>CM051382.1:5631082-5931082 GCA_028015245.1 Cardamine occulta
GACCAAAAACACACAGAGATCACATTATCAGTCTTAGGCTCTCAACAAAACCTCACATACAAAAGAATCCTTAAGATCATATCTCGAAATCTATGTCTATTGTTCAACAAAATCACATGGAAATTGCTAGAAACTTTACCGGAAAGCTGAGAAGTGAGATTGACAGATTCATCTTCAATACGCAACATCGGAAGTCCATATTTCTTCACTTTCACAAAGCTTTCCTCTAGGCACACTGCAAGATTATACAGTATACTAAAACCTAAACAATTGGGTTGTTGGGTTTTATCACCAGAAGGATGCTGCATTACCATACAAATTAGAAAGACTTCCTAATTTATAGAAATTAACATATAATTTAGGATGACATTCCTAAATTTTTAAGGATTGTTCCTAAAAATTCAAAAAAAAATAGGAAAGTCTTCCTAAAATTTTAGAAAGATTTCCTAAATTTATAGAAATTAACATACAACTTAGGATGTCATTACTAAAATTTTAAGGATTATTCCTAAAAATTTTAAAAAATAGATTAGGAAAGTCTTCCTAAAAGTTTAGAAATACTTCCTAAATTTATAGAAATTAACATACAGTTTAAAATAACATTCCTAACGTTTTAATGATTGTTCCTGAAATTTCAAAAAGATTATGAAAGTCTTCCTAAAAGTTTAGAAAGACTTCCTAAAAGTTTAGAAAGACTTCCTAAATTTATAGAAATTAACATACGATTTAGAATGATATTCCTAAATTGCTAAGAATTTGTTCCTAAAAATTCAAAAAAGACTAGGAAAGTCTTCCTAAAAAGTTTAGAACAATTTCCTAAATTTATAGAAATTAACATACGATTTAGGATGACATTCCTAAATTTTTAAAAATTGTTCCTAAAAATTCAAAAAAAGATTAAAAAAGTCTCCCTAAGCGTTATGAAAGACTTCCTAAATTTTTTATTTGATAAGTAGTATATTAACATATGATTTCGAAAGACTTTCCTATTTGTATGGATCCTTCTTAATAATTTTAGAAACAATTAATTCAGGATGTGCACAAAAATGAAATCATTACATAATTAATCCAGAATTCAATGTGTTTTGACACATTGAGGCAAAACACACAAAAATAGATTTAGAAACCCATTTATTTAAATTTAGGAAGGATTCAACAATATTTAGTAAGAACTCATTGAAATTCAGGAGGGATTTCATGAAAAAGTTTGGATATTCCAAAATTTATATTTATACCTAAATATATATAGGCTAAAAACCAGGATGTGCACAAAATGAAATCATTACACAATTAATTTAGGATTCAATGTGTTTTGACACATTGAGGCAAAAAATAAACACATTTATTTAAATTTAGGAAGGATTCAATAGTATTTAGGAATGAATCCTTGGAATTCAGGAGAAGCTTCCTAAAATAATATCTCTGAGAAGATTACATCTTTAAAGTGTTTCTACATAAATCTTCAAGTTACGGTCTTCTGACTTTGCTGCTTCAATCTTCAAAAGTATATGTTCCAAGTAAGCATCGCCTTCTC
The DNA here is from genome assembly GCA_028015245.1 of Cardamine occulta. NCBI lineage: Eukaryota > Viridiplantae > Streptophyta > Magnoliopsida > Brassicales > Brassicaceae > Cardamine > Cardamine occulta. The sequence goes on from CM051382.1 coordinate 5,632,617, forward strand.
TTAACTCGAGAGGCAGTATCTCTTCACAGAAAATCACGAGAAGATAATAAGCTATACAAGGTCAATCAGACTTTGTGTACAAAAATAGACGAAAGAGGTGGGAATGAATCATATAAAAACCAAACCTAGCCCAACCAAAAATAAATAACATTTTAGCTCTAAAATATCAGCAAAATGGATATATATATATATATATAATAATAATAGAAATATTCAACTGAAAAAGGAATGATAATGGGACACAAGTAAGATTCATTAGTTATAAATCCTAAGAACGTAAGTTTTCGCTTGAATGGTTCACGTAGTCAATTACTCAATTCTAATTAGAATACTAAATAAGGAAGATAGAACATAAGTCAGCTCTAAAACCAAAGAGAAAAAAACACTGGTCACCTCTTTTACTTCATTCTCTGTGATTCTACCATCTCCATTTTTGTTCAGCATGCAAATATTACAATGTGACAAATAAATCAAGAACTTAAACTGATGTTGACAAAGTCAATTGATGATAAAATTACATGTTGAAGAAGATTTGTAGCCGAGAATCAAAGCTTTCATATGTAATTTGGTACCAAAACTCATATAGTTCTTGAAGATTAATCTTATCAACCATTAATCTTCTTCTGCACAATGCGTCGAACAACTCCTCTGCAAACTCTTTCAAATTTTCAATTTCCATACCTAACACACAAAACAACACAACTGTCAAACCAAATACTTACAAATCTCAATCAATTCTGCAGAATTTATGAAATCATGTACGATTACGAACCTATGCAATGAGAAAATCACTTCGGTGAAGATGACCTTCTTTAGAAAGATTAGCGAATTTTTTTTTTGAACTTCTCTCCAACCAGCGATTCCATTTTCTTTACTGCTGATGAATTTCAAACCATGAATAGCTCTCTCCATGCACAACTTATTCCGACGAGGCCTGGTTAATCGATCAGATAAGGATTGAGGGATAATATTTATAGCCGGTTCGGTAATTTCGCCTCCATGTGGAACCACCGTCTCCAGCGCAGATCGAGTTGAATAACCGCAATCTCGCCGTCAGATACTCTTAAGCTTCCGTTTCATATCTCTTGAGAACTGCTTTGCGTTCGTCACCACTAGGTGCTCTGAGATTCGACGACTAGTCGATGCGCTCCACCCTAGGCTACAAGATCTTGATCCTGATCCGGAAGCTGAGCAAGAGATGATTTCTAGATCGGTGCCGGAAACACCTTTTCCGGTAACGGAGTCGATGTTTAGAATCAATACTACAATCAGATTGATTCTCTCACAATTAATCGAAGTCTGGATTTATAACAAGGGGTAAATTAGACTTTTAATATGATTGAAATGCTATTTAAGGAACAATTTCAAATGAAATTGAGTGCTATTTGGGGAAAACAAAATGATCCGGTGCTATTTTAGGAAATTTCTCTAAAAGTAAATGTAATAGTTTAGTAAAAAAAAGTATGTTATAAAGAAAAAAAAGAAAAAATAAGGGTCAATAAAATTAATAACTACATGACTCAAAAATTAAGAATACATACATAATTTTGTATTATTAGTTATCTCTCATCAATTTGTATAAGTGGATGAAAATGCCCTTCTGTATTTTTATCGGAATAAGTATTTTATTATCGAAAGAAAAATTTGGGAGAGATAAATGGCAAATGTCAACAAGTAATGATTTTATTAATACGTTAAAAACTTTTATATCATGTAACATATATAGATTTACATTTAAATTATTATTTAACAAGGTATAAAATATGTTATCAATATAGTAATATATTTATCTGGCGGATGATGGATAAAGTTCCTAGCGATAATTTATTTGTTAACATTATAACAATGTTTATCAGTGCAACCCAATGTTTATCATGTTAATAAATATATTATCGTAAAAATTTATTCATCATTCGTCGGAATCATATATTACTGTGTAGATATTATATGTTGATTCTACGTTAAATAATAACTGAGTTTGTGATTCATATATATCATGTGATATAATGTTTTTTATCATGCTAACAAAATAATTATCCGTCAAAATTAAAGTTAATCTCTTTCAAATAAAAGTTAATCTCTTTCAAATATTTGGATTGTTAACAAAATACTTATCTCGTTAAAATGGTAGTAGAGGTAGAAATATTAACTTGATTAGTTTAATTAGAGATGAGAGAACTAATATTTCAATCTTCTATGGTTACTCTTTATAATTTCTCAAAAAATAAACATCCAAAAAAGGTAGTTAGGATAAGCTTTTTGTTGTTTATGTTAATTTCATTACATGATGTGATGAACTATTAATTGATTCAGAGAATGAATAAATCTGCCTTTTGCTCTCTCGCAAATACCAGTTCGCCCTAGCCGCCTCAAGAACTTTTTTGCTGTTCCGACCTCTCCGACCACCGGCGCTTCTCGCCGGAGTCGTGAGAGGGTCGCCCGTAGGTTTGTTTTCTTCTTTCAGCTTTGATCCCGAGCCTTTCTCAGTCTCTCCTCGGCAGATCTAGCTTCGAAGGTTCCGGAGCGGTTTGGGGTTTGTATCTTCTCTTGTTCTGACAAGATCCTCTCTGAGCTTTGTCTCCTTTTGGCTCGTGATGGTACACAGCGTTTGGTCATGTCTCTTCGGTGGTTTGAGGTTCGTTGCTTCAGATCTGGGTTATTTGGTCGCTGCCGTTCATTGCTTGGCCTTTGATTCGTTGTTTTGTACTGCGGCCGAGATGTTTTTGCCTCCTCTCCAGTAACATTTGACCTTCGTATTCTTATGTCTTTGAGATGGCTGTCTTTTGGCTTTTGGTTGTGTCTTAGGGTAGTACAAATCGCCGGTTTAGACAGGTTAATGAGATGTGTAGGTCAGTTTAGGCTTTGGTTTTAGGGTAATTCGGGATTAGAGTTTGGCTGCCTTGCTCTCATTTGTCTTGTTGTTAGCCTGAAGCTTTGGCCTTAGCTTATTAGAGCTTTGTTGCTTTCCTGTCTTGCTGAATCTTGTTTCTATCCTTTGCTGAGCCTTTATGTGATCTTTCCAGTTCGATCGTTTGTTTCTCTCCTCCGAGTTTAGTGTTATCCGGTTCAGGTTTGTTTCGCTCCTTGTCTGTACACTCAAGACCTGATCGAGGTCTGGTCAGTTCATATCTTCTAACGAGGCATCTCCAGTTCGTAGTGTGCGACATTGCCCTTTCCAAAGGTTCATGGGATTGGGTCTCTGCGTCTTGTGTCTCTCTTGTCGGAATAGAAGTCTAGGTTCATTTTATTTGAGAGATAATCTGATTCACAATAGGAGGTTTCGTTAACTGCAAGATGGACGCAAGTTGTCCTTTGTGGCTAGCTTTGGTTCGCATTGGTGTGGGAGTAAGTTTGGCAAGTTTCGTCTCCTTCGAGCTTTTTAAAGTTTTGTCATTTGTTTCGTTAGTTGTGGTTTGTAATACGGTTTTATTTAGTGTCCCTATTTCTTAGGGCTTTCGTCTCCCTCTTTTGGGCTTAATCTCCGGAAATATTTTTTGTTTCCACCGACATTGTATCTCGACTTTGTATCCTTCTCTACATTTTCAGTATTATCAATAAAAACAGATGACAAAAAAAAAATGTGATGCAACTATTATAAACAATCTCTAAATGCCGTAAAAGGAACAGTGTAATCTATAAAACTATTATGAGAATCTAAGAATGAGTTGCCCATTGGATAAACAAGATAGGGAAAAAAAAATCAAAGGTAACCAAAAAAGCAGCAATTGAATAAAAACAATAAAGGAATAAACAAGAAAAGACGGTGGGAAGATATTTTGAAGAAGAAAATATCTTTGATATTTTCTTTTTTGAAATATCTAAAAAGAAAGTTTCATTCCGCCAAATTGACTGGTGATGACGTGGCAACATTACCACGTGTAAAAGCGTCTACAACTGTATCGTTCTTTCTTCACCTTCTGATATTTTTCTGCATTCTCTTCTCTCTCTCTCTTTTCTCAAGATAACACAATGGTTGGTGATTACAGAGATAACTTTATCCGCCACAGCTCCGACGATTCTGATGATTCCGATGATGCTTCTTCCGTTGAGGAAGGGACAACTTCGTCTATGGTATATATACATATTCATTGTTTCTTATGACTTTTTTTTCTTTCTTATTGCATGTTTGTTTCTTCGCCGGCGATTAGTTTTACGTTTTTAGATCTGAATTTTGCGATAGTTTTAAGTTGATTGTGATAATTTTCTCTAATTTGGTAGTTTTTATTTTTTTTGAAAATGAGATTGTTGTGTTTTTTATTGTAGTGTTGTTGATGAATTTGATTCATAACTAAAAACGACGTAGTTTCTAGTTTTTCTTTATGGTTACGCTTTCATTAAAGAAGATATTTTAAAGAAGATATTTAGGTGTTTCATGTTTGTAGATTAATATTATAAAAATAGTAATAATAATGAACTTTTTAACAAACAAATAATAATAATAATGATACTTTTGAGTTGTGCTGTTGAAAAATATTATAATAGCACTAACAACTGTGCATTTTATTCGATTTTCCAGGGTCTTTTAAAAAAAATGAGATTGTAGTGTTGTTAATAACTTTGATTCACAATTAAAAAAAAAAAACGACGTAGTTAATGGGTTTTTAATGGTTATGCTTTCATTAGAGAAGATATATTATACGTTTGTAGATTAGTTTTATAAAAATAATTTTGAGTTGTGCTTTTGAAAAAAAACATATTATGATAAAATCATTAACAAACGTGTAATTATTTAAATTTTAGATAATTTTGTTAGTTACTGAGTCGTTAAAACATCTTTTTTTGCAGTATTCTGGAGGAAAAGAGTATATGATGGATACCGAATGGACTGATGAGAAGCATAGTTTATATCTTAAATCAATGGAAGCTTCATTCGTAGATCAGCTTTATAATTCCCTCGGCGCTCTCGGTAACAAAGAAAATGTACCATCAACAAGGTTTGGTAGCATTAGAAACTCCTCTCAAGAGCAGGTATTATAGATTTTTCATAGATGATGATGATGTTTTAATATTTTTGCTTTAGGGTCATTGAATTTTCATCTTGTGTATATTTTTGCTATTAGTTCAAGGTTCTTCATGATGGTTTCTGGCAGAAGATTAATGTAAAACAACCTGAATATCGCGGTAATGGAAGACTCGGAGGTGGTTCTCGCGAGTTTCTTAAGAGTCCGTGGATTAAGCATTATAAAAGTTTACCGAAGAGCCAAAGTCCGGTAATGGATGGAGGTAGTTCCGAGCCCGAAAATCAAGTGGTTAGTATTTCAAATGGGAAGAAGGGAATTGTGATATGCAGCTCTAGTTCAGCTTCAAGTCTTAAGCAGATGTGTTCTCATTCGCGTGACCGGGATCAAATTAGTATAGGAGAAGGTAAATTATCAATATTATGTTATTTTTTATGCTTCTCTTTAAATACGTTGTTTCTATTCTAAATTTGTTTTTGTAATTGTGTTTCAAAGCAGAGGCATCTGACCAGAACTTTGTCAATGAAGTAACAAAAGGCGAAAACGGAAGCTCAAAGAAGATGAAGACAGTAATGAACGAATCGTCGAGTAATGATCAGGTAACTTCTCCTTTCAATTAGTTTTTGATCATATTACTGAGTGTGATGAATTATTGAATCAAATTATTCATTTGCATTAGGTGGTTCCACTCAGAAAAACTCCTACAACATGACATAAATTGAAGTTTGGTTCTGGAGAGGTCGTGTTGAAGCTGGTATGAGAAGAATTTTGTAATGTATATAAATATAAATTTGAATAACTTAAAATCAGCTTATTATCGTTAGTTACATGAGTCTTCAATCATATATCCCTAACTATAATATATATATATATGCTCATGTCAGTGGATTCATTTGTAATGTAAACCTTAAATTGATGTCAACTTAGTTTTTGATGGTTTAATATTATTAGTATAGTTACTATAGTATATAACTTTGAGATTCCATTATTTCTTTTATGTTTTACAGAAGTATAAAAGTTGGTTGAATGAGTAAAGCCAAATAATATCCAACTTTTCATTATTAAAAGTTTTTTTATCTACAACCATCACTTCGAGCATTATAGCAAAGTTCCAAAACTTTGGTCTACTGTATGACGAATTGACGACTGAGCAAGTATATGAGGATAAGAGAATTTTAACCATAGAATCTGATATACTTAGTTGCACTCGCATCCTTACACTTTCATTCATGTACAACACAATGATTCAAACAGATAGAGTAACTCTTTAGTATTTCTATTGAAAAAAAAAGGAAAAAAATTTCTATGGCTTTTTATTGGTTGGGGAAGGTAAATTTAAATATTTAAAACTAATTTATGGTGTCTGCCTAATAATAAATGAAAAAAATGTCAAAAAAACATGAACTTGCATTTTGTGAACGTTTTAATCTTCAATTTACAAAATGTCATTTAAATGCCAAAATTTTGTGTTGACTTTATAATTAAATGAGTAATTTGTGTTGACTGTGTCATATGATTGATATTTAATTTTGCTCTTACTAAAAAAATTCAAAATTCAAATTGCTGACATTTAAATCCTCAACTTTCAAAATATGGATGTTTGAATGCCTAAGTTTTTGTCGACTTTATAATTAAATGGTTAACTTATGTTAACTATGTCATTTGAGGCACACCGTTAAATCGATCTACGAAATACATTTACGAGGTTAAATTGTATGTTAGCAACTTTTGTTTAATCAAAATGACCAATATTCCGGTGACAATTTATCGTTCATCCTCTATTTCTACCTCCGGTCGCTTCATCGAAATCCAACCATAATTCAGAAGTCAAAAATCTTCTCAAATTGAAATCTGTCTTTGGAGAAACATAATTCAACGACATGGTTATTCGAAAGCGCCTCCTCTCCTATTCTCATTGGCTCTCAAATCGCAACAACTTCCTTTCACGGTGAATTAGTGTGAGAGACATTCAAAGGGACTGAGAGATTTGATCTACTCAAGTTCTGTTTTTATCATTTTTTCTTTTGCAACTCATTTATCCCTCATGTAAATAACATTAATTTGTTGATTTAAAGAATTTTATATTCCAAAATTATATATGTGATGGATTACCAATGGTTTAATATTGAGGGACTTAAAGCTTACTAGGCTACAATCTCTGTTGAGAGAGGAGTACACAGGAGTAGACTTGCAAGGCATTCATATTGCAGCAGAACCGAACCCAGAAAGAGAAGATGCATTCACTACTGAGTTGGACCCTGCAGGGACAACAACTATTAATAATAAAATTCTTTTAACATAAATTAAAATTATCAAACCCTCTATTTTAAAAATTAGAATTCTGGGATTACAAAAGATCCCGGAAACGCATATGCATGTACTCCATGATCTTCTTGTTTTGTTTCTCTAATTTATCAATCCAAGTGTCCTTAACTTGGATCATTTGCACAGGGTTAGGATTTGGCATTGAACCTGCAGAAGAAATACTGGTACATTGCGATAGATTTCCTAACCCGAAGAAACAACCCTTGTTAGTGTTGGAACCCATTTTCAGACAAATGGAACTAATCTTTTTCCGATAACTTTTTCGGCGACATACGGTTGCCGAATTGATCGAAAAATAAGTGAGTTGGATTCCTTGTAATGAGCACTATAATTTAGTGTAGTCATTTGTCAAAACTGAAGTTATTTTTAATAAGAAATGGAGGTCCGAAGTGGGTAGCTTAAAAAGCTAGAAATTTGGCTAACAGTCAAATGTCACACTTTGGAAATTAAAGAAGATACCCAAATTGGACATGCGTGTCGTGTTGTGTCAAGTCGGACCGGGTTTGGGAGTGAGTTTTGGAATTTGAGTAATGAGCATATAACCCAAATAATTATTCATTTTTCCTAAATTTGTTTAATTTATATTGTTGATTGATTCAACAAATGTCTTTTTCAATTGAATGATTTGTCTAACAAGGTTATAAGTGAGGACATTATTAACAAGAGAGTCAAATGTCATTAAAGTCACATTATTTCTCCTCCATATTGACGTTGGAAAGCTTGGCTATTTAGCCATTGTCTTTTGTCTTCTCCAACATATGATCATTAGATCATTTTTCTCTAGAAAAAAATAAGCAATTTCTTCTCCACTTTCTCTCCACAAAAACATAAGTCTCGACAGTATAGCGTAATATTGCGTTCGTAAATTCTGTCTGTCAAGTGTAACGAATACGGTCTTCTAGTGGTTGTATCATGAGATTCTAAATTGTATCAAACCGTCACACTACGGGTGATTTTAATAATTAAAGAAAGATATCATATCTCGACTGTACTATATTCGGTTTTATAAAATCGTTTCCATCTTAATTCTTTCCGTAATTCTATTATTTAGGCCTTGAATGACATTGGTTTGTAGAGTAGTTTTTGGCTATAAATTTTTTTTAAATCTAATTTTTTGCCATTCATGATTTTAAGAAAAATGGATTCCCTAAACGCAGTTGCCTCTGGTTTTTTGCGGTTCTAGACGCAGTTGCCTCCGGTTTGAAAACAATTATTGGTTAACAAAGTAATAATTATTAGAAAATTAAATACTTATCAAACAAATGTAACCTCAATGACCATTTGGTTAACCGTTTCTCGGGACAAGTCTTTGGAATTGGATGATGAAGATCCATCTTCACTAAGCTGGGTAAGGTGGTCCATCTTTTTTATCAGCTTTTCGATGAGCTCTGAAGCGACCGCGCCCTGAATCAGATTGTTGATTGAAGCCAAGGACCACCCATAGATCGACCTGAACTGTCCATCGCGAGTCACATTAATGTTATTTTTCAAGAATTCTTGATTGAAGCCAAGGACCACCAATAGATAGATACAACCTGAACCGTCCATCGGGAGTTACACTTCTTCCTACGTCCCGAGCGATCGAATTAGCTTGGTAAGCCGATGCAGAAAAAATTGAAACTCTGTACCTCCCCTTGAAAATGATGAATCTGATCCAGATAGTTTCGAAACAAAGGCCATTTGCTTTTATGATTCACGGCCTCAACAGCTAACAAAAAATCTGACCATATCTCAGACTCATAAATATGCAGGTTGCATAGACTTCGAAGTACCCAAATGAAACAGCGGAGTTAAGCGGCCATGCAACTCGTGATCGGTGGGAAAGCATCACGACTGTGAAACAGAGCATCACCGAGATGATATAATTAGGAGAATCTGATTAAAATTTTGATCTGTTATTCTAAATAAAATTAGATTCAAGTGATACATAAATAAATTTTGCGTAAGTCACATTAATGTTATGATACAAATGTCTTCATTGTGGCACGATAATAATCAATCGACGGGTCTTTTTCGTTTTCTAATAAATTTAGTGGATACGAATCATACATACGTATATTAAAACATCTTAACGTTATTGAAACGCTGCTAGAGAATCTAATAAAATTTCATGTTCCCCACAAACCACAATGTTTAAAGAAACAACTTAGCACGTCCTCTAAATGCATTTGGAAGTGCCAAACACGAAACCAAGTTGGGAAGATAGTATAATATTTTAACACACAAAAACCAGATTATTTAAAGGGCTTTCATGTTCAAGAATTAATATCACAACCAAACAAAGAAAAAAAACAAGAGCAGTGGCGAGTATGACGAGAACCTCAAGAATGATAGGGTTAGGGCATTGCATGGTTTATGTCGTGGTCTTGAGTGCCATCGTAGCTACAGTTACAGCGTACCCTTACTCATCCCCTCAAACACCACAGTACAATTCTCCGGTCCATCCACAAAAATCACCATATCCACCAAAAAAGAATTCTCCATACTATTCGGCATCATCACCACCTCCACCAGAATATAAAAGACCAGGCCTTAAATACACACCACATCAAAAACCATACGTCTACAGTTCACCACCACCTCCACCATACTATTCTCCTTCTCCTAAGGTTGATTACAAATCTCCACCACCACCATACATTTACAGCTCTCCACAACCTCCACCTTACTACTCTCCTTCTCCTAAGGTAGACTACAAGTCTCCACCACCACCATACGTCTACAGCTCACCACCTCCACTGTACTATTCTCCTTCTCCTAAGGTAGACTACAAGTCTCCACCACCACCATATGTCTACAGCTCACCACCTCCACCGTACTATTCTCCTTCACCTAAGGTATACTACAAGTTTCCACCACCACCATACGTCTACAGCTCACCACCTCCACCGTATTTTTCTCCTTCTCCTAAGGTTGATTACAAATCTCCACCACCACCATACGTTTACAGCTCTCCACCACCTCCACCATACTACTCTCCTTCTCCTAAGGTAGACTACAAGTCTCCACCACCACCATACGTCTACAGCTCACCACCTCCACCGTACTATTCTCCTTCTCCTAAGGTAGTCTACAAGTCTCCACCACCACCATACGTCTATAGCTCACCACCTCCACCGTATTATTCTCCTTCACCTACGGTATACTACAAGTCTCCACCACCACCATATGTATACAGCTCACCACCTCCACCGTACTATTCTCCTTCTCCTAAGATATACTACAAGTCTCCACCCCCACCATATGTATACAGCTCACCACCTCCACCATACTATTCTCCTTCTCCTAAGGTATACTACAAGTCTCCACCGCCACCATATGTCTACAGCTCACCACCTCCACCCTACTATTCTCCTTCTCCTAAGGTATACTACAAGTCTCCACCACCACCATACGTCTACAGCTCACCACCTCTACCGTACTTTTCTCCTTCTCATAAGGTTGATTACAAATCTCCACTACCACCATACATCTACAGCTCTCCACCACCTCCACCTTACTACTCTCCTTCTCCTACGGTAGACTACAAGTCTCCACCACCACCATACGTCTACAGCTCACCACCTCCACTGTACTATTCTCCTTCTCCTAAGGTAGTCTACAAGTCTCCACCACCACCATACGTCTATAGCTCACCACCTCCACCATACTATTCTCCTTCTCCTAAGGTATACTACAAGTCTCCACCATCACCATATGTATACAGCTCACCACCTCCACCATACTATTCTCCTTCTCCAAAGGTATACTACAAGTCTCCACCACCACCATATGTATACAGCTCACCACCTCCACCATACTAATCTCCTTCTCCTAAGGTATACTACAAGTCTCCACCGCTACCATATGTCTACAGCTCACCACCTCCACCGTACTATTCTCTTTCACCTAAGGTATACTACAAGTCTCCACCACTACCATACGTCTACAACTCACCACCTCCACCATACTTTTCTCCTTCTCCTAAGGTTGATTACAAATCTCCACCTCCACCATACGTCTACACCTCTCCACCACTTCCACCTTACTACACTCCTTCTTCTAAGGTAGACTACAAGTCTCCACCTCCCCCATACGTTTAGAGCTCTCTACCACCTCCATCGTACTACTCTCCTTCTCCAAAAGTCACTTACAAGTCTCCACCACCACCATATGTCTATAAGACTCCTTACTATTGATTTTTGAATTTTTTTTTCATTAACAATAAACATAATTTTAATATGTGTTTTTATGATGTTTTCTTGATTCCATATTTATTTCCTTGTTATACAATATTGTTGAGGTTTTATTTATTCGCATTTGTTTGGCTATATTTTAAATGCACTTATTTTTTTTATATTAATTTGCTTGGCTAAAATTTTATAATTACAAATAAGTATATGAGCATGCAATTTAGATATCAATGATATTTTATAACTAATTGTAAATGACACAAAAATTTAATTGTTTTTTACATGTAATTTATATAACAGACACTAATTTAAAATCAATATTGAATTAATCATATTCACTTTTCATAGAAAAAAGTTTATTCTTTTTGAAAGTTAATAATAATGGATGTATTTATTAGTTTTTGACACATTGAATAATGCTAACCAAATAAAAAAACTAATTAAAATATAAGTTTCTGAAAGAGTGATGACCTAGTGGTAACACAAGGGGTTGGTTCCCTTGTGCCCGGGTTCTATCCTCCTTTGGGACGAATAAGCATTTTTTAGAAATGGACTAAAAGCTCGCTTTTGGTCCATAATCTCCCTCGGTTTATCAAAAAAATAGTGGAACAACTATAGTATAAAATCCAATTTTGTTTAATCAAACCGTACTATATATTTTTATTCTCCTAAGGCAGACTACAAGTCTGCACCATCACCATATGTCTACAGCTCACCCACCTCTATCATACTATTCTCCTTCTGATATGATCTCGATCCGAGATCTTCCCAAAATACGACACTTAGAAGACTTTGGGAGTGGTAGACTTGAACAACGAGACAATGAAGAATCGAGGACAAGCGGGTGAAGGGAATAATGCACAAAAGGTCGTGGAACACCTCTTGATAAGTCGTAAGAGATCAATTTCGACAAACAAAAATGGATCAATGATCTCTAATTTAGAAAAAGATTTTCGATAAAAAAAATGTAGGACTGCGATTGAGTTCCAATAAAAGATAGATAAAAGTTTACATCAGATCACATGAGATTATAAGGAAAAGGAATGAAAGAAGGGTGTGTTTACGAGAACACCTCAAAAACAAGCACCTTGAAAATACAACATAAATAAAGATAAGAGCTTGAGTTTGAAAGATGTCTCTTCCACACTATGGAGCACATCTATGATGTTATTAGGCCTTTATCATGATTAACAAATGGAATAGATGAAATATATGAGCCAAATGCCTCATTAAAAACCTTTATCCGGAAAACCCAATTAAAGAAACCGAAGACAAGGGAAAAATAGTGCAAATAGATCACATATTCATTTGCTGATCGTCTTGAGCGTGTATCATAACCAATGTAGCTTTGATACAACCTCCATTGCTTAAGTGATCTTCTTGGGTCATAACTTGCTATAGTAAGACCCCAACAACTTTGGTGAAAATCTTTGATCCTGGAACCAGTCATAGGTCCATTAAAAACTTCTAGTTCTAGTGCATTATTAGCTCCATGTTCGTCCGTATCTTCATGATTTGTCCTTGCTCCTTGCTCTAAGTCCTTGGAGTCTTCCAGAATCATATCACCTTCTCCCTCTAGTCTTTGTTAACTGAGCATCTTATACTTTATTTATACAATAACTTTGTTTATACTAATGTTGATTTTATAAATTATCTTTTAATATCACTATTTTTAAAAATATGTCAAGGAGATCGTATTCATCTGGAGCAGAAATAAGACATAAAAAGATAAAGATTATGCATTTGTGGAATCATAAGCATGTCTTTTATGATCAAGTTTTTTACAAAACCTAAAATCCTTATTGAAGTTGTCGATGATGAATCTAATGATCGAACAGAGGATGGGAATGAAAATTTTTATAATGGAAGGCCCATCTCTTAAACTCGCTTTATATCTCTATGAACCTGAGCATGGCGCTTGTCTTCCTTTCCATTTTATAGCATCATTTCCTATTTTAATGTAACAATGTGTGACTAGTGTCAATTAATTTATGAATTATGAATTAAATAATAAATTAATGCTATAACTTGACCATTTTATTTTATTTGTACCACTAACATTTGGCTATTTTATCCATTCAGAGTTTCACAAACCAAACAAATAATACATGTGAATCTTCTTGGACCCTAAAATGATGAGCTTCCATTAAATAATCCGGCACCAACAAAAACAAAATCCTAAAAATCAAGCATATACTTAAAAGCCAGAATCATGAAAATCATAATCGACTACTTCTCCGTGATTCTTTAAAATAATTGTCAAAAAAAATATAGAAATATTAATTTGTGTGCTTCATCAAACTCTATTTCGAAACTTTCTATTTCATCTCATATTTTAAGATCACATCTATCGTAAACACAGTTTTTTTTTTGTTTGAATAAAATTTTACATTTAATTCAAAAAAAAAATTAACAATAAAAAAAAAATTCTTAAGTTAGGAAAATGAATTACCTAAGACAAGCAGAAAAAAAAAACTCTAATAATACAGCTTCACATCACACAAAAAAAAAAAAGAATCAAAGACTCTAGTAGAGAAAGGGAGACTCAAAACCTTTAAAGACAAAATTCCAAATCTGCAGGAAAAAAAAAACGATTACTATGGTTAAAATCTCCCAAAATAGAAAACAAAAATTGGAAAAAATAAGCTGAGATTGAGAAATAAGGCGAATTGGGAAGCGTGCCAGTTTCACAAAATCTCAATCTTTCCATACTTATCGATCACGTCATCTCCTTTGTCATCACTTACCTTAACAACTCATTCTTATAATCCACATTTCACTTCCTCTTCCGATTTCACTCCCACCGCAAAAAATGGCGACAACCCAACTCAAATCCGACGCAATAATGGACATGATGAAGGAACATCTCGCCTCCGATGCTGGTAAAGAGCTTACGGAGAAGATCGGTCTTGTTTATCAGATCAACGTTGCTCCAAAGGTTGATCCTTTTTCTTAGAGACTCATTCATCTGTTTTTTCTATCTGTTAATTAATTTTGAATTTGGTTTGGGAATTTCAGAAATTAGGGTTTGAAGAGGTTAGTTTCATCGTTGATCTGAAGAAAGGCGAAGTCTTCAAAGGTTAGGATTTTTTTCCTGATTATGAAAATTGAGAATTCAAATGAGAAAAATCTGAAATTTTGATTTTACACGAAAGTGAGAAGAAGTTGGGAAATGGGAATTATGGCAATTGGGAATTCAGAAACCAGGATCTTAAAGTTTTGATTCTTACACCAAAGTTTCACTTTTTCGTGTTGATTATGGCAAATTGGGAATTCAAATAAGAGAATCTGAAATTTTGATTCAAGACAAAAGGTGATAAGTGATTAGGAATTCAGATAAGAGAATGTCAAATTTTTTATTTTAACACTAAAGGTTAGCTCTTTCTTGTTGATTATGCAAATTGGGAATTCAAAACAGAGAATCTGAAATTTATTTCGAATTTTTTTTATTGTTTATACTGAAAATTAGGGAAATATGAAGGAGGTAAAGTGGATGCTACGTTCTCCTTCAAAGATGATGACTTTGTTAAAGTTGCTACTGGGAAGATGAATCCTCAGATTGCTTTCATTAGGTTTGTTCATTTCTCTGAATCCTTCAATATATCTCATTTTCTCTGCATTACACAAGTATGCTTTAGTAGTTTTTTTTTTTGTTGTGTCTTGAACCACAAAATCTATAATTATCGATAACAAGCTCGAGCTTTCTCTTGTGTTTGAATCACAATCTACCATTACTAGCTTTTGTGTCACTTGGATTTAGTCCAAGAAGCTGATATCTGAATGCTGTGAATGTTGTTGATTGATGGTGCAGGGGTGCAATGAAGATCAAGGGAAGTCTCAGTGCTGCGCAGAAATTTACACCCGACATTTTCCCAAAGCCATCAAAGTTGTAAACACCAAAAAGAAATGGTATTGCAAACCCTAAACTCAGACTCAATTCATGTCTTAGGGTTGGCTTTTTAGTGGATGTTTAAGAACTAGTCAGAAATAAAGTTCTCTTCAAGTATCTTTGTATTCTCTTCTTTTTTTTCCATCTATGGAACAAAAATTGGTTATTTGGGTTTAATAATATGAAGTTCTTCTTCCTATACTGTGTTGGCAAATGTGTATCAATACTTAACAACAAAATCATAGATAGAAATGTAATTGTCTAGACTCATCTCAAGGAGTATGTATTGTTTGTTGGTGTAAGAGAACAGAAAAATAAAAACAAATATTTTGTAAGGTATAAAACATTTTTCACTTGTGACTGTGAGATTTCTTTCTTGACAAGAACATGAAAACTTTTGGAAACAAAGAAAGTTTCTTCTTCTTCTTCTTTGTTTCAGGCGTCGTATTATTATTATTAGTAGTAGTACCTCCTCCATTGTTATTGTCACTGCTGCTTCCTTGATCACCGAATGCAAATGATTTCGACAGCCCAAATCCATTCTCTTTATTTCTCCCCTCGGTGCTTGATCTCGTCGGGCTTTTCTCAGGTTGTTCTTCTGGTCTCCTCTTCCCGTTTTCCGATCTCCATTTTCTCAACTCTTGCTCCATACCCAACTTCCCATCTCTAGCCTTTTCGGCTTTTCCCATTGCTTCTTTTAGCTCTTCTTTTCTTACGTTCATCTCTCTGTTCACTTCCTCTAACTTTTCCAAGATTCTTGACTCTTCCTCTTTAGCTACCTCTATTTGTGAGACAATCTCTGATAGCTTTGTGTTTGTCTGTTCCTCGGACTCGTGTGCCTGCTTTCTTAGCTCGTAGTATTCCTCTACAGAGATTATAATACTTCTTGGTGAATTATTCATCTCTTCATATCTCCGTGAAGATTCAGTTTCTTGAAGAGCTTTTATAGCAGCCAAGGCTAACTTCTCTGAAGCCCTAGCAGCTTCCATTTCCTTTTTCGCCTCGATTAATCTACTCTCTATCGTAGACATTCCTCTTTTCGCTTGTTCAGACAATTCCTTCGCCATTCGTAGCTCGTCTTTAGCAGCTGTAGCAAATGACTTTGCATCCTCTGCTTCTTTCGTCGCCTCCTCCAACTTCTTGGATGTTTCCACCAACTCCTCTCCTCCACCTTTATCCTTTGTACCGACCAAACCCGCGTTTTCTCTCTGCTTAGTTTCCGCTAGATCCTGCCTCTCTCTTCCAAGCTCGGACTGTAACGAACCAGCGATTATCTTCAATGTTTTCACCTCTGAAGCTGCTTTCTCAATGTTGGATTTGACTTCTTCGAGCTCTCTCTTCGCGGAATCAACCACGGCTTGAATGTCATTCTTACTTCTCTTTTCCATCAAGAGACTGCCACTTGAATTTTCCGTGAGAGCTGCTAATTCATCTCTCAAATCATACTGAAGTACAGTAGCAGTCTCTAGCTTAATTTTCATATCATCAGCCGCACGAATCTCTTGGTTAAGCCTCTCGATAACATCTTCCACCATTTTTAATTCCTTCTCCCAATTGTAAGTGTCTTGATCCCTACCCATTGCCGCACCGAATCTCTTCTCTTCCGCTTCAAGATGAGCCGTGTGCGCCGATTCCAACAACTCCTTGGTAGCAATCAGCTCTATACTCAAACCATCCATCGTTCTCTCAATCTCTCTAGCTTCCATAACCGCAATATCAGCTCTCTCCTTAGCTAAATCTTTCTCCCTCAACATATTTTCATACTCATTACTAACCATCTCAATCTCTTCTCTCACAGAACGTAACTCACAAGTCGCCGAGACCTGCCTCGCTTTAGCTACCTCAAGTTGTGCTTTAACCGCAACACTTGCCTCATTATCAACACCTTGCTCCATCTCCACAACACGCATCTGCGCAAGCTCAGAGTCTTGTTTGGCTTGTTGCTCTTCCTTTTCCGCTTTCTCTAACTCGAGTTTTAGCTCCTCGATAAGTCCCTTTGTACTCTCTAACTTCTTCAACACATCGTGTTTCGCCTCTTCAGCTAACTCAGCTTCTCTTTTATACTCAGGTATTTCTTCTTGTATCTTCTCTAGCTCTTCATCCACCATCTTCCTTCTCTATAACACACATTTTATAAAAACTCAAAACTAAGATCAAATCATATAAAGAAGAAGGATTAGATATAAACCTCTATGGTTTGAATTTTATGAGCTTTCCAATCTGTAATCCCACCAAACTTTGAAACAGCTTCTTTAACAGATTCAGAAGGTGAAGCTGTATCAATCACACCAATGGGAGATCCAAACCGAGGCGATTCAACAGATCTTGGATACACGAAAGCTCGAGGCGAAGCAGGAACTCGTAAACGAGGCGAAGCAGGTAAGATCCTAGCATCTTCGATTCCATCGATGATTCTTGAATCTAAAGAAAACGAATCTTGATGACTTATCATTACCCTTGGTGCAACATAAACCTTAGGAGGAGATTCGTTGATAAGACTTGATTCACAATCTTGAAATGGATTAGGCAAATCTTCATCATCCTCGAATGTCAGGAAATCGATGTCATTGAAACACGTTGAAGGTCTCACAGGAGCTTGATCATCAGAAGTTTCACCAATGGCGTTTAAGAATATATTAAGATCTTCTGAATCTTTATCATCGCCCAACATTATAATTAACGATTCTGCTGAATCAGAAACTCTTCATGTGTTGTTCCTGTTTACATATATGGTCAATGATTAATTCGTGTTTACATTGCATTTTTGAGATTTGTTGTTCTTGAGATAGGAAAGACATGAACGGCGAATATTATAGAGCGTGAAACGCACGCGTCTCTTTCTCTCCCATTTTCTTTTTTTTTTGTCGTCAAGATTTTTTTTATCGAAAATAAAATATTTTAATTTACTACCAATGCTCCTAATAATTTAATTTACTTTGATATTTTTGGTATGTGTTTATTAAAATCTGCTTTATTTAGATAAATTTATTATTCGAATTATTTTTGAGTTTTAAGTTGTATATTAACATATTTTCATTGTAGGGATTAAATATATTTTGACATATTTTAATAGTTTTAACATTTTTTGTGCTATTTTCTTTTCAACATTTTAGAAAACTGTGTGTGAAAATGAAATCAATCAATACTCATTTTGTTTTCAGTTATTTTTTTCAAAATATATTAAAGCAAATCCTTTTGAAAATCACATCACAAATTGTTTTGAATACCTTTCACCTAGGTAGCATGGAAACTCTCTCCGAGATCCATTTCCCGTTTCAGAAACGTTTCGGAAACAGAAACTCTCGGAAACTCGATGGAAACGCGATGAAAACGCGTGTCCTAAAAACTATCATTTGGAAACATGATGCAAAGGTCTATTTACGTTTCGAAAACGCGATAGAAACTTATTTTATTTTTTGGAAACTTATTAAATAAATAATTTGGAAACTTGTAATATGCATGATATAATATATGTATTTTTTTTATCTTTACAAAAGCCTAGCTAATTTATAAAATATAAATATCACATATTTTCTATTATCCAAAAATTAATCATAACCTAAATAGTTAGAAGTATTAACATAAGCTAATTAATACTTATTTAATGGATTTTTTTGTTTCAAATATTTGTTTTAATATATATACACTATATTTTTAAAATTATATATATATATATATATTTACGTTTCCAACACGTATTCGTTTCCTAATTTTCTAAAAAAAATCGTTTCTGCATTTCCATACATTTCGTTTTGCGTACCCGTTTCCGTTTCCATGCTACTTAGCGTTTCACCCTTTATTGATTCCATTACTATAGGATGGGAATATTAACAACAAACAGTGCATAGATCTCGGAAAATTATTTAAAGAAAGATTTGGCCTTAATGATTTTATCCACCGTCTTGAGATTGTAGAGGATTGAGAAAGATTCCATGCCCAATAGATCCTCCTTTGATGTTCCAATCTGGGCTGATTAGAGATGGATCCACCGGAAAACTGTAATCCTCTAAACCTAATTTAATTTCTGCGTTTTCTGATATGTGATTAAATCATTAAGTAGTAATCCAACAAAAACATATAAAGAGAGTTAAAGGAGGACTTTACCAGAAGAAGTGAGTGAGAAGTAGCATAGGATTATTACAACCAAAAGGAACACAATTCCTGATTTCTTCATCTTCGTTATGTTGTTGTTATGTTTTATGACGAGGTTGTAATAAAGGAGGACTTTACTAGAAGAAGTGAGTGAGAAGTAGCATAGGATTATAACAACCAAAAGGAACACAATTCTCCTGATTTCTTCATCTTCTTTATGTTGTTGTATGACGAGGTTGTAATAAAGGAGCTTATTTTTAATACAAAAACAAAAATGTGGTTTGAATGGTTGATATGACTATTTGGTTTGAATGGAACAGATATTTATTTATTGAATTAATAAGGGTTTTGTGCACATAAACCATCAAACTTTATTTTTTGCAAAATTAACCCATCTGAATGTTCTGTAAGTCAATCATACTAATTCCAAAGTCAGACGCAATATAGCTACTCTACATATCGTCAACGTGGCTTCGTTGGTCTCTGTTAAAAATTGACGGATTAAGCAAACAACGTCGTTTTAAAGATTTATATTAAAATAAAAAAATTAAAGAAAAATAGTATCTAATTAACCATTACTAGAATATTAATTAATTAAAATCCTCATCCAACTTTTCTTTTGGTCAAATTGCAGAACCGTTTAATCCATGAGAGATTATACTTTCTTTTAATTTCAACCAATTAAAATCACCCCATTTATTTTTCATCGAGAATCATCTTCCATTAAGCATGTCTCTGTATGAGTCTCAACGAATTCAATTCAACTAACCAGATTTTCTTCAAATCCATCGATTATAAACGTTTAGAGATTCAATTAAAAAGACATTAACAACAAAATTTAGATTTTTTATTGGACCCAGAAATTGCAGAACAAAATCCATAATCAATTCATCAACATCCACTTTGATTCTCTGTTCAAAGAGAAGAAGATTTTATAGACGTTCATCTCTTAAACCCAAAATCAAAAGCAGAATCCACAAACTCAGAATCAAAGTAGAATCTATCACATAAATTGAAACCTAGAAATTGATGTTTGTGGATCTATCAATGGTGGATGCGTGTGATGAACTAGCTGATTCGCTACAAAATATCTTCTTAAGTGTATCATCCATGGTTAAATCCGAGCTCTAGGTGAAAAAAAATCAAATCCTAAATTATCTACAGATTGTATCCAATTTTTCACCAGATCTGAAATGTTCTAAGCAACTGGCTATATTGGAGAAGATGAATCTAAGAATTGCATTGGAGTACGATGATTTGGGTGACGTGGTAGTTGGGCTCATAGTTTTCGCAGAGCAGATGATTTCCAAAACTGGTGGCTTAGATGAATTTGTGGGACAAATGGACGCAATTGATAAACAATTAGTCTTCATCGTAGTTTTAATTTTAATTTTAATTTTAATTTTAATTTTAATTTAATTGGAGCAAGGGATGAACCTTAATTTTATTTGTTCTCCAATTCTATAACTTGAAAATTGTGTTGTTTCGCATACGGAAAAATAACCTGTAGTCTTTTTCATTTTGTCAACAACAATATGTAGTCTCGAGTATGCAAAACGATGCCGTATTTTGTTCAATCCGTCAAATTTTTAACATAGACTAACGGAGCCACGTCGATAATATACGGAGGGGCTATATTGCGGGGTGGCTTTGAAAATGGTAGGATTGACTTACACAACATTTAGGTGAATGATAATTTTGCAAAAAAATATAGCTTGATGGTTTATTTGCACAAAACCCAATTAATAACAAGAAATCATATGCAATGAACCTGAGAAGCCAGTTATGTCATGATCGGGAGATGACTGTGTTGTGGCTCTTGCAGATCAATGGAACAAAACGTACGGCGGATCAGAATGGCCAAATATGGCTGAAGAATGCTTATCAAAAATGAATCTCTACTCTGAAGAAACAAAGCATGACTTTGTTTGAGCACACTTTGAGCTGGCTCAATCAATGGGCTTGTTTACGGTCTTTTGGTTTAAGAATGATGTCTCCGCATTTTAGCATGTTTTAGCATGCATTTGTCATCGTTTAGGACTATATTCATCATATGTTTCACCCCATTTATAGTCTTTTCATACATTTAGCATCCATACTAGGATTTTGCATTAGATTTGCATACATATGCATTTTGGAGTTGATTTCAGGGACTTGGATGATGTTCTGGACGTTTGGAGAGTTTCACGCCACAAGCACCAGCAAAGTGCTCTGCCAGGAATTTAACAAGTGCTCGAGCAAAGATTCTGCAAGGCACTCGAGCAGCACGTCGAGCAGAGTTTGAAGAAGTGTTCGAGCAGATTTCGAGCAGGTGCTCGAGCAGCACGTCGAGCAGAGTGCTCGAGCACACACACATCGAGCAGAGTTTGAAGAAGTGCTTGAGCAGATTTCGAGCAGGTGCTCGAGCAGCACGTCGAGCAGCACGTCGAGCAGAGTGCTCGAGCACACACACGTCGAGCAGGTGATCCAGCAGTCTTCACTCCTAGCTCGATCACCACTACACATACGCCTGCCCAAGCTGCATAAATCTTCGAAGACTTAACCATTTATTTTGTCTTTACCCGTTTTTAGGGTTTTCCGCATTTTGTATAAATACCCCTTTTGGGTTTTGTCCAAAGGGTATTCCGTTTTTATTTTTAGTGTAAGCTTTTTATTTTTAGGTTTTTTCTCTGTTCTTGAGTGTTCTTCATTGTTCTTGATTTTTCTTCATTTGTAATCCAGATTTCTCTTAATCTACTTGTTAGTTTGTTTTGATTTTTTGCAGTCTTATTGTTCTTGCCTTAATCTATCTTTATAACTTAATTTCAATGAATTCTAAGATGTTTGAATTTTCTGGGTTTATGTTCTTGAATATGTGTGAGTAGTTTTTTAGGGTTCTTGAGAATGGGATAGGTTAGTGACTTAATTTTTTGATCTTCTAGGGCGTTTGAGTTTAGTTGTTTGTGAATCCCTTCTGGATTAGTGTTCTTAATGCTAGTTTCTCTCTGATCAGTTGCAACTAGATCTTAAGTGTTTCCACACTCAAAAGGTGGTTGATGAAACACTTGAACAACTAGTGCCAGAGATTTGCATTTCTAGCCTAAGAGATTAGATGTTTAGGGTGTTCATTGACAAGAACGGGTTGAGTCTTAGTGCCTGATAGGGTAGATTTCATCAGAGACATCTGAGTCTGGAACTGCCCTAGCTTGAGGTCACCTGTCACGACAGTGGATTTGATTGCTTGTGAACCCGTTGTCTAGGGAGTAGTTTTGTTTGAGTTTGTCAGCGCCTTAGATATATTTCAGAGGAGTCACTGACCAATTACCCCATTCTTGAGAGCTTGTTTGTCTTAGTTGATTTTACTTTGTCTTAGTCATCATCTTCGCTTGCTAGCTTCCACACTTAGTTTTATCTCATCAATGTATTTCGTCATTTTCACTTGCTGCATTACTCCTCTAGCATCTGTGCACTGCTTCTCTAGCACCTGCACTTGTCTCTCTAGTATTTTTACTTAGAATTTATTTTGCATATTTCATGTTTCACTTAGGTTGTTAGACTCCCCCATCAACTCGCTTGGCTTGAATTAAGTATATTTGATCTCATCCTGATTGTTAGCATCACACTCATTTGGATTGACACCTTAGTACTACAATGACATGTTAGACTAAGGAATTGATATATCCATAGTTCACTTACTGCTTTCACACCACACAACACACTTAAACTTGTATTTTTACTTAGGAAAAGCAACAAGGACAGGGGATTTACATCCAATAGGACAAGTTCCTATTGTTAGATCTCCCTTGACTACAGGCTGAGTACTGAGTAAAAATACCTAATATCAATTTGGCGCCGTTGCCAATTGGGTGTTTGTTTGCTACATTTAGGATTTCAGATTTCTTGAGATCAAGTTCTCACTTTCACCTCACTTCTTAACTTTCTGAGTTCTCTGTGTTTCAGGTACCTACTCGACCAACTGCTCGAGCCTAGCTTCTGTTTCACTCTCAGCTCGGTCAGTCACCCTGTTCTTGCTTCACCTATATGCAAACACGTTCACAAGGAAGCCAGAACCTCTTTCACCCTCTCGACAACATTCACCGGTTACAACTTGTACTGCGAGCGCATAGGAACAACGTCGGAGCAGACCAACAACATCAAGTTCGAATGGAAAACCCGCAAGGACATGTTGAACATGGTCCTCAGTAGAGGAGGCCCAGATTGATTGAAGCAGGGGATGCTCCTAATACTCACACTCAGAGGCAAGGGATTGTACCACCGACAATCCAAAACAATAATTTTGAGATTAAGAGTGGTCTGATCGCTATGGTCCAAAGTAACAAATTTCATGGATTACCTATGGAAGATCCTCTTGATCACCTGGACGAGTTCGATAGGCTCTGCAGCCTCACCAAGATCAATGGAGTCAGTGAAGATGGTTTCAAGCTCAGACTCTTCCCATTTTCTCTTGGTGACAAAGCACATCTATGGGAAAAGAACCTACCTCATAGCTCCATCACCTCTTGGGATGACTGCAAGAAAGCTTTCCTTGCAAAATTTTTCTCCAACGCCCGCACTGCTAGACTCCGGAATGAGATATCCGGCTTTATCCAAAAGAATGGAGAAACCTTCTCTGAAGCTTGGGAAATATTCAAGGGCTACACTATCCGTTGTCCTCACCATGGTTTCAACAATGAATCCTGCTCAAAGACGCCTCTAGAGGCGTTCTTCCAAGGATCAGAAGGACTCTTGATACAGCAAACAATGGCAATTTCCTAAACAAGGCTGTTGATGAAGGCTGGGAACTAGTTGAAAATCTTGCTCAATCTGATGGGAACTATACTTGAGGACTATGACCCGCACAAGGGGAAGTGTTGATTCTGATGAGAGGACTAGGAAAGAGATCAAGTATCTGAATGAAAAATTTGATAAATTCATCCTCAGCCAGCAGAGACACGTTCACTTTGCAAATGAAGAAGAACTCTTTCACGTTCAAGATGGAGAGGTTGACCAAATCGAAGAAGTTAGCTATGTTCAGAATCAAAGTGGCTATAACAAAGGTTTCATCAACTACAAGAACAACCCTAACTTGTCTTACAGAAGTAACAACGTGGAAAACCCGCAAGATCAAGTCTACCCTCCGTCACCACCGCAACAAAACAAACCTTTTGTCCCCTACAATCAAACTCAAGGTTTTGTTCCTAAGCAGAATTTCCAAGGAAGGTACAACCCACAGGGCGTCATAGTCAACCACCTTGTTTTGCACCACAGCAAGCTCCAACACCTATTGCCCATGATCAAGACCTGCGAAGTATGATGCAGCAGCTACTCCAAGGTCAAGCTGCCAGTACAATGGAAACTGCAAAGAGGTTTGCTGAACTAAAGAATCAGTCGGACTACGCCTACGATACCCTCAACAACAAATTCGAGACACTGAACTCCAAAATTAAATACCTGGAGAACAAGTCTGCATCCACGTCTTCCACACCGCACCCTGGACAACTCCCAGGAAAGGCAATCCAAAATCCTAAGGACTTTGCTCAAATCAATGCCATTACCTTGAGGAACGGAAAAGAACTATCAGAAAGGGCGGGAACCACTCCTATCACCGCGGACAGTGAATTCCAATCTGGGGAGGATTTATGTCAGAGAGAGGAACAAGATGAACAAGATGAACAGAAAAACTCCAACTCGACTGACCAGCTCAACACATCAACTCGACTTACAAGTCGAGTCCAACCATCCCCAGTTGACAAAATTGCACTTTCCAAAGACAAGAAAACACCATTCGTCCTACCACCTTACAAGCCTAAACTCCCCTACCCAGGGAGATTTCACAAGGAAAGAGTGGAGAGATATAGAGGTATCTTTGACAAGCATATTAAAAAAATTGAGGTCAAGATGCCCATACTTGATGCATTGGCTCTTTTACCTCAATCTCACAAGTGGATCAAAGATGCAATTACAGAAAGAATCCAGGAAGTGAAAGGAATGGTAGTAGTGAGTCATGAGTGCAGCGCCATTATTCAAAAGAGGATCGTCAAGCTACCAGATCCTGGTTGTTTCACATTGCCATGCTCTCTTGGACCATTAACTTTTCAAAATTGTCTCTGCGACTTGGGAGCGTCTATAAGCCTCATGCCACTCTCAGTAGCTAAGAAGTTGGGTTTTAACAAGTATAAAACCACCAACATCTCTCTTGTCTTAGCTGATAGATCTGTGAGAACTCCACATGGCATGCTAGAAGACTTGCCTCTCCGAATTGGAACCATAGTGGTTCCCACTGACTTTGTGGTGTTAGAGATGGATGAAGAGCCAAAAGATCCTTTGATTCTAGGGAGACCCTCCTTGCTATCAAGGGTGCTCTCATTGACGTCCAAAAAGGGAAAATTCAACTTAATATGGGCAAAGATCTCAAAATGCACTTTGACATCAGAGATACAATGAAGAAGCCTACGATTGAAGGCCAGCTCTTTTGGATTGAAGAAATGGATCACCTTGCAGATGAGCTACTTGAGGAGCTAAATGAAAAAGACCATCTTCAGACAGCTTTAACCAAGGACGGTGAAAACGGCTACTTATACAAAGAAACCTCGAGTTATGAGATGATGCTAGACTCTCACAAGGAAATTAAAGGCCAAGAAGCGTTTGAGAAACTGATGGGAACAGATGGAGAGGTCGTTGCATCAGTAGAAGCTGATACTAAGCAAGACCTACGCTCGAGTCCGCCCACTCAGACGACTGGTTGGAACTAAGGGCACCTAAGGTCGAGCTAAAACCACTCCCAACAGGGCTAAGGTACGTATTTCTTGGACCTAACTCCACTTACCCTGTCATAGTAAATGATAAACTTAGTGATGATGAGTTGAAATCGCTGTTGACCGAGTTAAGAAAGTTTAGAAAAGCAATTGGATATTCACTTGATGACATTAAGGGCATATCACCTAGTTTGTGCACTCACAGAATTAATCTTGAAAATGAGTCATATGCTAGCATTGAACCTCAAAAAAGATTGAACCCTAACCTTAAAGAGGTTGTTAAGAAAGAAATTCTTAAATTGCTAGATACTAGAGTTATCTACCCTATCTCTGATAGTACCTGGGTATCCCCAGTGCATTGTGTCCCTAAGAAAGGCTGTATAACAGTGGTAAAGAATGATAAAGATGAGCTTATACCCACTAGGACAATAACTGGTCATAGGATATGTATAGACTATAGAAAGTTAAATGCAGTATCTAGAAAAGATCATTTTCCTTTGCCATTTATCGATCAAATGTTAGAAAGACTTGCAAACCACCCTTACTACTGTTTCTTAGATGGATATAGTGGGTTCTTTCAGATCCCAATACATCCAAATGACCAAGAAAAAACCACCTTCACTTGCCCATATGGCACCTTTGCTTACAGAAGAATGCCTTTCAGTTTATGCAATGCACCTGCAACATTTCAGAGGTGTATGACCTCCATCTTTTCAGATTTAATAGAGGAGATGGTGGAAGTCTTCATGGATGATTTTTCTGTGTATGGCTCCTCCTTCTCCTCCTGTTTGTTGAACTTGTGCAGAGTGCTTACCAGGTGCGAAGAGACAAATCTGGTCTTGAATTGGGAGAAGTGTCATTTTATGGTCAGAGAAAGGATTGTCTTAGGGCACAAGATTTCTGAGAAAGGCATTGAGGTAGACAAAGCCAAAATCGATGTAATGATGCAGTTGCAACCACCTAAGAACGTCAAGGATATCAGGAGTTTCCTTGGTCACGTTGGCTTCTACAGAAGATTCATCAAAGATTTCTCAAAAATAGCCAGACCACTCACCAGGTTACTTTGCAAGGAGCAAGAGTTCGTCTTTGACTCTGAGTGTTTGAAAGCCTTCCAGTTGATAAAGGAAGCGTTGATCTCAGCCCCAATAGTCCAAGCTCCGAATTGAGACTATCCGTTTGAAATCATGTGCGACGCCTTAGACTATGCCGTTGGAGCAGTGTTAGGTCAGAAAATAGATAAAAAGTTGCACGTGATTTACTATGCGAGCAGAACTTTAGATGAAGCTCAAGGGAGATATGCTACCACAGAGAAGGAATTGCTTATGAGTCTTTGCCTTTGAAAAGTTCAGAAGCTACCTGGTGGGATCAAAGGTGGTAGTCTACACGGATCATGCAGCATTGAGACACATCTACGCAAAGAAAGACACCAAACCCAGGTTACTAAGATGGATTCTATTACTGCAAGAATTTGACATGGAGATAGTTGATAAGAAAGGAATAGAAAATGGTGTAGCTGATCACCTATCCCGGATGAGGATTGAAGACCCATTACCAATCGACGACTCCATGCCAGAAGAACAGCTGATGATAGTCCAGACCTTCGAAAATACCCATTGCGAAAGGGCTGATCTAAAAAAGGTCTAGGCACTAGCGAAAGAGAAATCACCATGGTTTGCGGATTTAGCTAACTACTTAGTGAGCGGTGAAATTCCCAGCAGTCTCGATGTATACAACAAGAAGAAATTTTTTAGAGACGTCAACCATTACTACTGGGATGAACCATATCTCTACAAGAAAGGATCAGACGGTTTGTTTAGAAGGTGTATACCTGAGGAAGAAGTCAGAGGAGTGCTAGAACATTGCCATGGTTCCACATATGGCGGCCATTTTGCCACTTTCAAGACTGTGCAGAAGATACTCCAGGCTGGTCTATGGTGGCCAATCATGTTTAAGGATGCCCAAAATTTCATTACCAAGTGTGATCCATGCCAAAGGATGGGGAACATAGGGAGGAGAAATGAGATGCCCCAGAACCCTATCCTCGAAGTTGAAGTATTTGATGTATGGGGCATTAATTTTGTGGGACCTTTCAACCCACCATCCTTTGGGAATAGTTACATATTGGTTGCTGTAGACTATGTCTCAAAATGGGTTGAAGCCATACCCAG
The DNA here is from genome assembly GCA_028015245.1 of Cardamine occulta. Classification (NCBI taxonomy): domain Eukaryota; kingdom Viridiplantae; phylum Streptophyta; class Magnoliopsida; order Brassicales; family Brassicaceae; genus Cardamine; species Cardamine occulta. Next base: position 5,660,955 of record CM051382.1, read on the forward strand.
TCCCACCAATGATGCAAAAGTGGTGTTGAAGATGTTCAAAACCATTATGTTCCCCAGGTTTGGAGTCCCGAGGGTCGTTATCAGTGATGATGGTTCTCATTTTATTAACAAGGTTTTTGAGAATCTCTTAAGAAAGCATGGAGTGAAGCATAAGGTGGCAACACCTTACCATCCTCAGACAAGCGGCCAAGTTGAAGTCTCTAATAGGCAAATCAAGGCCATCCTGGCACGGGTAGTAGGCGCATCAAGGAAAGATTGGTCGATTAAACTTGACGATGCTCTATGGGCTTATAGAACCGCTTACAAGACTCCAATTGGGAGGACCCCGTTTCAGCTGCTGTACGGAAAGGCTTGTCACCTGCCCGTAGAGGTTGAGTACAAAGCGCTCTGGGCAACAAAGCTTCTGAATCTTGATATCAGAACAGCTCAAGAAAAAAGAGCTGTGGACTTGCACGAGCTGGAAGAAATCAGACTTGAAGCCTATGAAAGTTCGAAGGTATATAAGGAGAGAACTAAGGCCTTTCACGACAAAAAGATTCTGCGCAAAGATTTCAAATCCGGAGATCAGGTCTTGCTCTTTAACTCGAGACTGAAACTCTTCCCAGGAAAACTGAAGTCAAGGTGGTCTGGACCATTTAGCATCAAGGAGGTGTTACCATATGGAGCTGTCACCTTGTTTACTAAGGAGGGTAACGAGTTTACAGTGAATGGGCAGCGGCTCAAACCTTACATGGCGGACTACATTCCAGAAGGGACTACAATTCTTCTGGATGAGCGAATAAAAACTTAAAAACCAGGAAGTCAAGCTTAGTGACTTTAAACAAGCTCGCTTGGGAGGAAATCCCATGTTTATCCTTGTAAATATTCTTTGTTTCTATTTTCGTGATTTTCGTAGTTTTTCTTAAAATGTTTCTACCCAAGGTCTCAGGTGCATGCAAGGACTTGAGGAAGCAGGAGAACGCTCGAGCAGAACACTCGATGAGTGCTCGAGCAGCCGAGTAAAAAAAAAAAAAAAAAAAAAGCTCGACGAGAGTCCGAGCAACATGCTCGATGAGGCAGCTTGAGCAAAGTGCTCGATGAAGGCGCTCGAGCAACGCTCGATGAAGGTGCTCGAGTAACGCCAAATGAGGAGCTCGAGCAGAACGCTCGATGCATGCTCGAGCAGATGAGAAACACGGTGCTCGAGCAGACGAGAGATGAGGCGGGTCGAGCAATAGCTCGATGAGGCGCTCCACCGACAACGCAAAAAGGGGTTCTAAAAAAAAAAAAAAAATAATGGTAAAATATAGATTTTGATTTTTCTGAATTGAATCGAGATAATTTCTAAGTATTCAAGACTTATCTAAATCACGCTTTTCAATTTTCTAACCCATGTTTTTTTTCTTGTCTTTGTTAGGTGCCTCTGTCTCGTTCCACCGCCACTTGCGTCGTCTGTCCTCTAGCACGTCCAGGTTCATCCCCCTGTTTTCTCTATAAAAGGGACGCCGCCCCCCTTGCAACTTCACACTTGACACTTAGCAGAAATCTCGAAAACAAAAACCTCTGATCTTCGTGTTCTACGTGTTCTTCGTGTTCTTCGTAAACTTTCTCAATCCAAGATTTTCTATCAACCTCGTCGAGCACCTCTTCCAGCATACCCTAAAATGACAAACAACCGCGGACGTGCAGAAGCGGAAAACATTGCTAGGCGTTATACAGAAAAAGAGGTTTCACATCTCAAGCAAGCGCAGCTGATGAGCCTGCACCACGCACTGCCGTAAGAGCTACCTCGCTAGACGGCGCACGCGAAGATCAAGCGGCAGCGGAGAGTCGACGACCTCCGGACCCTGAACCAGAGCCTGAACTTGAGAGAAGACACGGGCTTGGCTACTCTACACGAGTCGAACACTCAAGTCCCGAGGAACTCGAGCGCCTAAGCAGAGAAACCACTCGAGTCCACTACTCGAGCACAGAGGAGCTCGATGAGACATATCACCATCAGCACTCGAGCCCGCAGCGTGCTGCAAAGACCAAGGCATCCTCACGAGACAGGGCAGAAATCGCTCAAGGAAAATGGCCTGTTAAAAGCAGTAGAGACACTCGAGTCCACTACTCGAGCACAGAAGAGCTCGATGAGACATATCACCCTCAGCACTCGAGTCCGCCGCGTAGAGCAAAACCCATGGCATTCTCGCGAGACCGGGAAGAGATTGCTCGTGGAAAACGACCTGTCAGGAGTAGTGGTGAGAAATCTGGAGATGGAAGCGCAGGGGTGGAGTCTAAGGAAGGAAAAAGTAGCGAGAGGATAGAGCCAGAGTTGACAGCAAAAGAGATGAGAGCAGTCTTCCTTTCTAGAGGTTTCGTAGGGACACGCTACCCTCACCGACCAACCATGAGAAAATTGGGTATAGATGAAGATGTTGAATGCCTATTCGCACTAGGGGGCTGACAAAATTCATGAGAAATAACTCGCCCGCTTATCAAGTTGAAACTTGCCATTTCCTCGCTACCCTTAAAGTTCACTTCTATGAAGACCATCCGGAATACGTCTCGGACGGAGGGCTGGGATGGATCACATTCAAAGTAAGAGGAAAGCTCTACTCCCTCACCACCACCGAGCTCGACACTCTCTATGGTTTAAGCAGTGGGACAGGATCAGAAGAAGATTTTGCGAAAGAAGAGCTACAATCCCTATGGCGTACAATAGCAGTGGACACGCCCTACTCATCTTCTAGGTCCAAGAGTACTCAAATTCGCCACCCTGCAGTGAGGTACTTGCACAAATCCAAGTAACAGGCCCTGTAAACCAAGGTCAGCTGCAAGTGATGGACTTAGCCTTGAAAGGGCTTCTCGAATTCGCTAAGGATGGGACGGAACTGTTAGGAGACAGAAACAATACAAGTCTCACCTTCACTATGCTAAATCAGTTCCTGAACTATAAAGACTGGGGTGTGAAGCTGCACAGAAAAAATTCGAAAGGAGAGCTCAGCATTGGAGGTGTCATCACACCCATACTGGTCGCCTGCAAAGTACCTTTGATTTCAGAGCCCTGCGCACCAAGATGGCTGGACCTGGACTACCTCAGGAAAGAATTTTTCCTAAACAAGACATCAAGTTCAGGAGAATGCCTATTTCAGTTCATGCACCCTACGGCTGGACCGGCTCAACTACAACTCCCCTGCGCCGATCTAGCAAGTGCTAGCATTGATTTCTGCCCACCAATCGAATTGCTCTATCAACCAGCGCAGGAAGACCTCCAACACGCACGAACAAAGGATGTTCCTGGTCGATCAGCTCGATCTCACTCCCCGAGCGCATCTGAAGATACCCAGCCCGAGTCGTTTCACTTCGAAGAGTATGCAGCACAAAAACAGCACAAGGGTCTATGGGAGGCTCACAAGCGAATAGGGTTGCTCCAGAAGTGGAACAAAGCTCAGGATAAAACGATCACGGCACTAAAGAGCATGGTGAAGGAATTGACGGAGGGGTGGAAGGAGATAAAGGAGCATTTCAGCAAGAGTCAAAGAAAGAGCAAGAGCCCCGCTGACGCACACGAAGCACAAGACCAAGCCGCCTCTGGTCACCATCATGAAGAACTGTCCCAACCGAGTACCCTGCGGAGAAGTGGCTCTACACACATTAGTTCTAGGTGCAGCACCTATGACGAGCCACCCCGATACTCTTCCTTTGAGCCAAGGCAGCGAAAAAGGAAAGCAGCATGACCGAGCAGAGCTACCAAACCGCACCAACCCCCTCCACCAACGTACTCCCACGAGGACATAGAAGAGTTCACCGACTCTTTCTTCTCCAACTACTGAAGTATCACTCTCCAACCCATTGTATTTATCATTGTACTTAGTTTATTTTTGCTTTCGTTTGCAAACTCTGTTCCAGATTTCTATTACACAAGGGACTGTGTAATTTAAGTTTGGGGGAGGGTTCATGATGTATTTAACATTGTTTCTTGTTTTCTTATTTCAAATTTTCAATCATCTATGTGCATCTGAAAATCATAAAAATTTGAAAATTTTTCGAAAATCATTTCACAAAAACAGAGTGTCCATGTAGTTGCATTAGCATTTTAGTATTGAGTATAGCTGCATTTCATTTAGGATTTCTGCATAGGGGATAATGATGATTCTTGCCTAGCCCAGCATGCAGTATAAAATGTTAGTGAACCACTTAGTTGTTCTGTAGTGCATGATTGATTAAGTTTGAAATATAAGGCAGCACCATCGTTTGAATTCATTGCTTGACATTTGATTTTGGCTGAAGCTTGTTGTGAAGTGTATTCACTCCTTATCTATCTGGACCATAACATGACTTATAATTATCATGGTTACGCATTGAACTTGAACTCATGGATACCTATATACATACTTGGATTATCTTTCATCTTTTTACCACCCTTGTTATCCAAATAGCTGATTCCCCTCATTGGAACAGTTTCCCCACCATTGAACCTACCTTTCTTTCAAGCCAATATAATTTTCTATGTGTGAGGCCTTTTTATGAGTTGAGCTTGGTAGAAAGTGTTAGGTTGGAGCCGACAAGGATAGGTTTTCATTTAGTTCTAGTTCACGGTTTATGGACTAGCTAGGACTAGGTGGGAACATGATTTTGGGAAGAAACAAATTAGGATGTTCTAAGCAGGATGAGTCGAAAAATGAAAAAAGAGAAAGAGAAGGGAAAAAGAAAAGAAACTTCTAAGTAGAGGAATGTGCATAATTAAAGCTCTAGTAAAGGATTGGGTAGTACGAAAGAAAAAAAAAATATGCATAGGCTCATGAAAAGAAAAAGAGAAACTTGTATGAAATACATAAAAGATAGAGCCTCAGATAGACACCCAATCCGCTAGACTAAGCAAATGTTAAGGTAAACCATCCTTAGAACACAAAGAAAAAGAAAAGTTTGATCAAAAAGGGATTCATTGCAGAAAAATACCAAAGGGTAGTAATATGATCATTCCTGGGATTAGATTTAGAGGTTTGGGTTTCGATTATGTATATGTTTGGGTAGATGGAAGTTTATCCTTGTACGCATTGGTTGGCCCTGACCTTTAGCCTTCTTCTAAAGCTCAGTTTTTCTTTGAGAGTCCCTTGAGTGAGAATGAGTGTCACCAGTTACATTAAGGACCATCTTTGTCCTTTGACCATTCCTTTAGCCAAATGAGTTCAATGACTGTGAATAAACTTGATTCATGATTTATGCTTAATGAATGTTAAAGGGTTTGAAGAATCTGAATGCTTGTGTAGGCTAAAGTCATTGTTAAGTAAGTGATGTGACGAGCATGGCTAAAGCTTTAAAAGTAGAACTTGTTAGCATTGCACTCAGGATAGCTTCTTGGAAATTTGATAAGGTTTGGGAACTGCATTGCTTAGGTTCTGAATCCCCATTTTCTAACCTCTCTCCCTTCTTATGAATTGTTTGCTTGAGGGCAAGCAAAGACTAAGTTTGGGGGAGTTGATGTCTCTGCATTTTAGCATGTTTTAGCATGCATTTGTCATCATTTAGGACTATATTCATCATCTGTTTCACCCCATTTATAGTCTTTTCATACATTTAGCATCCATACTAGGATTTTGCATTAGATTTGCATACATATGCATTTTGGAGTTGATTTCAGGGACTTGGATGATGTTCTGGACGTTTGGAGAGTTTCACGCCACAAGCACCAGCAAAGTGCTCTGCCAGGAATTTAACAAGTGCTCGAGCAGAGATTCTGCAAGGCACTCAAGCAGCACGTCGAGCAGAGTTTGAAGAAGTGCTCGAGCAGATTTTGAGCAGGTGCTCGAGCAGCATGTCGAGCAGCACGTCGAGCAGAGTGCTCGAGCACACACACATCGAGCAGAGTTTGAAGAAGTGCTCAAGCAGATTTCGAGCAGGTGCTCGAGCAGCACGTCGAGCAGAGTGCTCGAGCACACACACGTCGAGCAGGTGATCCAGCAGTCTTCACTCCCAGCTCGATCACCACTACACATACGCCTGCCCAAGCTGCATAAATCTCCGAAGACTTAACCATTTATTTTGTCTTTACCCGTTTTTAGGGTTTTCCGCATTTTGTATAAATACCCCTTTTGGGTTTTGTCCAAAGGGTATTCCGTTTTTATTTTTAGTGTAAGCTTTTTATTTTTAGGTTTTCTCTCTATTCTTGAGTGTTCTTCATTGTTCTTGATTTTTCTTCATTTGTAATCCAGATTTCTCTTAATCTACTTGTTAGTTTATTTTGATTCTTTGCAGTCTTATTGTTCTTGCCTTAATCTATCTTTATAACTTAATTTCAATGAATTCTAAGATGTTTGAATTTTCTGGGTTTATGTTCTTGAATATGTGTGAGTAGTTTTTTAGGGTTCTTGAGAATGGGATAGGTTAGTGACAAATTTTTGATCTTCTAGGGCGTTTGAGTTTAGTTGTTTGTGAATCCCTTCTGGATTAGTGTTCTTAATACTAGTTTCTCTCTGATCAGTTGCAACTAGATCTTAAGTGTTTCCACACTCAAAAGGTGGTTGATGAAACACTTGAACAACTAGTGCCAGAGATTTGCATTCCTAGCCTAAGAGATTAGATGTTTAGGGTGTTCATTGACAAGAATGGGTTGAGTCTTAGTGCCTGATAGGGTAGATTTCGTCAGAGACATCTGAGTCTGGAACTGCCCTAGCTTGAGGTCACCTGTCACGACAGTGGATTTGATTGCTTGTGAACCCGTTGTCTAGGGAGTAGTTTTGTTTGAGTTTGTCAGCGCCTTAGATAGATTTCAGAGGAGTCACTGACCAATTACCCCATTCTTGAGAGCTTATTTGTCTTAGTTGATTTTACTTTGTCTTAGTCATCATCTTCGCTTGCTAGCTTCCACACTTAGTTTTATCTCATCAATGTATTTTGTCATTTTCACTTGCTGCATTACTCCTCTAGCATCTGTGCACTGCTTCTCTAGCACCTGCACTTGTCTCTCTAGTATTTTTACTTAGAATTTATTTTGTATATTTCATGTTTCACTTAGGTTGTTAGACTCCCCCATCAACTCGCTTGGCTTGAATTAAGTATATTTGATCTCATCCTGATTGTTAGCATCACACTCATTTGGATTGACACCTTAGTACTACAATGACATGTTAGACTAAGGAATTGATATATCCATAGTTCACTTACTGCTTTCACACCACACAACACACTTAAACTTGTATTTTTACTTAGGAAAAGCAACAAGGATAGGGGATTTACATCCAATAGGACAAGTTCCTATTGCTAGATCTCTCTTGACTACAGGCTGAGTACTGAGTAAAAATACCTAATATCAAAGAACTCGCATTCTCTAAGATGAACAGTTTCTAGTCTGATGCATCTCTTTATATGGCCTATTATACAGTTGGCCTCAGCAGATGAATGATGAAGTTTGGGAGTATCTCTTCTGTGATGGCCCAATATTCCATCAACTCTCTTAAGTAAGATGAAGCAGGACTTTGAAGTCAACTGGAAATTTCAAAACCTTGCGCCATGCTATTGAAGAATTACTGCTACAAGGTTTCCTTTGGCTGATGCTGGTGATGGCGTTGATGATGCAAATTTTGTATTTTAAACTGCAAATGCTGCAGTTTTGCGGCTGACAAAAGAATGTTTGAAAATGACATGAACATTGGTATAAGATTGACAGAGAAAGAGTACAAAGATCATTTCTTTAGGGAGACACTTAAGAACGAGTTTTACGACTCTCTTGTGGTAGTGGCGGCATGTTTGTTTTAGGTTTAGCCAACTTTTTTTTTTCTTAATTGTAATCTTACAACCACACACCACATTTATACTACTCCTTATCTTAATCTACTTACTTTAATTGTTTTATCTTAACACCACAAAATAACCGATTTAACATTTGGGCCTTCAATTGAAACAACATGGCCCATTTGCCTTTTCTCTTGTTTCTTCTTATTCTTCCTTCTACGACAAAATACCTTCTTTTTTTTTGAATACCAGGAGGTTATGGGTCGAAGCCCATAATCCTCCTAGGCCCGAAACCACATCATGTAATATTAGTTTCGTCCCAAGTGTCACTCGAACCGGGGACCTCTAAGCTTCGCCTAAGATCTTTTCAGTTGAGCTAACGACAAAACACTCTGTCATCTTCTTCTCTTCTTTTCTTCTTCTTTCTTCTTCTTCTTCTCCTGCTTATAATTCTTCACTTACTATTCCTTCAACTCCTTCTTCAAATTTCTCGTGCATAAGTTTAATCAAAGATGCGATTCCAATAGGCATGAATCATGACTTGATACTGAACTTTATGGATGTGCAAACACGCCTCATTGAGCCAATTTGTCCCCAGTTTGCATAATATGTTTGGAAGAAATTTTTGAAGAAGGAAGGTTGTGTGGTAACAGCGGACTGGACAACAGCAAATGAGCCAGATTTGGTTCTCAAGAGTGCTAACAAATATTTGCAAGATTTTATAGTGTCAATGAGAAAGCTTCTACAAAAATAGCTCTTAGGTTCCAAGAAGGCAGCTACGAAAGGTGCTCAAGTAACAACAGTGCCAGAGGGGAAGTTAAAAGGCCTTGTATATGTGAATGAGAAATTTGATGAATGGAGAGCTACCTGTCTCAAGAGATTCTGTAAAGCAAATTTGACCAACAAACTTGTCATTTTGCCCCTGACGCATAGATACTTGCATAACTAAGGGAGATATTACAGAAGGAGGGATTATCAGAAAACTTTAAACAAATTCAATAGCTTTGCATGCCTTTTCTTAAATTCAAGAAGGACGAGGCAATAATTATTGGCACCCAGGTTCTAAATTTGAGGTAGCTTTTTGGAGAGATTGAAGTCCTTGAGAGTAACATGGACTTGATTAAGTGATAACTTGGTCTTGAAGAGGTTGAAGTATACTCTGTAAGTGACCTCGATGATGTTTCAAAAGCAGGTCCATATGATTCACTGCTGAAGCAGAATCCTCTATCTCTGAGCAATCCAACCGCTATCTTCGTGACCAGGTAAAATCTAGTCATTTCATTACAATTGCTTCCTAATAGAAGCAGCATGGATACTCTTAGTTTTTTGTTTATCGTCAACTAAATTGAACTCTTTGCTGCTCCAGCACAAGTGTCTCCCCTTCGGTCTAAAAGAAAAGCGTCGGACATGTTTTAACAACAAGTCAAGAAGAGGTTGAAGGATTGGGAAGTTTGCAGGATTCCTAGTATTTTTAGACTTGATAATTTACTCTTTTATTTTCTGGTATTGTGTAGTAAGATCATCTCTTCTTTCATATCCATACAACAATATCCTTAGTTTCATGTTTTGAGCAACCGTCTGAACGATCTTGGGTTTGATCGCCCTGAGGCTTATGCTGAATCTTATCCTTATAAATACATAAAATATTGTAAAAAGAGTTTTGATGTAATTCACAGCTTTGTTGTTGTATTCCTACAAAAATCCAAATCTATGCATTCACAGCTTTATTGTTTATAGTTAATTTTGGTAGAACAACAATGTCTTACGGCCTTACATGGTGTATACCGATGTGTCGGGAGTTGGTCTTGGCTGTGTGTTGATGCAGCGGGGAAAGGTTATTGCCTATGCTTTACAGCAGCTGCGAAAGCATGAGGGCAACTACCCTACCCATGATCTTGAGATGGCTGCGGTTATTTTCGCTTTAAAAATTTGGAGATCTTATCTTTATGACGGAATGGTGCAGGTGTTCACAGATCATAAGAGTCTGAAGTACATTTTTACTCAGCCTGAGTTAAATTTGAGGCAGAGGCGCTGGATGGAGCTATTGGCCAATTATGATCTAGAGATAGCTTATCATCCTGGTAAGGCTAATCTGGTTACGGATACGTTGAGTCGGAAGCGGGTGGCTTTGGCTCGGAAGCATGAGGTTGAGTCTTTGGTGAACGAGATTAGCACATTGCGTTTGTGTGTTGTATCTCAGGAACCTTTGGGCTTAGAGGCAGCTAATCAGGTGGATCTTTTGAGCAGAGTTCGGTTGGCTCAGGAAAAAGATGAGGGCTTGGTTAAAGCTTCAAGAGAAGCGGGTTCCGAGTATCAGGTATCTGCGAATGGTACTATCCTTGTAAGTGGGAGGGTATGCTTACCTTTGAACGAGGATTTTAGGCGAGAGATCCTGAGTGAAGCTTATGCGAGTATGTTCTCGATTCATCCAGGAGTGACTAAGATATACCAGGATCTTAAGCGGTATTATCATTAGGTCGGGATGAAGAAGGATGTTGCTAACTGGGTTGCGGCATGCAACATGTGCCAGTTAGTGAAGGCAGACCACCGGGACCTGAATGATTTGTTGCGGAGTTTACCCATTCCAGAGTGGAAGTGGGATATGATCACGATGGATTTCGTGGTGGGTTTACCAGTTTCTCGAACCAAGGATACTATTTGGGTCATCGTTGATCGATTGACCAAGTGTGCATGTTTTCTGGCCATTAAGATAACCGATGGGTCTGCGGTATTGGCTAGGAAATACATGCAGGAGATTGTGAGACTGTATGGAGTACCGGTGAGCATTGTCTCGGACCGGGATCCTAAGTTCACATCTGAGTTCTGGAATGCGTTTCAGGCGGAGATGGGCACGAGGGTGCACATGAGTATGGCTTATCATCCTCAAACAGATGGGCAGTCCGAGAGGACCATCTAGACTATGGAGGATTGGGGTGGTCATTGGGTGGATCACTTGAGCTTGGTAGAGTTTGCGTATAATAATAGCTACCAAGCAAGTATTGGGAAGGCTCCATATGAGGCTCTGTATGGGAGGCCATGTTGTACACCTTTATGTTGGACTCAAGTGGGGGAGAGGAGCACATTGGGTGCGAGTTTTGTTCAGGAAACCATGGAGAGGATCCGGGTTTTGAAGTTGAACATGAAAGAAGCCCAGGATCGGCAAAAGAGTTATGCCGATAAGAGGTGGAAAGAGCTTGTGTTTGAGGTGGGAGATAGAGTGTATCTCAAGATGGCTTTGCTGAGAGGTCCAAACAGGTCTATTACTGCGACTAAGTTGAGTCCGATGTATATGGGGCCATTCTGGATTGTAAAGCGTGTTGGACCAGTAGCGTATCGGTTGGAGTTACCCGAGATTATGTAGACATTTCATAAGGTCTTCCTTGTGTCGATGCTGAAGAAGTGTTTGTATAAGGGTGACGCGGTATTGGCTAAGATTCCATCAGATCTCCAGCCCAATATGACCGTTGAGGCGAGATCTTTGAGAGTTCTCGAGCGGAGGGTCAACGAGCTTCGTTGGAAGAAGATTCCAATGATTCGAATTCTGTGGGACTGTGACGGGTGCAGGAGGAAACTTGGGAGCCAGAGACTAGGATGGAAACGAGGTTTCAGAAGTGGTTCCAGAAGCAAGCTGCGACTTGAGTTCCATCGAGAGGTTCCAGTTTCGGTGTGTAGTTGTATGCTATGTGTTTTCATTTTGTATTTTCGTTGTGAATAACGATGTTACATTATGAGTGTTTAATAAGATAAGTATTTCTTATTATTGATGACTTTGGGAGTCATGGTTATGTATTTCGTTTTGGTGTTAAAAAGCGATAATGCATGTGAGTAATAAGATGGTAGTTCTTATTGCTGATGGCACGAGTGTCATGGAAAGTCTTTATGAGAATTTAAAAGCTTGGTTCATAATCGGGAAGAGATTATGGTGTACCCGAAGTGACTTGATATATATGCGATAGCCTGGTTATTGGTTATGCACATTAGATATTCCGGGTGCAGAATATGGGTGATGCCAGTGTTACCTTGCGAGGATTTACACGGATCACGTGAGGTAGTTTAGTCGAGATGCTTATAGTTGTGTGACTTATTGCTCGATGAGAGGACTAGTTCCTCTAGTGCTGATAGCTCGAATGACTGCGTGTCTTGAGAGTGTGACTGGTGATGTACCCAGACTCGTAAGGTGTATAGCCTAGAGTGATATGTGATACCGTAGATTCGTAAGGTGTATATCCTAGACGTAGGATATATTGCCCATAATTGAGTGGTATGGGATATCGAGACTTTTATAGGTTATATTACCCCAGCTGGAGTGGTATGGCAGATACCCAGAACTCGGAGATGTTGCGGTGTCTTGGGTGTTGTGGTATAGTTGATACTTTGCGAGGTATGGTGGATATACTGCGGGGTATGGTAGATGCTCAAAACTCGGAGATTCTGTGGTGTCTTAGGTATTGGGGTTTGGTCTGTGAGTAAGCAATAAGCACATATAATGTTGCGGTGTCGTAAGCATAGTGACTGAGTGGGAAACCTCGGAGGTTAGTTATGGACCTCGGATGTACATGTGTGTGTGTTAGTGTGAAAACCTTGGAGATTCATAGTTAATCTCGTGTGTTGGCCGTGTTAGTTGGGAGGTAGTGTGAAGCCTCGGAGGGTGGTAGTAAACCTTGTGTGTGTGTTGACTTGGCCGGGTTGGCCGAGGGTTAAGTAATCGTTGCGACGCTTAGGGTTCATTGGAGATGAACGGTAACGTAAGATTCGAGGACGAATCTATGTTAGTGGGGGAGAATTGTAACGCTCGTGTTCTGGAAATTAATTAATTTAATTAATTTAGAAACTCTTTCGAGTTTATGAACCTCAGACAAATCTCGAGAAATTGATTATGAGGTGAAATAATCAATTTAGATTTGTTCCGGGGATGTCATAAATTGGTTCAAAAGTTATGGGGTTTTTCTCAAAGATAACAAGTGGGAAACAAAATTAGTTTTCTCTTCTTCTCCTTGTTGAGCTTACCATTTGTGGAGGTTGAGAGAGAGTTTCTTGAGCTTCTGAGCTTAGAGAGATAAGAGGAAGAAGAGAATGGATTTTGTGAGCTTGTGGAGCTTGGATCTTGAGAGATCAAAGGGTGTGGAGCTTTGTGAAGCTTGGAAAAATAGTGGGTTGGAGCTAAGGGTTGGCGTGAGCTTGGAGGAGAAAAGAGAGATCTTTCTTGAGCTTGGGGAGTCCATCTAAGGCTAGATCCTTCCATTTTAAGGTGAGTTGTGACCAAAGGTTAACATTAAGCCATGTGTGGGGGCTTGTGGAGTTGTGCTAAGCTTTAGGGTGTTCTTAGGTTGCTTAGAAGCCTTGTGGTCATTTGTGGAGCTTTAGCTACAGTTTGCTAAGCTTGTGGTGGTTAGGGAACCATAGATTTGTGCTTGTGTGCCTTATTAAGCTTTGATTGTGTTCATGTGCTTGATTTGTGATTTGTGTGTGTTGTGGTTTCTTGGTGATTCCATGGCTTGTTGGGGATGTTCCCTTGTTGCTTGGTATGTGTTTTCCTTGCTGGATGTGTATTGGTTATGGTTTAGAGGTTTGGCCTTAGGGTACTAGGAGTGGTCGATAGGGTGTATCGACTAGGGTTGATCGATAGATAAGTCGATGAGTTTCTTCGTGTAGATTTTAGGTTGGTTATCAACTAGATGTGGTCGATAAAGCGTGGTCGATAGTGGCTATTGACCAGGTGTGGTCGATAGGGTGTGGTCGATAGGGGGGTATCGATGGTGTTGGTTGATAGAGTGTGGTCGATTGACCTTGTTATTCTGTGACTTGTGTTTTAGCACTTCTTGATGTGATGATTTGCTAGGTGGTTAGTCATGGAGGTGTTTGATTAGCTTTGCATGGGGTTACATGTTTAGCTGATTGTTTGAAGTAATACGTGGTGTTATTATTTCGTGTTGGTGTGGTTGTTTGAATTGTGTGGGCTTTCATATAATCTGTTGTTGGGAGGATCAATCTCACTCACCGTTTTGTTTACCAAATGTTGATGCATCACTTTTTATCGATGCAGGTAAAGATAAGGCGTGATCGTGGAATCGAGGCAAGGAGGGAGAGGATGATTAGGAACGGTAGTTTTAGGTTTTGTAGCTTTCGTAGGATTGCTAGAACCGGTAGAACTGTTGACCATTGCGTGGTCGTTGTTGCTTGTTGAATGTTAATTATTTGGAGAATATTTAAATGTATGGACGTTTATTTATTAAGTAATTGCTTAAAAAAAATGCGGTCGTCACACTTATAATTATGAAAAGAAGAAAAAAAAAAACAAGTTTGGGCGATAACGACAATTTCTCTCAAGATATATACAAGCCGACCCAAGGCGTTTTTTTTCTGAGCCGGTTGAAAGGGACGCGAATCGTAATTTTCGTTTATATGTCGACCCGTTTCAAACATTTTGCCCCTGTCCAAAAAAAATTTTCTAAGAAATCAGAGTCCAGAGAAATTTTCTTCAATAGTCCAAATGTCCAATACTGTTGCCGCCTATATAACATACAAATCACATTCAAATTTAATTAAAATATTACTCTAAATCTTACAAAATTTCCAATTCTAACAAACAACAACCTTCAAAATATTCTTAACATTTAATAAAATTCCCAGATGCTAAAATCTCGACACAGAACTTTAACAAAATATAACTTCATAATATTCATCTATATTTTCTCCGAATATTCAATTCACATCCTCTCCCCAAATATTTTCTCTAGATTTTCTCTAAATAAACCTAAAGTAATCGACCAAGTCTATAAATAATTGCATTCAGCGTCTATAACCTTTTTATTCCATAGCAAACAAGATCCCCGTGAAAATAAAAACATTAAGCAGTGGCTCCAAGACTTGGTGAAACATACCTAAAAGATGTGAAACCTTTTAAGAAAGGTTGGCGAATCCGTGTGAACATCCTCCACATGTGGACACAATACACTCCTGTAAGTTTTATACTCTTTAGTATTTACCAAATATGTTAAAATTTTCTCTATATAACTAGATCTTTTGTGTTGTTATTTTTGAAAAGGATGTGATATGGTTTGAAAAGGTTGAATCTTTTGCGTAATCACCAAAACCTTTTGTGTTAGTTTTTCTCCATATAACAAATTTATTATTTGATTGGATACTTAATCTATTTATATATAGGAGACATAAGTATAGCCAATGCCTTTGAGGCTTCTGATGTGTTGATCAATCCTCTGGAATATCCAAAAAGACTCGATCGGGACTCGAAAGACACATAAAAGACTCGATTATATACATATATCATAGCTTGAAAACCGGTAAAAACCATGATATATCACAACACCGCGAAGTTGATTCACAAACTGGAGAGTTCAGGCTACAAGGAGATTTCAAAACCAATCCCAGAGACAAAGTACAAACAGAAAGCGAGTTTGATAAAGAAGAAACCCGTGAAGATATTGATTCAGAACATGAAGAAGAGAATAAAGCATGGTGTGAAATACCATATTCAGATCAGGAGGAAGAACCCCAAGGAGAAATTAATTCTCTATGCTATAAAGAACAGTTTTCTGAAGAGAAAGAAGTCAAAAGTGAGGCTGGAAGAGATGATGTTTGTGAAGCATACTCCGTGGAGGATGAGGAACTAGTGGAGGAGCCTCAGTACATTCAGTTTGCTGGTCAGAAACAAGGACCAGAAGCTTACTTACATTGGGAGAACGACATGGAGAATTGGCTGCGGTCCCAAAATATTCCCAAGGAGCAGAAACTTTCCCACGCCTTAGACACACTTGTTGGAGAGACTCAAGCATGGTGTATTCGAGAAGAAGCTCAAAATTACTATCATAGTCCAGTCAGTAATTGGGCAAAAGTCTGATAACAAAAGTTACATTCCCAAGAGGCTTGTTCCACACAGCTCCAAAATGTTGGATGCCAACACCAAAGGACGCGAGCAGACCCAAGCCAAGGAAAACACCTCCACCTGCTCTAAAAGGGAAGATTGAGTCCCATACAACAACTCAAGCAAAGGAGGAGAATCCGAAACCACAAGCTGTCATTTCCAAGCAAAGTCCGAGCCTTAATATTGGACCACACGAAAAAGTAAAACATTGTAATTCCTCTAAGCTATCAAAACCAAAAGAGATAATTTGCTATAGATGCCATCAAGGAGGACACTTTGTGGCTAATTGCCCCACTAGGTAGCTAGAAAAATCTACATCACTAGTGTCAAACTCGGATATAAGTGCTATTCAAACAAGTTTTGACAATTCATGTTCTAGCATAATACTCTTGTCAATGCTAAAAGTTGATAATACATGTCCTATAATGGAGCATGAAGCTAAAGAAAATACAAGAGACTTGAGACTTAAGAAGAAACCTCCGGAGACCACATCACAACTTCTAGTAAGTAACATTTACGAGTTGATTAGTTATTGTCAAACTCTCATACTCACTTGTAGTCTCAAGCATGATGTTTTAAGTAGCTACGTCCCAAGTCGGATAACCCACCTATTAAGTCTAGGAAAATTTGATAACAACTTTATTGCTCCAATGAGATTTATGAATCGAAATATTTGTTTAAATACACAATTAAAACATGAGCAAAAATTTTATCAAACTGAGACTTGTCTACCTGCTTATAATATCTCCATGACTGTATTAATGCACTTGATTGTAGTTAAATGAGTTAGAATTAATGCAGGAACAAAAGAGGAGCCACCAAACTTAGAATTTCAAAACCGGGTCAGAAGAAGAACTAAGCCTGAACACCCAAGTTGCACCAGATCAGATTCAAGAAGTAATCACATATAGCCAGCTAAAAGAAGAGCCATCAGATGCACCACGCACCAACAAACCACCAAAACATCGAGGTAAGGCTCTAGACTCCCAAAGACGAATGAAAGCTAACTTGCTTTCTGTTGGTGCAGATTGTACAATTTCTAGGTCAAAATTTTTTCAAAGGGTATGATGAGGACATCAGAAACACATCTAGCCAAAAGAAGACCAGACCAGCCAGAGCCAAACCACCCGACAACAATGCATGCATTTACGGAGACGAGAATCAAGGAGTACCACGTTCCACCGGCCAAACTGCTCGACCCAATGAGCCCAGCTTGCAGAATCACTCGCAAGCCACATGTTTTAAGAAGAATGATCGAGCCAGAAATAAATTGGATCGATTATATTTGGAGATAGCACACGAGCACATCCCCGGAACCGTCAGCAAGCCAAGGAAGCTGTCCCATGAAGAATCCACTCGCTTCTTTCACTCCAGCTTTGATATTCATTCGTAAACCATCTATTTTATGAAGAATGATAGAGTCATAACCTACTCTGAACCACCAAACTTTGCTTTGGAACACGAAGCCACACCCAGAACCGACAATCAACGGGAAGCATGCTCCAGTTCAGGCTCCACTCAAGTATTCAGCCTTGGCTTGAGTTTTTATCAGAAAATGCCATATTTGGAAAGTTATGATCGAAGAAAACCAAGCCATGACCGAGCTAAATCTGGATTTGATACTATGCTCCTATTTTAGCCAATATCGATCGGTTAAAATCAAGTGAAGCCCTAAACCAAGTGGAGGTCGACTCTGATATTTTGCCCCTCTCCCAAAACGACACAAGACACTGAACCCACACGTGATTCAAAAGGGAAGGCCAAACTTACCATATTTGGAGCTAAGGAAAATCAATTCCTAACGCTCTTTCCTTCATCATTACAGTGTGTTTTGAAGACCACTTACTGAGCCTAGATGTCCCAAGGATCCATCAGTTCGCACCCAAACTCTCAAGACTCAAGCACATCCACATTTGCCTTATCAGGACCGATTTCTTCCTAATGGCTCCAATAGCCATATTTCTTTGAATGCTGCGATTTCTTTCTTGTTTTAGTCATTCTAACCCTTGTATTCTAAGCCTATAAAATCTCATCTCGTATGTCCTTGTAAATCACCCTTGATCAAAATTAACTAACAAAGAAAAGTATTTCTTCTCTTTTTCACAAGTTGCAAATTCTTGTGTTTCTTTCTCTAGTTCTTATTGAGTGATTCTTTAAGTTCTATAGGATGCAGAACTAGTTACTTGAGTGATTCATTCAACTTACTTTGTTTCAATCGATTGAGTGAGTCAATCATCACCTCCATCTCTACTTTCAATCCCACTTTAAGTGAGTCAAAAAGCTTGGAATCCTTTGATCATCAAGTGATCTAAATTCGGTGTGGTTTTGAGGCTACATTAGCATTCATTTAGTTCAGACAATCTTTCTGTATCTCCTTCTATTTGTAGGACCCTCCTGAAATTTACAGTTTCTGTAAATATTTAATAATATCCTAAACTTATATAGTAAACATCATGTATAAACAGATAAGCAAAACGAAATTGAGTCATCACAAAACCTAAATATCCTTCAACCAGTTTAACTAAAATCAATGTTATATAAATGAAGAACTCCGGGAATCTATACGTATGAAATCAAGTTGTGTCGATTTGTGGCAAATCCTATAAACCAATAAATTAGAAATTTTCGATAGACTTAATTGATAATGGATCCAGCTATGAAATCAGAAATAAAAACACAAGTAAATTATACAGCTATAAACACATGAGTATATTTAGCCAACTAACCAGATCACTTACTTTGCTAATTTGAAGAGTAGGGTCGATGACAATCTTCGCTTCTTCCAATTGCCATAAGCTCGAATGTGTTTTTCCTCCAAAAATTAAACAATTGACAAAAATAATAGCTTAATTAGAGA
The DNA here is from genome assembly GCA_028015245.1 of Cardamine occulta. Taxonomy (NCBI): domain Eukaryota; kingdom Viridiplantae; phylum Streptophyta; class Magnoliopsida; order Brassicales; family Brassicaceae; genus Cardamine; species Cardamine occulta. The sequence continues at coordinate 5,679,389 of CM051382.1, forward strand.
CACAATTAAATTTAGATGAAATATATAGGAAGACATGGAATCGAATTTACAGTTGATATATATGAAGACATCAATGATCCGTTTAGCTGATGTTACTTTCTGTTTGGTAGGGTTTGAGACTGCTTCTTCATCAGTTTCTAAGTTGGGTAATCAAAAAATGGCGAGAACCATTGCTTCCACCACCTGAAGAACAAAAACAGAAATATCAAAAACAGATTACATATAGAAATTAGGAACAATTAATTTGAATCTATAAATAGAACTCTTAATTTGATTTAATTTTTCTAAAATCTAATTATCCTATCTACAATTTCATTTGCCTCATTTCAATACAGTTATCCAAAATTTAATGTATCCATAAAATAATATATTTCACTTTACTATTAAAAGTTTAGATGTAAACACATTGAATGTTATTTTTATTAAAATTTCCATATAGTATCATAACCTTAATTAATCATGATATATATATATAAGTAATAATTACAATATTATAATTATGATTATTTTAACACCCTTTTGCATTCTTTTAATGTTTTAGATTATTTACGTTCCTAAAACAACTATCCAAAGCCAATGTTTTAAGACCCGGACCGGCCTGGCTGGTCGGACTGGTTGATCCAGGACCCGGATGCTCTTCCGGTTCGGGTTTCATCCTTAAAATCAGTAATATTTAAAACCATAAAAATCCAGAAAACCTCCTATTAACCAGCCATCCGATCGGTTTGACCAGTCCACTGGGTTACATGTCACATTTTTTTCCGAAATACTTAATCTTTTGGATTATAGAAAACTTTTGATATACAGATTAAATATTTGATTTTGAGAATAACAACTCTTATGCACTATACTCTAAAACAAAAAATATTGACAATTTAATTAATTCATACATATATAACATATACAACTTTTAAAATATTGCACCCGGACTAATCACGGGTTATTAATCTAATTCATAGTTATGCAAGTAACGGATTCAACGTTGAATAAATTTGTTATTAAATTCTTAGGAAAATACCATAAAAATTCTTCAACTTTACAACTTTTTCTAACTAAAACCTCCAACTATTTATGTTTCCAAGACAAACCTTCAAGTTGATAAAATTTTCCAACGAAAACCTCAAACTAGTTTTGTTTCCAAAACAAACCTCCAAATACAGTTAAACTTCTATAAATTAATATTCGATTCATTAATACCTCACAAAATTAATAATTTTTTCCGGTCCCAAATTGCTATTTTGACCCAAATACCACCTCTATAAATTAATAACCTCGATAAATTAATAACCTCGATAAATTAATAAAATATTATAAAAATACATTGGTTATAATATTATTAATTTATAGAGGTTTTACTGTATAAAGTTATGCTTACTTAGACCCTCAAGTTCTAAATATTGATCACAATCAAGGTTAATTGATGGTTAACGATAACTCCACAAACGCATGTTAACTATTTGTTAATTTTGTTAGTTTCGAATAAAAATCCTAGATAAAATAACTCAATCTTGAGTCTGATTGAGGGTTAACTGACGGTCAACGAAAACTCCAGTTAAGACAACAAAGGTCTGTTAAATATTTGTTAATTCTGTCAGTTTTGAATACCAATACTAGATGAATAAATCAATTTTCTGTAGTTGTAAACCCATTTTTTCTTAGTAAATAACTAAATAACAACAAAATACGTAGAAAATGAAAAACATAGTTAACAAATAGTTAACAGATTTATTGTTGACCCATAGTAAATTCTCAATGGGGCTCAATATTGAGGGTTTAAATAAGCAAAATTTTATACTTGGAGGTTTGTTTTGGAAACAAAAATAGTTTGAGCTTTTTGTTGGAAAATTTTATTAACTTGAAGGTTTGTTTTGGAAACATAAATAGTTATAGGTTTTAGTTGAAAAAAGTTGTAAAGTAAAATATTTTTTATGGTATTTTTCCTAAATTCTTTAACTTCTTTAATATTGAATACCCATGTATGTGGATATATACATATATGGTGCTATAATATTCATAATTATGCAAGTAAAGGATTCAAGGTTGAATAAATTTGCTATTAAATTTTGTATATAAGAAACGTTGAAACTTTTCCTATAGAATTATATAGTCAAAGCGGTTACAATGTTAATATTACCATTCTTCTTTCCTCTCAGGATTCCATATTTCAATTTTGTGTTTCCAAACGTACTGGGATCCATTGCAGTGATCTCTCCAGTGTTATCGAAATTGCAGTCGAACTCGTGTTTCGTCAATGTTTGGTAAAACAAGTTAATGGCATATGCCGAATGGGGTTCCCTTGTGTTTCTAAAAAAAAAACAAAACCAACCTTCCGTAATGGGCCCCCAGTCCACATACGTAGTCGATGTTCCAATGTAAAGCTACAGTCTGAGCACCAAACTTTGTTTTAACCTGCCAAATTTGAAATATATGAAAGAGAATACAATTTTGAAAACACCAAAATGTGACGGCGATGAATTACTGTTGGCTGGAGGATTCGAATATCATAGATCGGTGTCAAATCAAGTCGGAATAAGCCAAAATGACGGTTATGACTTGAGATTTTCATTGAACTGCGTGAAAGTATGTCCCGAAAGTCCGATTGGACTTCAACGGTGTTCCGGTACCGGTAGTAACACGCGCCACCACATTCTTGTCAAACTCAGCTGCCGTAGCAACGTCAACGCTGATCTGATCTCTGTCTCCTTCCGACGGCCATTCGATCTCGACGTTTGAAGATCCTAGATTATCAATGGCGGAACACACCGTATCAGGCTGAGAGTCGAACATGTTTGTATAAAGAATCTCCGAATGGTGGTCGAATAAGTCTGGATTAGGTATGAACAGAATGAAATCGATTGAGTAGTTGAAGAATGGATAATGATTCACAACGGACAGCGAAGAAGTAGTGCAGAAGAAGCTAAGGAGAGGTTTGAGTACAAGAGTCTTGTAGCCTTGCCAAAACTTAACGGAAGATGGAGGTGTGCAATTATTAGAGAGGATTCCTAAAGAATGTGGCGTTGAGATTTAGATTCAATGGTGGAGATAAGCGGAGACAAGGGCGGTGAGAAGAGATTGCATCGCTGGGACTAGAGTTTTGATGAATAGGTGATTGGTGGTGGAGACACCTCCTTTTCCTCTAGCCAATCAAAATATATGATGTAATATTATCATATGTTATGTAATCAATAAAAATATATCAACTAAAATTATATTTAAAAAAAAGATTACAATTAAATAAATAAAATAAATTTTGAAAATAAAATAAAATAAATAAATCATCCAATAACATTATTCACATAATATTATATTTAAAAAATAAATAAATTAAAACTAAATAAATAAAACATATAAAACTACTAAGGGATACAACTCAGTGAACCTAAAGGTTAAATTTTTTAATTTTTAATTTTATTTATTTATTTAATATTAATTTTTTATTTAAATAAAAATAATAAATTAAAACTAAATAAATAAAATATATAAAACTATACCCTAAAGGATACAACTCAACGAATCCAAGGGCTAAAATTTTAAAATATTTAATTTGTTTAATTTATTATTTAACTAAAATTAAATAAATAAAACATATAAAATTATACCTTAAGAGATACAACTCAGCGAACCAAATGCTAGAATTTTAAAACATTTAATTTGTTTAGTTTTAATTTATTATTTAAATAAAAATAAAATCTAAAACCAAAGAAATAAAACATACAAAACTATATTCTAAGGGATACAATTCAGCGAACCCAAGGGTTAAAATTTTAAAATATTTAATTTGTTTAATTTGTTAGTTTTAATTTATTATTTAAATAAAAATAATAACTAAAACTAAATAAATAAAACATATAAAATTATATCCTAAGGGATACAACTCAGCGAATCCAATGACTAAAATTTTAAAATATTTAATTTGTTTAATTTTTTTAGTTTTAATGTATTATTTAAATAAAAATAAAAACTAAAACTAAATAAATAAAAAAATATAAAACTATACCCTAAGAGATACAATTCAGCGAATCCACGGGTTAAAATTTTAAAATATTTAATTTATTTAGTTTTTATTTATTATTTAAATAAAAATAATAAATAAAATATATAAAACTATATCCCAAGGGATACAATTCAGCGAACCCAAAGGCTAAAATTTTAAAATATTTAATTTTTTTAATTTGTTTAGTTTTAATTTATTATTTAAATAAAAATAATAACTAAAACTAAATAGATAAAACATATAAAACTATATCTTAAGGGATAAAACTCAACAAACCCAAGGCTAAAATTTTAAAATATTTAATTTTTTAAAACTTTTTAGTTTTAGTTAATTATTTAAATAAAAATAATAACTAAAACTAAATAAAACATATAAAACTATATATCCTAATAGATACAGCTCAGCGAACTCAAAAGTAAAAAATTTTAATTTTTTTAATTTATTTATTTATTAAATACTTGGGTTCACTCCTAGGTATGAACCTACTTATTCACCTCCTCTAAATTAATCCAATAAAATTATGCCACGTAATATTATATTTAAATAAAAATAATAAAAATATAAATATTACGTGGCATAATTTTATTGGGTGAATTTAGAGCAAGTGAACAAGTAGGTTTACACCTAGGAGTGAAACGAAGTATTTAATAAATTAATTAATTAAAAAATTAAAAAATTAAAGGGGTTTTCTGAGCTGTATCTATTAGGATATATAGTTTTATATGGGTTCGCTGAGTTATATCCCTTAGGGAATAATTTTATATGTTTTATTTATTTAATTTTAGTTAAATAATAAATTAAAACTAAAAAAAATAAACAAATAAAATATTTTAAAATTTAAGCCCTTGAGTTCGTTGAGTTGTATCCCTTAGGGTATAGTTTTATATGTTTTATTTATTTAGTTTTAATTTATTATTCTTATTTAAATAAAAATTAAATAAATAAAAAAAATTAAAAATTAAAAATTTTAACCTTTGGGTTCACTGAGCTATATCCCTTAGTAGGTTTATATGTTTTATTTATTTAGTTTTAATTTATTATTTTTCTTTAAATATAATATTACGTGAATAATCTTATTGGATGATTTTTTATTTTATTTTATTTTCTAAATTTATTTTATTTGTTTAATTGTAATTTTAATTTATTATTATTTTTTAAATATAATCTTAGTTGATATATTTTTATTAATTAGATTTAGAAAGAGTGATTAATAATTAATTGATTAGATTTAGAAAGAATGATTAATGATAATATTAATGATATATTTTGATTGGCTAGAGAAAGAGGAGGTGAACAAAGAGGTTCACCCCTAGGGGTGAACCCAAGTATTGTTCTACTTAGAAGGGTGTATTGGAGTGAATATTTGGAGAGATTTGAGTTTTAACGAGTGTTGAGATGATTTAGTGAAATTTTGGTGAATTAGAAATTTTGTTATTAAATTTTCTGAAATCTCACCCAAAACTCTGAGATTTTGGTCTTTGCATTTTTAACTAAGAAATCCCCTCAAATATCATCTGAAACTCTTATATCAAATTATAATCATGTTTATAATAACAATGGATTTGAGTGTATAATTTAAAATCATTAATCCAATATCGCGGTACTTGTTTGCTATCGGTCTCTCACCCGTATTTAGCCTTGGACGGAATTTACCGCCCGATTGAGGCTGCATTCCCAAACAACCCCCAAAACGGACAAGGCAATGCCTAGTCGAAAGGAAAACAATCCTAGTCGAAAGCATTTTAAAAGATATTTTAAAATTCATGTTTTAATAACACATGATTTGTCATTTAAACTCAAATCTGTCTAAATACTCACTTCAATACACCCCCTAAGACCCGTCTGATGGACAGGTTTTCTAAACTGAAAAAATAACTCAAATTTAGGTATAAATCAATAAATTAAATATAAGGTAAGGCAATCAGCTAACTGGTCACCAGTTTTCACATACATGGTTTTGAGGAAACCAGCAACATTCTGATATCTGGGTATATGACAGTCGATCTCGAAATGTGTGGTTCTCTCATGGAACACATCATTATTGGCAATATGCAAAGCAACAATATTGTCACAATACAAGTAAGTTGATGGCTGAAACAGAACTCTCAAATCAACAAGTATCTAAGCCATCCAAATCAACTCCTTTGTAGCTAAAGCCATGTCCATGTACTTAGATTCTGCTGAGCTGCTTGAGACACTATCTTGTTACTTTGAATTCCAAGAAACTAAAAATTCACCAATAAGCAAAGGATATCTAGTCACAGATCATATTGTGTCTACACAAGCTCCTTAATAAGCATCAGAGAATATGTAGACACGTTTGTACCAGTTTGGGTAACTTCAACTCGTGAATAGTACAAGTCGTTTTTGACAGAAAAAAAACTGTTGTTTTTTGCCAAATTTTCATTTATTTATATAGAAATGTTACATTGATCAAGCTGAATGTCTGATGATAAGAGTTGTTTGTTACAAGCAATGATCTAGTGAGCAAAAGGAGAAGAAGGAGGTGGCTCCACAATTGGTCCCCCTTGTCCTGGATCCGGAACAATAATCTGAACAATCGGCTCCTTACCACCATAGACGTAATCGTAATCGCTCTGATCTCGTCCCTTTGTCGCCACCTTATCGACCTTTATCATAAAAATCATACATTATTTAGCTTTGATTTAATTATGTTCGTAGTGAATGGTGATTAGAACATTTTAATAGCATATATGTTATTTGCTTGTGTTACCTCGTAGTTGATGCGATCGAGATGCGAAATCTCAACTAGCCCCGAAAAAATATGAAGTTACATCATCAATCATATCGAGAATTTTTTTTTTACTATCTATTGAATTACTCAAAGATATGTAACATAAGCTTATCAAGGCATAAGTGAATATTTGCTAGAATATTGTTAATTAGTTTGTACCTAAAGAAAACATTGGGAGAAAGAGCAAGAATGACACTAGGATCACCAGCTTCATCCTTGACTCAGATTCTTTAACTTCTTTGATATTGAATAGTCATGTATGTGGATATATATATATGCAGTGCTATAGTATTCATAATTATGCAAATAATGTTTTGAACGTAGAATAAATTTGCTATTAAATTCTGTATTTAATACACGGTTGACTCGTTGAATTTTTTTTATTGAATTATATAGTCAAAGTGGTTACAAATATATATATATATATATATATATATATATATATATATGCAGTGCTATAGTATTCATAATTATGGAAGTAATAGATTCAATATTGAATACATTTGCTATTAAATTTTGTATTTAAGACAGGGTTGACTCGTTGAAAATTTTCCTATTGAATTATATAATAAAAGCACTTACAAATATATATATATATATATATATGTGTGTGTGGGCATTCGCCTAAGAAAAAGAAAAAATCTCTCTGGCCGCCGACCTTCTCCCTCAGCCTCAGTCAAGGATTTGACCCGCGCGTGGCGGCTCAGTTAGCACCGGCGTCGGTTACCCTTTAATTTCTCTTCCTTTATCATCTTTGCTTGTCTTAGTGTAGTTGGTGGTAGCTGTGTGGAGGCAATTGATTTTGGTGGAGTGTTGGGTCTGAGCCTCAGATCTTGAGAGGTTGAGTCTTGATGTCAGTTGTGCAGGATCTACTGAGTGGTGGCATGCTTGGGAGGTTGAGACTCTGGCTTGTCTCCTCTTCTTCTCGATCTTGTTGAAGTTGGCTGAACCGGTGTCTATTGCTCCCGGTGAGACATCGGAAGCACCGGACGCGTTTGTCAACAGTATGGCTGAGGCTACAAACGCTTTTGCTGTCGTGCCAACTTCCGTGGTGTTCTTTCCCATTTCGTTTGCTCCATCGAAGTCCTTGTTTAAACTTCGCTACAATGTCTAGTGTGTTTCGTTGTATGCCCCTCCTCTCCACTCAGTTTCTCTTTGCTTAGTGTGTTTGGAGCTTTTGGCTGAAATCGGCTCTTATTTTGGGACGAGTTTGGTGTTGCCTTTTTTTGTTTGGTCATTTGCTCCCTTTGCGCCGGGCTCATTTGTGTTTTCCTTTGGAGTCGTGTTCGATCTGTTACCTCTCTCAGTCCGATGGGCTTGGTTTCATTGGTGAGGTTTGTAGTCACTCCTTGTCTATACGTTTCAGATGTGATTGTGTCTGATCTTCACTGCTGGTTTCTAGCGAGGCTTCTAAGTATTTGCAGACTTGGTCGCACCCGAAAGATGGTCTTATAATTATGGCTTTGCTTGGGGCCTTTCTTGTTGGGTTATGAAACCTTGGTCTCTCAATTGATGTGGTATCTGGGATTCCCTATAGGAGATCTCCGTTATCGTTGGTTTGTTTGGCACAACTTCCTCTGTAATTTGTTGTCAAAGGGCGTGTGAGCGTTTCAGGTATTTGTGGGGCTTGTGTTTCAGCTTTCTCAGGATCTACTTGACCTGTTTCGAACTAGGTTGCTGAGCTCCCTTAGTTTTAGGTGTTTTGGTGTCTTCTGATTCTCGAGTGAGTTTTCTTGTTGCTTTGAGGATTCTCTTTTGGGTTGCATTTTCTGTCGGTGTCAGTTCGAGTAAGTTTGTTTGACTAACTATTTGGCTGTTATTTAGCCAATTTTTGTGGTTAGTGCCTTATTTTACCAACCAGTTCTATCTTTCTCTGCAAAATGTGTCCATTGTATCAGTTTATCTCTTAATATAATCCCATATGTCAAATATATATATATATATATATATATGTGTGTGTGTGTGTGCAGTGCTCTAGTATTCATAATTATGCACAAGTAATGGATTATGTATTCAAAGTTGAATAAATTTGCTATTAAATTTTGTATTTAAGACGGTTGACTCGTTGAAAATCTGCCTATTGAATTATATAGTAAAAGCTGAGATCTAAAGCACCTTGAAGATTTTGTAGCTTTCCAATCTCAACAGGGATTTCTCCGCTTAAGGCATTTTTTTATAACCGAAGCACGTAAAGCTTGCTCAGCTTGCCTATTGCTGAAAGAAGAGAACCTGAAATCTGATTCTTTTCGAGGTTAAGTGAACTGAGAGCTTCCAAGTTTCCAATCTCTTGTGGGATGGAGCCGTTAAGTGAATTGTCATCAAGGGATAGCACAAGAAGCTTTGTTAAGTTGAAAATCGCAGTAGGAAGAGACCCAACTAACTGATTAGAAGAAAGCTTGAGTTCTCCCAACAATGGAAGCTTCCCAATCAAGTGTTCCAAGATTCACCAAGTCGAATCCCGGATTCGCTGTTTCAGCATTGGTTATCTTATCTTATCAGATTACAACATTACTTCTTCAACTCTGTAGCCGCTTAGGTTATAATCTCTCTTATCTATCTCCTTCCTCGATCTTCGTTCATTTCTAACCTTCTTGTTAAACTGAGACTTAACAATTTGTTGTCTCCGAGTTTTAACGACTTGAGGTTCACGAGTGAGCCGAGTTGACTCGGTATTGAACCGGTGAGTCTAAACGAGGCCAATGCAAGTGTCTGGAGATTGACAAGATTCCCAAATGTTTCTGGAATCGATGCGAAGAGTTCGTTGTGACCGAGTTTTAACGACTTGAGTTTCATGAGTAAGCCGAGTTGACTCGGTATCGAACCCATGAGTTGGTTAGAGAAGAGATGCAACGTTTCCAAGGAAGAATAGAGTTTGGAGAGACTCGTTGGGATGGGACCCACAAGCATGTTGGAAGATAGATCAAGTTGAGTTAGGTTACTAAACCGGCCAATCGAAGGAGAAATTGACCTGGTTAAACCCAAACTGGAGAGATTTAAACCAACGACGACACAGATCAATCCACCACCGCACGTGACGCTGGTCCAGTTGCAGAAATTGGGATCATCGAAATTCCAATTTCGAAGAATATTTTTGTCTTTTGGGTTTGTGACAAAAGACTTCTTCAGTTCAAGAAGAGTTTGACGATCGTCGCTTTGACCCGGTTGACCTAAACCCGACCCGATTGAGAAACAGAGGAAAAACAGAAGAAGAAGAAGAAATTTTTGCTGCATTGTTTCTTCTTTTACGGAACAAGAGATGAGTGAAAATAGTGTCTTCTTTAACGATTGTTTTAGTTATATATATAGGAGACTATTTTCCTTCTACTGTTATTGGGTTATACACTAGTATAAAATCGATTTATATGAGTATCAATATCTAATGTGAAGAGGGTGATTTGTTGTATTTATTGTGGTTTATTTGTGTGGAATGTGGATCATGTTTAAGTGTACGTACAACTCTCCATCTGATGGAAAAATAATTAACTTTTTTAATGTGTAGTTCTTATTTAGAAGTTTATTCCGGAAGTATGATTAGTCTCAATTTGCATGGTTAATTTTCTTTTAGCTTGTGGTCCATGTCTCTTCATAAAACCCAATTGCTAATTATACTCTTTGTGTAACAATTCATCACTTTTTGTTTTGGCTCCTACTGATCAAACCTACCCATAAACAATGACAATAGGTAGTCAATCCATCTCATAGCTAGCTACCCTGTTTTATATGGTTTGGTTGTTAGATTCACGTGTATATCTAAGTATTAAATAACATATCACTGAAGCAAATTCTTTCTGTTACTTCCACAATTTAATTTACATATTTGGGATAAACCGGTTTTCAAATGAAAATAAGAATCTTCAAACCAATGTAAATAGAATCTCTACCAGATTATATAAAAAAAGTTAACTAACATATTTTAATAATTAATATCATCTCTTTGACTTAACAAAATTTGTTTTTGAATGATAGTTTCTTAAAAGAGAAATTAGTCTAATATATCCCACTTTTTCTTTTAAATAGCTAGTATAACCTCTCTTAATTTTTATTGTCTATATAACTTATTTATACTCTAACAAATTTCATAATTCTAAATTTGTCTTTTTATTGTTTTTAAGGAAATGGTGAATGAGTTTTCAAAATTGATAATTTCATATCAGTTTTATCGTGTAACTAAACTCTTTTATACCTAAATCATTTTAACATTAGTCAAAAAAAGAAGAAGTAAAACCTAATTTAAACTTATTTATGTCCATAAAACAAAAATTATCTTTTCTAACTAATAAATATTTTTGGAAATAAATTATCATTTTAATTCATATTTCTAATTAAAGTTGTAGTTTTCAATATTTATTTTTTATTTAAAATATTTGATTAAATTAAAGAATAACAATTTTTAAAAAAACTTAAAAATCATTACAAAAGTCTGCCAAATATTAGCAAAGTTTGTTAGATGTTCGCATAATCTGCCATATGTTTGGAGAGTCTGCCAAGTATTCGCAGAGTTTGCTATATGTTTGCAAAGTTTGCCAAATGCTTGCAAAGTCAGTCAAATACTCGCAAAGTCTATCAAATACTCGCAGACTCTGTCAAATGCTCGTGGACTCTGCCAAAAGCTCGCAGTATCTGTCAAATACTTGTAGACTCTGCCAAATGCTCGTAGACCCTGCCAAATGCTCGCAGACTCTGCCAAATATCCGCAGAATCTGCCAAATATCTGAAGAGTCTGGAAATTATTATGAAGAGTCCGCCAAACTTTTGAAGAATCTGCCAAATATATGCAAAGTCTGCCAGATTTTTGCAAAGTCTGCTAGTTACTCGGCAAAGTCTGTTAATTACTCTTCAGAGTTTGTCGGTTACTCTGCAATGTCTGTCAATTATTCCGCAGAGTCTGCAAAAATATCTGCAAAGTCTGTCAAATATGTGAAAAGTCTGTCAAATATCTGTAGAGTTTGTCAGATGCTCGCAAAATTTGCCAAATGTTTGCAGAGTCTGCCAAATACTTGCAGTGTCTGCCAAATGCTCGCAAAGTTTGTCAGATACTCGCAAAATCTGCGAAATGCTCGAAGAGTCTACCAAATATGCTATTAAGGGTATTTTTGGAAATAATTGTATTTGAAACTTTAAAATTTTTGTTAAGTTAGTTTGGCTATTTCAAAAGTAAAATAGATTATTGTGGCAAATCTCTCTTTTTAAAATCTAAAACCACCAAGGTAACTAGCTTAAATATTCAGCACAAAAAGCAGATAAGAGGTATATTAATGGTTCCACTGTTCCCCTTGTTAATTAAGAAAATTTGGTACAATAACTTAATAGTACAAAGTCAAAGTAAGTGGGAGGTCTTGCGTTCATCTGTCAATGAAAGCAACATCTCCGTTATAACTTTTGTTTTTAGTTTTGGGTAATTGTGTAACGTATCGTATCCTTTTATTTTCTATCTGTATAGAAAAGACCCTATTCTCTTAAAGACTCAAATAGAACCCACACATAGAACCCGAGGTGGCCGGAATCTTCTCTAGGAGGTGATTTCCGGTTCACCGGGGTTTTTTTCTCCCTCTTTCTTCTCCCACTTCAATCTTTCAGAAAGAGAGAGCTTTTTCTCCCTATGTCGGGGTTGGTGATAAATCCGACTTAGATGTCGGATTTCTTTGTGTTTTCCAGTCTTGTCCGATGAAAACTTGAGAAAACTCGTTCGAAATTTTCCTGCAGCGTAATTTACATGGATTGGAGGGTTGTAAATTAATTGATCTACAGTCGGTATAAGCTGTACAAAGAGCTTCCGGTGATGGTGTCTCAAGCGGTGGTTCGATAAGCCTAATGATGGTGTTGCTCCAGTGATGTTTTCCGGTGCCGATTCCATAAGCTTCGTCATTTTACGTGGAGTTAGAATGTTGACAGGTGTCAACATATATAAACACGTGCCGTTTGTTTTATTAACTAAGGTTAATTAGGGTTAAATTTTAATCAAACTTTGTTATGTTTGGGGTTGGGCTTCCATAATGAGCTCTTTCATTTTTTTTTTCGCTGAGAAAAACAAATTGAGGGAGTTTTTTTTTTTTCCGCAAAGATGAAACTTTTATTGAAATATTTCAAAGTATAATATTTCCCAACAATGGAGACACCAATTTGGAGAGTCATTAAAAAAGACATAGAAAATTAAGTCTTTTAACTGACTTAACAAGTTCGAAAGAGACAGATCTCATTAAACATTGAACTAATAAGAAGAGAAAATCTAGCAAAAAATTCCAACAAGAAGGGAAAAATCAAATCTCTCACTTAACCCGTCCCAGAAAACCCGGCGGAGCCATAAGTTCAATCCAATCAACCCAGAAGTTTAAGTAAGAGCCTCAACTATGGAGATCCCAAAGCTTGAAGGATAAGTATCCACGTCAACGAAAAAGCCACCAGATCTAACTCAAAAATAAACATCTTCGACATAACTTGAAATCACCGGAAACGAAAGTTTCATAAAGTCTTATTGAATGAATTGTAGAAACCTTTGGTAGAAACCTTCGGAGTGACGAACTTACCACGCCGGCAAAAAGATAGATCTGACGGATGGATTAAGAGAAAGACGGTTGAAATATAAAGGAGAAAGTGGAAAACCACACCGTTGACACCCCTGGTCCGGAGCCTCCATCACCGCAACATTATCTTCTTCCCGAGCCAATACTCAGTACTTATGGCTAGTGGAAGCCTGAAAAGTCTTGTAGCTTCTGCAGTGGGTCGAGCTGTTACTGAAGGAGTTTCGGACATATGCTTAACCCAACGGGACAGAGATCTCCTCATAAGATATTAAGGACGAAGCTTTTTGGTGATAAGGTTGCAGAATGGTATCCATACGACATCAAGAATGAGGATCCCAAAGTCTTGGCTAGAGAAGAACAAGAGTACTTTCCAAAACCTCTCTCTTTTTTTTTTTTTACTTTCCTATAAATTGCTTTGTTTATCATAGAAATTAATTGATATATAGCAAGCCTTGAAGTATTTTTTGAGTGGGATTGAGCTGTAACATGTTTCGACAAGCTTTGAATCAACTGAAAATTGGGGTTAGTGTAAGGAATCCAGGACATGTGGATTGTATGAGCCTTGTACGTAGATAGTTGTGATTTGTGAAGGTTATGCAGAGTCGTGTTCTTGTGTAAAATAACCATCTATGATCATGTTTGAGAAGGGTAGTTTTAAAGATCTGTTTGACCTTTACTTACGCTTTATAAATTAGATGGCTGTGATATGTGAAGCTTATGCAGAGTCCCGTTCTTGTGTCTCTGGTGTAAAAATGGAGCAAATAACGATATGATCTTACTAGTAAACTCTGCAGTTTTAGAATCAGACTCTTCTGGTTGAATCAGATCGAACTTACTAGTAAAAATCTCTCCTACTTAAAATTGTTTTGGGTTTCCATTGATATTACTATGTTGAGACAACCTTGAAAGCTATTTGCTTCCCTTTTGACTAATAATGTCAATGGCTTTTATTTCTCTGTTTTTACTCTGCTTTTAATACGCACAAGCTGATGTATGTGCATATTGGAAAATACTATCATATAATATTCTTATATAAATTTCGATTTAACTATTGTCTTTTTAATCAGAGGACGAAAAAACTTGTATATTTTAGATAAATCACTATGAATACATTTGTTTTACATTCATTGAATGAGTAAGTCCAGAAAAGTTTAAAATAACAGAATATTTTAGAGTGGTTGGTGTATCAGTCAACATTTGGCAAATCCTTGAATTATTGTTTTTATCACATAAACTAAAAGATACGTCAAGAGTTAGGACACTTGAGAGAGAAATGGAGGAAGCTCTGAAGATTCAATCTTTGGTCATTTATCCGATCAAATCTTGCCGTGGAATCTCTGTTCCTCAGGCAACCATAACTTACACTGGTAAAGATTCCTTTTAGATCATTCCTGATTTCTGGGATTTTGATCTGTTTCTGTTCAGTTATAAGTTATAACTTGATTGGATAAAAAAGTGAACAAAGTTTCCGAGAAAGTAACATTATTTAAATAGTAGTAAATCTTGATGGATTCTAATGAAATGTTTGACTATGAAGTTGTCTTGGTTTGGAGCTATGTGCTTTAATATGTGGAAACTGATGTAGGATTTCAATGGGACCGGTATTGGTTAGTTGTGAATTATAAAGGAAGAACAACCACTCAAAGAGTTGAGCCCAAGCTTGCTCTTGTCGAATCAGAGTTGCCTAAGGAAGCTTTCTTGGAAGATTGGGAGCCAACTAAGAACTCATTTTTAGGTAAATTTGTGGTTAGAATTTACAAAAGTTTTGTCTGCAATCTGAGACTTGAATTTATGGTCGTACTTACTTCATTTTGCAGTGTTAAGAGCTCCTCGTATGAGTCCATTAAAGATTCCACTGACTGAACCAAGCTTCGTGGCAGAAGGTGTTTCAATATGGGAATGGTCTGGCTCTGCGTTTGATGAAGGAGAAGAAGCAGCAAAATGGTTTTCAGAGTATCTTGGAAAACAAAGCTGTTTAGTTCGGTTTAATAGGTTTTTTTTTTTGGTGCAAATAAATAAAATAAAGGTTTTTGTTTTAAACTTTTCTTGTGATGTTTTCATTAAAAAAATATATTAGATTATTGTACAAAAAAAAATGATAAACATCAAATTGATCATATTGTTATGAACTCTAATGCAAATATGTGTATATGTATACACTCTTTCCGTTTCTAATTGATCATATTTCTATGAAAAAAAATTGTTTCAAAAAATACAATTTTTAGGTTTTATATGTAGTTTTTATTAGTCATTGATGATTGATTATAAAGTTCAAAACAAATAATGGAATACTATTGGTTTAGAGTTACTGAAAACTGTTAATCACACAAAATGATGCATTTATAACCAGTGTTTAATATGTTTTCTTAATATGTGTGAAAATGCTAGAAATATAATCAATTATAAACGGAGAAAGTATGTATTTAGAATTAAATAAGAAAATTTGGAAAATAGAAAAAGTGACAAGAGGAAGATAGTGGAGAGAGTAATACTCTTCTTCTTATTGATCTTATTATTGTTTCATTTCATCACATACAAGTCCACATATTTATATTAAGAACAAATGAATGAGGAAGTGACAAGTGCATAGTGATGAGGATGATTAAATTGACAAGTGTGATATTTGTTGTCAATGATGAAAAATCACATAATTAACATGTGTTTTCAACACATATATAATAATTTAGATCATGTATCATGTTAACAATTTGTTTTAAAAAACAAAAGATACACAAAAAAATCACAAGCAATTTTGTATACCAACCGATTAATAAATAGAATATAACAATTTTATAATATTAATATTATTTCCTCATCATAAAAAAAAACTACATTCTCAAACAAATTTCAAAGAAATAAAAATAACTTCATAAGACGACAAAACACAAAAAGATTATCCAAGAGTCGTGTAATCAATATTAATTTTTTTTATCAATCATGAGCATAATTAATATTTTGTTAAACATCTATATATATAAAGTAAAATGTTGCTCTCTTCTCATGAAGCCACATAAGCATCACTCAACTCATTATATATTCCTCTAATCACCTCACCAACACTTTAGTTCTCATAATAATTAACATTCTTTAATATAATAATTTTGAAAAAAACTTGAAAAGTCATTTCTTTAATCACCTCACCAACACTTTAATTTTCATAATAATTAACATTCTTTAATATAATAATTTTGAAAAAAAATTGAAAAGTCATTTCTTTAGATATCTAAAACACTCTAATTTGATAATCTTTCTCTTATTAGATTTATTCATATAGTTCAGAATTATTAAAAATAAATCAAACTATTAATAATTGTTATTGTAATTTATGAATTTAAATTAAAGAGTTTTATGTTAATAAATAATAGATTAAATTTTGTTTTATATATATAAAGTAAAATGTTGCTCTCTTCTTATGAAGCCACATCAGCATTCTCATACTATATAAAATTTGTTCTATATAAATAAAGTAAAATGTTGCTGCGGTGTCTTGGGTGCTGTGGTATGGTTAATATCTTGCGAGATATGGTGGATATCTTGCGGGATATGGCAAATGCTCAGAACTCGGAGATGTTGCAGTGTCTTGAGTGATGGGGTTTGGTCTGTGTGTGAGCAATAAGTACATATGATGATGCGGTGTCATAAGCATAAGGACTGAGTAGGAAACCTCGGAGGTTAGTTGTGGACCTCGTGTGTAAATGTGTGCGTGTGTGTTGGCCGGGTTGGCCAAGGTTTAAGTAATCGTTGCGACGATTCGGGTTCATTAGAGATGAACGGTTCATGGGAGATGAACAGTAATGTAGATTCGAGGTCGAATCTATGTTAGTGGAAGAGAATTGTAACGCCCGTGTTTCGGAAAATTAATTAATTTAATTAATTCAGAATTCTTTCAAGTTTATGAACCTTAGACAAGTCTCAAGAAATTAATTATTGGGGTTGAAATAATTAATTTAGATTTGTTTCGGAGGTGTCATAAATCGTTTAGAAAGTTATGGGGTTTTTCTCAAAGAAAAGAAGAAAAGTGGAGTTGCCTTCTTCTTCTTCTCTTTTTCTTCTTGAACGCCATTTTTTTGGTGAGGAAGAGAGCTTGAGAGCTTGAGATATAAGAGAGAAGAAGAGAAGAAAAGGGTTTTGGGTGCTTGGATTCTTGAGGATCTAGAGAGTTTGAAGCCTGGGAGAAGCTTAAAGCGAAAGCTCTTGGAGCTAGGGTTTGGCGGAACCAAGGGAGGAGAGGGGAGGTCTTCTTCAGCTTGGGGGAGTCCATCCTAGGCTAGATCCATCCTAGGCTAGATCCATCCTATCTAAGCAGAGTTGGGACCAAAGGTTATCATTTAAGCTTGTGCGGGGGCTTGGGGAGTTTGATTTCTTTTGGTTGGTTTCCAATTTTTGGTGAAGCCTTGGGGGTGTTTTCCATGCTTGTGATGTTTAGAGAACCTTGGTTTCGTACTCGTGGTGCTTTATTGAGCTTTGATTGTGAGAATCTATGCTTGATTTGATGAATGTGATTTTTGTGAGTCTTGGTGAATTTTCAAGAGTCATTGTGAAGCTTTAGCTAGTGTTTGCTAAATATGTGGTAGTTAGAGAACCATGGTTTGTGCTTGTTGTGCCTTGTTAAGTTTTGATGGTGATTTCTTATGCTTGATTTTGGTGGTTATGAATCTTTGTGTGTTGTGGAATACTATTCATGCTGTGGAAGTGTGTTTACTATTCATGCTGTGGAAGTGTGTTTACTATTCATGCTGTGGAATACTATTCATGATGTGGAAGTGTGTTTATTACTCATGCTGTGAAAGTGTGTTTACTATTCATGCTGTAAAAGTGTGTTTACTATTCATGCTGTGAAAGTGTGTTTACTATTCATGCTGTGAAAGTGAGTATTATTCATGCTGTGAAAGCATGTTTACTATTCATGTTGTGAAAGTGGGTACTATTCATACTGTGAAAGTGGGTACTATTCATTATGTGAAAGCCTGTTTACTATTCATGCTGTGAAAGTGGTACAATTTATGTTGTGGAAGTGTGTTTACTATTTCTGCTGTTGTTTAGCTTTTCTTGGTTTGGGATTGCTATTTTGTTGTAGGAAGTTTTAATTGGTGTTAATTAAGTTTTCGTGTTGTCTTGCTTATTAAAAATTGCTTGGTACTTTTTGATAGCCTGTTGTTGGGAGGATCAATCTTACTCAGCGTTTGGTTTACAAAATATTGATGCATCACTTTTGTCGATGCAGGTAAAGATAAGGCGTGATCGTGGAATCGAGGCAGTGAGGAAGGGAAGATTGGGACTCGGTAGTTTTGTGGTTTTTGTAGCTTTCGTAGGATTGCTAGAACTGGTAGAACTGTTGACCTTCGTGGTCGTTTATGTGTTTGGTGGATTATTTTATAAATGTTTAATTATATTTCTGCTTAAAAAAAAAGGGCGGTCGTCACATTTTGGTATCGGAGCCCATACGGTTCTAGGAGTCTATGTGGTTCTAGGATAGTTTGGGTGTTGCATGGGGTCATAGAATCATCCTCTTAGAGCTTTGTGGGATTCCACGGTGAGTTATCTTTATTGTGATGATTATGTTTTAGTGTTTCTTAGTCCTTGATTCTGCATGTGCAGATGGTTAGAGGGCGTGGTAGAGGTCGTGGCCGTGTGCCAGATGAGTGGGTCAAGGAGTTGCATGCGAGTCAGGTGGGATCTGAAGGTGTTGCTGGCATGAGTGCCAGTGTGGCTGGTGTTCCAGCGGGTGCTGCGGGTTTAGCAGCGGGTGATGCTCAGGCCGGAAATGACCGCAATACGAATCTTTCGACGAGGTTATTGGAGTGGTTTCCAGAGAGGGTACTAGCTCAGGCTCCTGTGGTTCTTGTGGTTGTTGAGGTTCAGCCTCAGGTTGCAGCTGCGGTTGCTGAGGAGCTCTTATCCTACCTCAAGATGATTAGGCAGATGCAGAGGATAGACACATGGTTTTTCCCTGGAGGTGCTAATCCTAAGGACGCAGATGCGTGGTTGAAGAGGATAGAGAGGAATTTCCTCTCGAGTAGGTGTCCCGCGGGATACCAAGTGGACATTGTGGTCCATTATCTGGAGGGTGATGCGCATCTCTGGTGGAGGGGTGTGGCAGCCCGGAGAGTTCAGGCCGAGATGGCTTGGACGGATTTTGTGGAAGAGTTTAACTCCAAGTTTTTCCCTCAGGAGGCGTTCAACCGGTTAGAGTCGAGGCTTGCAAGATTGACTCAGGTAGATCGGTTGGTATGCGAGTATGAGGTAGAGTTCAACTGGCTCGGATCTTTTCTTAGACAAGCGGTTAAGAGTGAATCGACCCGTGTGCAAAGATTCCTGATGGGTCTTAGGGTTGACTTACAGAACCGTTGCATGGTTAGGGCTTTTTGCGCGGTTGATGAGTTAGTTGAGACTGCGGTGTTGCTTAAGGAAGGTCTGAAAGAGGAGGTTCTAGCGGTTACACCGAGTCTTCAGGCGAGATCTGTGCCGCAGTAGTTCGGTCCAAGCGGAAGTGGGATGGAGCTTCGAGTGGCAGTCGTGGTGGTCAGGGTTGCTTCGGGTGTGGGAGAATGGATCACAGAGTGGGGAGCTGTCCTAGAAAGGGATGGGTGCGAGTGGATTCTCGGGTGTGCTTTCACTGCAAGAAGGCGGGGCATATTAGACCTCAGTGTCCCAAACTGCGGCAGAGTGAGGCCACAGTGGTGCAACTCATTAGGCAGGTGGCAGCAGCACCTTGAGTGTATTCCATCGCGAGTCTAGAGAGCCGAATTCCAGGCCGATCACAGGTATTTTCTTAGATTCATCTAAGTTTAATTCTGTGTTGGGGAATTTGGTTGCTTGTTAGGGTGTTAAGGTTCTAGGCATATGTGTATGTGCAGGGACCTTGTGTGTTAGAAGTGTTGAGTGTCCTGCGTTTTTTGACACAGAGCATCGCATTGCTTCGTTACTTCGGAATTGGTCGAGAAGGCTAATGTTCGAAGCGATCGCGGTGTGAGTTTAGGTTTCGTGGAGGTTGTCGGAGGGAAGCTCTTGATGATTCACGGTCGGGTTAGAGACATGGATGTTCAGGTAGCGGGAGAGTCTATGCCTGCCGATTTGATTATCTGCTCCGTGGAGCTGTACGATGTCATTTTGGGCATTGATTGGCTCGGGAAGTTCAGAGCATATCTGGATTATCACCGAGGGCATGTCGAGTTCGACAGAGGCAAGGGGAGGTTGGTGTATCTGGGGGTGAGACCGACTTGGAGAAGTCTCGTGATCTCGGTTATGCAAGCCGAGCGTATGATCGAGAAGGGTTGTGAGGCGTATTTTGCTACCATTTCTTTGCCGAAGGCCATTGGAGAGGCTAAGGTTCATGATATTCGAGTGGGTTGGGAGTTCTAGGATGTGTTCCAGTCGTTGTAGGGGTTACCACCGTCTAAGTCAAATCCTTTCATGATTGAGTTGGAACCGGAGATGACACCGATATCTAAGGCTCCTTATAGGATGACCCCAACAAAGATGGCAGAGCTGAAGAAGCAGTTGGAGGAGTTGCTGAGTAAGGGGTTTATTCGCCCGAGTACTTCACCGTGGGGAGCACCGGTTTTGTTTATGAAGAAGAAGGACGAGAGTTTTCGGTTGTACATTGACTACCTGGGACTTAACCGAGTCACAGTGAAGAAGATGTATCTTCTTCCTCGGATCGATGAGTTGTTGGATCAGTTGAGAGGGGCTACTTGGTTCTCCAAGATTGACTTGGCGTTGGGATATTATCAGACTCTTATCGATGAGGTAAATATCTGGAAGATGGCTTTCAGATCTCGTTATGGCCACTATGAGTTTGTGGTGATGCCATTTGGGTTGACAAATGCACCTGCTGCATTTATGAGATTAATGAACAACATTTTCTAAGAGTATCTGGATGAGTTTGTGATATCTTTATCGATGATATCTTGGTGTATTTGAAGAGCCTGGAGGAGCATGAGATGTATCTGCGTGTGGTTCTTGCGAAGCTGCGGGAACAGAAGTTGTTTGCTAAGTTGAGCAAGTGTAACTTCTGGCAGCGGTAGATTGGTTTTCTAGGTCACGTTATCTCTGCGGAGGGGTTTCGGTGGATCTAGAGAAGGTTCGGGCCATTAGTGCTTGGCCGAGGCTGAGGAATGCCACGAAGATTAGTTGTTTTCTCAGGTTGGCAGGTTATTATCTGTGGTTCGTTAAGAGTTTCGTGAGTTTGGTTAAGTGAATGACGAAGCTGACGGGAAAGGATGTTCCTTTCGTGTGGTCCTCGGAGTGTGAGGAGAGTTTTGCGAAACTGAAGGCCTTGTTGACTAGTACTCCGGGCGAGCCTTATGCTATGTATACCGATATGTCGAGAGAGGATGGAGCTAGTGGCTGATTATGGTCCGAAGATAGCTTACCATCATGGTAAGGCTAATCTGGTTGTGGATGCGTTGAGTCAGAAGTAGGTGGCTTTAGTTCGGAAGCATGAGGTTGAGTTTTTTGTGAGCGAGATTAGCACATTGCGGATGTGTGTTGTATCTCATAAACCTTTGGACTTAGAGGCAGCTAATCAGGTGGATCTTTTGAGCAGAGTTCGGCTGGGTCAGGAAAAAGATGAGGGCTTGGTTAACGCTTTCAGAGAAGCGGGTTCTGAGTATCAGGTATTTGCGAATGTCACTATTTTATGAGTGGTAGGGTATGCGTACCTTTGGACAAGGATTTGAGGCGAGAGATCCTGAATGAAGCTTATGCGAGTATGTTCTTGATTCATCCAGGAGCGACTAAGATGTACCGAGATCTTAATCGATATTATCATTGGGTCGGGATGAAGAAGGATGTTGGGCTTGCAACGTGTTCCAGTTTTTGTTGCGGAGTTTACCCATTCCAGAGTGAAAGTAGGATATGATAACGATAGATTTCGTGGTGGGCTTACCAGTTTCTCAGACCAAGGATGCTATTTGGGTCATTGTTGATCGATTGACCATGTGTGCGCGCTTTCTGGCCATTAAAAAGACCGATGACTCTGCGGTATTGGCTAGGAAGTACGTGCAGGAGATTGTGAGAGTGTATGAAATACTAGTGAGCATTGTCTCGGACCGAGATCCTAAGTTCACATCTGAGTTCTGGAATGCATTTCAGGCGAAGATGGGAACGAGGGTGCACATGAGTATGGCTTATCATCCTCAGACAGATGGGTAGTCCGAGAAGACCATCTAGACTCTGGAGGATTTGTTGAGGATGTGCGTGCTGGATTGGGGTGGTCATTGGGTGGATCACTTGAGCTTGGTAGAGTTTGCGTATAACAATAGCTACCAGACAAATATTGGGATGGCTCCATACGAGGTGCTGTATGGGAGGCCGTGTGGTACACCTTTGTGTTAGACTCAAGTGGGGGAGAGGAGCACATTGGGTGCGAGTTTTGTTGAGGAAACCACAGAGAGGATCTGAGTTTTGAAATTGAACATGAAAGAGGCCCAAGATCGGCAAAACAGTTATGCCGATATGAAGCGGAAAGAGCTTGTGTTTGAGGTGGGAGATAGACTGTGATGTGAATCCGGTGAGGATGATGCACTCCCAATCACACCAGAGAGAAGTCACAGGGATGATCATGGACACCAGAGAGAAGGCTTGACACACAAGCAAATAACAAGAGAGAATGGATTGAATGACGCCACACAAAGCCGCAGAAAAGCAATGTGATAAGTCTAAGAGATTCAGATTCGATAAACGAAAATGATACAATGATCTAACTGAAAAGGTTTTAGAATAAAAAAGATAGATAACAGTACAATGGAATCTTAGCCTCAATATAAAGAGAAGGAGGTGAGATTAGAGAGAGGAGACAAAATAAAGAGTGTGTGTTTACGAGACATGCCTCGGTAAACAACACTTGGACCATGCTACATTAAAAGACAGTTTGAATTCAAAATAAGATAGAAAGATAAGAGATAGTTAGTGCCCATAATGTCTTCTAAATGGGCCTAGATGGATTAGTCTCAGCAAGTGACAAAGGTGAGATAAGAAACCCACAAACCTCATTAAAAACCTTCTCTCAGAAAATGACTTGGGAAAAACCGAAGAGTAAGGGGTGTTTCATGGTCACTTGCCAAGCTCCTTGTGCATGAACCTTGACCAGAGAAGTCTTGGTATCATCTTTATAGCTCAACTGATCCTCTTGAGTCATTGCTTGGCAGAGCAAGACTCTAAAAGCTTGGTGATATTTCATTGTTCGAGAGCAAGGCTTGGGTCTGATAAGTGCTTTCCATTACTTTATTTCCCATCCATGCTCCATGTTCCAGGTCCTTAGAACTCTCCAGAATTATATCAGAGTGTATTTTAAGATGAATTTGCTAAGAGGTCCGAACAGGTCCATTACTACGACTAAGTTAAGTCTGAGGTATATGGGGCCGTTCCAGATTGTAGAGCGTATTGGATCAGTAGCGTATCGGTTAGAGTTACCCAAGATTATGCAGACATTTTATAAGATCTTCCATGTGTCGATGCGGAAGAAGTGTTTGCATAGGGGTGATGAGGTATTGGCTGAGATTCTGTCTGATCTCCAGCCAAATATGACTGTTGAGGCGAGACCTTTGAGAGTTCTCGAGCAGAGGGTCAAGGAGCTTCGTCGGAAGAGGATTCCGATGATGTAAGTTATGTGGAACTGTGATGGGGTGCAGGAGGAAACTTGGGAGCCAGAGGCTAGGATGGAAACGAGGTTCCGGAAGTTGTTCCAGAAGCAAGTTATGGCTTGAGTTACATCGAGAGATTCCAGTTTTGGTGTGTAGCTGTGTGCTATATGTTTCATAATGGATTTTTCGTTTTGTAGAACGATGTTACATTATGATTGTATAATAAAATGTGTATTTCTTATTATTGATGACTTTGGGAGTCATGGTTTTACGTTACGTTTTGGAGAGTAATAAGATGGATGTTCTTATTGTTGTTGTGAGTGTTGCGTGTTTCCAGTTAATCCTGTTCAGAAAAATGAGTCAAGTGACGAGACCAGGTTATTCACTTAGCTGTTCTATGTGGTGAGTCAGATTGCAGACGTATGATACTTGTTTTTTTTATTACGTTTGTATTGGCGATTTACTGCGATGAATCGTTGAGTGATAAAGCTAGCATAGTTATAGTTGTCTTGACAAGTTTCTCTAAAGCGAGCCGACACTAGAAGGTGCGCAGGGATGGTACGCGTATAATGTTACGTTATCCGGTTTGGCTAAGGTGTGAGCCGGAGTGACTGAGCAAGTCATGAGAGTGCCCTGAGTGATTGGGTATAGGTGCGATAGCCTGGTTATTGGTTATGCACGGTAGATATTCTGGGTGCAGAATATGGGTGATACCGGTGTTGCTTTGCGAGGATTTACATGGATCATGGGAGGTAGTTCAGTCGAGATGCTTATAGATGTGTGACTTATTGCTCGTTGAGAGGACTAGTTCCAATGGTACCGATAGCTCGCAGGACTGTGTGTGAAACACCCCATCCCGGAACCACTAAACCGAGACCGGTTAAAACAACAAAAAACCATGCAAAACGAGCATTTTAAAATTTTTCTAACAACTTAACTGAATAAAAAAAATCCACTTTAATTATTCCAAAGCACCAGTCAAATCAGACTAACAACCTAGCGGAAGCGAATACTAAATAATCTATAAAATATAAATAATAAAATAATAAATGATACCAACAAGGACCCTGGTCATGTCATCCACTCCACATCCTTGGTTCCACGAGCTCCAGCAAAACTCAGTCCTTACCTGCATCACATAACGAGATGCCTCAGTATAAAAGATACCGAATGAGGCAACAACTACACAAAAGCTACATTCACCAATGCCAACAATCAATAATCACAACCAAATCAACAAGCAACACATGCTAAAAATAACAACAATAAAAATCTATTTCTCCTAATGGCTAACAACAAGAACCACGGAACGAGGACCACTCCCAATCCTCAGACTAACTACAATCTAACACATAAGCACTCACTTTTGCTCACAACGATTTCTTTAGTGGTACTTTCCTTTTTAGCAAACCTTCATTTTCAGGAATTTCTAGAGTTTCTTAAATGTCACAGCAACATAACCGCAACCTCCCTTCCTCACCCTAGAGCCAACTACAACAACAAAACAACCTTCAACCTAAATTGGAAAAATAACAGAAAGGATCAGCCTCAAAGATGGGATCACGAATCGAACTTTAACCGTCCACATTCCAATCGCACCATTAAAAATCAACTCCTAGATGTCTTGAAGCTACGTCCAAAGTTTCGTGATGATCTGACCATAGATGACCTTGTGATGTCTCTTTGAATCCACGTCGGTCCATATCGCATCTGAAACAGAGCACCTCACGAAAATCCAAATAACTTTCAGAATATTAAACCAAATCAACATCCGCAAATTTTTACCTCTAGATATAAGGGTTAACTACAACGTCACAAAATTTCCTTACCATTAAAAACGATTTGCTAGGTCGAACCTTTATTCTACCACGACACATCGGATATATCTGCGTCTCTTTCATGTGCAAGGTTTCCTTCTTCTCTTTCAGCGACACTCAGCCTCTCTCTTTCTCTCCTTGAAGGTGGCCCCGAAATCTAGAGAGAATGGCTAGGGTTTCCACTATTTTTCTCTTTAAATTGACTTAGAGATTTAATTGGTTCATTTAAATTAAAACAAGAATTAAACTTAAACCATAATTAATTAATTAATTAATTATCCTCTTGGTTTAATATTAACTTGAAATCAACTTCTTAAACCAACATTAAACCAATATTAAACCACCTCTTAAACTGCACAACTTAAAACTAACTCTCGGCTTTAAGTCTCCAAAATAATACCCGTCTCACAACTAAGACTTTCTATTTCTAGAACACGGGTGTTACAATTCTCCCCCACTAACATAGATTTGTCTCTGAATCTAACACACTGCCAACCCGTGTCCTCCACCACCATGCTCGGTGTCAAATCTGATGGCACTTCCATCACCATCTGATCATCCTTATGCAAACTTTTCTTTAGTATCAACACATAAAACACCTTGTGAAATGCCTGTATAGAATCCGGTAACTCCAGCCGATACGCAACCAGTCCAACACGCTCCAACACTCTAACGGGACCCATATACCGTGGACTCAACTTAGTCCCAGAAATAGACCTGTTCGGACCCCTCAACATGACCATCTTCAGATAGACCAAATCGCCAACTACGAACTCCAACTCTTTCCTACGCCGATCCGCGTAGCTTTTCTGTTGATCCTGAGCTTTTTCATGTTCAACTTAACAATTCAGACGTTCTCAGTAGTCTGCTGTACAAAATCAGCCCCCAATAGACTCCTCTCCCCCATTTGTGTCCAACACAATGGGGTCGTGCAAGACCTGGAATGGTGCCATGCCGATACTAGCCTGATAGCTATTATTGTACGCAAACTCCACTAAATTCAGATGATCCACCCAATGCCTACCCCAATCCAACACACACATTCTCAATAGATCCTCCAACACCTGGATAGTCCTCTCCTACTGTTCATCGGTCTGGGGATGATAAACTGTACTCATGTGTACCTTAGTGCCCATCTTCTTCTGGAAAGCGCCCCTGAACAACAAGGAGAACTTCAGATCTCGGTTCGACACTATACTCACCGGTACAACATGCAACCTCACAATCTCACTGACATACCTCTTAGCCAACACCTCTACACCGTTAGTCTTCTTTATGGAAAAGAAGTACACAGACTTGGTCAACCTATCGACGATGACCCAAATCGCATCTTTACCCCGAGAAATCGGTAAACTGACCACAAAATCAATGGTAATCATATCCCACTTCCATTCTGGAATGGGTAAGCTCCTCAGTCAACCGCTTGGGACGTGGTGCTATGCCTTCACCAACTGGCAGGTATCGCAACCCGTAACCCAGCTGGCCACATCCTTCTTCATCCCTACCCACAGATAATACCGTTTGAGATCCCGGTACATCTTGGTAGCTCCTGGATGAATAAAAAATGGCTCTGGTGCACTTCCCTCAGGATTTCATGCCTAAGCACTTCGTCCTTCGGTACACACACCCTGCCTCTCAATAAGATAGTTCCATTGCTCAAGATTTTATACTCGGACTTTTCTGCTCTAACAGCTTGCACTAACTCCGCATCCAACTGTTGTGCCACCCGCACTCTAGTCAGAATATCCACCTGATCCGCTGCCTCAAAACCCAATGGCTCAGACTCCTCAGACACCGAACACAGTCTAAAGGCACTCACCATGCCCACCAACGCCTCTGTATCCCGCTCAGTAACTGAAATAACCCACTTCCTGCTCAAAGCATCAGCTACGAGATTTGCTTTACTAGAATGGTAAGCTATGTCCAAATCATAATCCGCAACGAGCTCCATCCACCGCCTCTGTCGCAGATTCAACTCGGGCTGGGTAAAGATGTACTTCAGACTTTTGTGGTCCGTGAACACCTAAACCTTACTGCCATACAAATAAGACCTCTAGATATTCAACACAAATATCACTGCAGCCATCTCAAGATCGTGAGTAGGATAATTGCATTTATGTTTCCTCAACTGCCTAGAAGAATATGCGATCACCTTACCCTGCTGCATCAGAACAGAACTGAGTCCCAGCCTGACGCGTCAGTGTACACAACATACGGCTCATCCTGCTTAAGCAAGGCCAACACCGGAGTACTCACCAGCATCTCCTTGAGCTTCACAAAGCTCTCCTCGCATTGATCCGACCACACAAAAGGAAAGTTCTTCCTAGTCAACTTCGTCATGGACTACGCCATACTAGCAAACCCCTTGATGAACCTCCTGTAGTAACCTGTCAGACCTAGAAAACTACGAATCTCCGACACATTCTGCGGTCTCAGCCACTCCAAAATCGAGCAAATCTTCTCCGGATCCACTGAAACACCACACTCAGACACTACTGACACAGAAACCCCATCTCCCACTGCCAGAAACTATATTTGCTCAGCTTAGCGAACAACTGCTGCTCCTGTAGCTTCTCCAGAACTTTTCTCAGGTGAACCCTGTGCTCCTCAGAACTCTTACAATACACTAGAATATCGTCAATGAAAATGATGACAAACTCATCCAGATACTCCTGGAACACACCGTTAATTAACCTCATAAACGCAGCCGGTGCATTCGTCAACCCAAACAGCATCACCAAAAACTCGTAGTGCTCGTACCTCGTCCTAAAAGCCGGCTTCCCGATATCAGACTCAGCTATCGGGATCTGATGCCAAATCAATCTTAGAGAACCATGAAGCACCCCATAACTGATCTAGCAACTCATCGATCCTCAGTAATGGGTACTTGTTCTTCACAGTAATCCGGTTCAGCCCTCGATAATCAATGCACAACCGAAAGCTTTTGTCCTTCTTCTTGACAAATAGTACTGGTGCACACCATGGAGAATTGCTCGGCCTGATAAAACCCTTTTCTAAAAACTCCTCTAGCTGCTTCTTAAGCTCAGCCATCTCTGCTAGAGAAATCCTATAAGGAGCCTTAGACAACGGCGTTATCCCCGGCTCTAACTCAATGGTAAAAGGATCCGACATGGATGGTGGTAACCTGCTCAACGGTTGGAACACATCCTCGAACTCCCAAACAACCTCAATATCTTGTACTGCTGACTCCCCGACCTCTCCAGGTATCGAAATGGTAGCCATATAAGCTTCACAACCCTGCTTAATCAGACGCTCCGCCTGAACTGCAGAAATAATGATGCTTCCGAAAACTGGTCTCACTCCCTGATAATCTAGTCTCCCGCTAGTACGTTCGAAAACAACACGACCTCGGTGATAATCCAAATGAGCCTTGAACTTTTCCAACCAGTCTATACCCAGAATGATGTCATAGAGTTCCACCGGACATACTATCAAATCTGCTTGCATCAGCTCAGCGGCGATAAGAATATCGACACCCTCCACACAGCCTTGAGTCCTCAACAAACGACCTCCAGCAACTCTTTCAACAACCGAGTGATCCCCAGATAACTGTTGGATACCACTCCCAGACACCCAATCCGGCGTAGCAAAGGTGTGAGACGCTCCGGAGTCGAACAACACATGTGACTCTTCCCCAGCCACACAAAGGATCTCTAAGCACGAAAAGGATTTAAAACAAACAGCAACACTAATTACGTAGCGAGTAACTAAAATTAACAATCAAACAAGAACATAATTAAAGAAACTAACCAGTAATCGGTTTGTTACCGCTCGCCTCACCTGAGTCCGCGCCTATGGTGAACACCCTCGGTGCTACTGTGGCCTGCTTCGGTGGATGTGCCTCGATACTCATGACTTGCTGAGCCAACTTAGGACAATCTTTCTTCATGTGACCAGATTCCTTGTAATAGAAGCACACCTGCCCCTCTTCAGGAAAATCCGTCACACGATGTCTGTGAACACCACACCTGGAACAACGCAGTCCAGAACCCGCTGCCTTGGAAGTATCCTCCAACTTCCTCTTCTGCCCAGCTGTTGCCAAGACTTGCCGCCCTTGCTCGTAGCCACATTCTGACTCTGGGGCCGCTACGGAACCTCTGACATTATAGCCCTCAAACTAGCCTCCTACCTCATATCCTCCTCTAGCTGCGCTGCACACTCCACCAATTCAGACACCGACTCAAACTTGCAGACAATGCAGCGGTTCTTGAGATGAAGACGCATGCCTCGCAGAAAAGCACGTATCAACTCATGCTCGGTATCTGCACCCCGACCAGTAAACCGCTTCAGCCGGTTTAAATAGGACTCGTACTCCCGGAACGAACGACTCCCCTGTGACAAGTACAGAAATTCCCCTGCAACATGTCCCTGGCCTCGTGCGGAAAATACTTGAGATCGAACTCCCTTTGGAACTCGTCCTAAGACAACAATACCCTCGCCCTCCTCACAACAACGCCATGCCACCACTCATGTGCATCTCCCTCAATATAATGCACCGCCAAGTGAACCCTATACTCCTCAGGGCACCTGATCGACTGAAAGTTCCTCTCCAACCTGGACCTCCACTCACAAGACTCAATCGGTCTAGCACCACCACTGAAAAACTTGGTGCCCAACCTCTGCATGTGGTATATCACCCTCATGTACGTTGGAACCACTGGCTCAGCCTCAGCAACCACTGATGGAACTCCCGAAGCAATAACACCTGGCATCGCAGCATCCGCCTGTGGCGCCACTGGAGCTGGAGCCAATACCACACCAGGTAACCTCTCCAAAAATTGGGCCAACATGCCCAATACAGCCCCCATCTAGTTCGGGTCCCCACCCGCCTGAGCACCATCCGGCGCTGGCACCACACTATGCACGGCCACTAGATCAGACTGACCCTCCCTTTTGGAGTACTCATATGCCTCTTGCTCCACCGTGACACTCTGCGTCACGTCCACAGCTGCTCTGCCACCTCTACCACCTCTGCCGCCATGGCCTGCTATGCCACCACGGCTCGCTCTGCCGCCACGGCCATGGCCGCCATGACTACCACGACCCATGAGACCTTGCCCAACGCTATCAGCATCAACCATCTCCGATAACAACATATTACTATTTGATAACAAAAATAGTAAAACAAACACGAGTCTTACCGTGAAACCACATACCGGCTGAGAGATGACATGACCCTGCAACTCAACACTATACACAGAACATAGCTACACCTAGCTACCAACACTATACAACCCTGTCTCAAAGCTAGAGCGTCCTAGAAACAACTCCGCTCTGATACCAAATTAAAACACCTCGTCCTGGAAACTACTAAACCGAGACTGGTTAAAACCACAACAAACCATGCAAAACGAGCATTTAAAATTTTTTTTAACAACTTAACTGAATAAATAAAATCCACTTTAATTATACCAAAGCACAGTCAAATCAGACTAACCACCTAACGGAAGCGAATACTAAATAATCTATCAAATATAAATAATAAATAATAAATGACACCAATAAGGACCCTGGTTATGTCATCCACTCCACAGCCTTGGTCTCACGAGCTCCAGCAAGACTCAGTCCTTACCTGCATCACATAACGAGATGCCTAAGTATAAAAGATACTGAATGAGGCAACAATTACACAAAAACTACACTCACCAATGCCAGCAATCAATAATCACAATCATATCAACAAGTAACACATGCCATAAATAACAACAATAAACATCTATTTCTCCTAATGGCTAACAACAAGAACCACAGAATGAGGACCACTCCAAATTCTCAGACTAACCACAGTCTAACACACAAGCACTCACCTTTGCTTGATGGTACTTTCCTTTTTAAGAAACTTTCCTTTTTAGCAAACCTTCATTTTCAGGAATTTCTAGGGTTTCTTAAATGTCACAGCAACACAACCGCAACCTCCCTTCCTCACCTACAGCCAACTACAACAACAAAACAACCTTCAACCAAAACTGGAAAGATAACAGAAACGATTAGCCTCAAAGATGGGATCACGAATCAAAATATAACCGTCAACATTCCAATCGCGCCGTTGAAAATCAACCCCTAGATGTCTTGAAGCTACATCCAAAGTTTCGTGATGATCCGACAATAGATGAACTCGCAATGTCTCTTTGAATCCACGTTGGTCCAGATCGCATCTGAAACATGGCACCTCACGAAAAGCTGAATAACTTTCAGAATATTAATCCAAATCAACATCCGAAAATTGGTACCATTAGATATAAGGGTTAACTACAACGTCACAAAATTTCCTTACCATTGTAAACGATTTGCTGGGTTGAACCTTTGTTCTACCACGACATCTCAGATATATCTGCATCTCCTTCATGTGCAACCTTTCCTTCTTCTCTTTCAGCCACACTCAGCCTCTCTCTTTCTCTTCTTGAAGGTGGCCACAAAAATTAGAGAGAATGGCTTGGGTTTCCGCTATTTTTCTCTTTAAATAGACTTAGAGATTTAATTGGTTCATTTAAATTAAACCAAGAATTAAACTTAAACCATAATTAATTAATTAATTAATTAGTTTAATATTAACTTGAAATCAGCTTCTTAAACCAACATTAAACCACCTCTTAAACTGCACAACTTAAAACCAACTCTCGACTTTAAGTCTCCAAAATAATACCCATCTCACGACTAAGACTTTTTATTTCTGGAACACGGGTGTTACAGTGTGTCTTGAGAGTGCGACTGGCGATGTACCCGGACTCGGAAGGTGTCTAGCCTAAAGTGATATGTGATACCGTGGATTTGAAAAGAGTATATCCTAGACGTAGGATATATTGCCTAGAATTGAGTGGTATGGGATATTGAAACTCTTATAGGTTAGATTACCCTGAGTGGATTGGTATGCAGATACCCAAAACTCGGAGATGCTGCGGTGTCTTGGGTGCTGTGGTATGGTTAATATCTTGCAAGATATGGTGGATATCCTGCGGAATATGGCAGATGCTCAAAACTTGGAGATTTTGCGGTGTCTTGAGTGATGGGGTTTGGTCTGTGTGTGAGCAATAAGTACATATGATGATATGGTGTCATAAGCATAGGGACTGAGTAGGAAACCTCAGAGGTTAGTTGTGGACCTCATGTGTACATGTGTGTACATGTGTGTGTGTGTGTTGGCCGGGTTGGCCAAGGTTTAAGTAATCGTTGCGATGATTTGGATTCATTAGAGATGAACGGTTCATGGGAGATGAACGGTAATGTAGATTCGACCTAGTGGGAGAGAATTGTCACGCCTGTGTTCCAGAAAATTAATTAATTTAATTAATTTAGAATTCTTTCGAGTTTATGAACCTTAGACAAGTCTCGAGAAATTAATTATTGGGGTTGAAATAATTAATTTAGATTTGTTCCGGGGGTGTCATAAATCGTTTAGAAAGTTATGGGGTTTTTCTCAAAGGAAGGAAGAAAAGTGGAGTTGCCTTCTTCTTCTTCTCTTCTTCTTCTTGAACGCCATTTTTGTTGGTGAGGAAGAGAGCTTCAGAGATTGAGATAGAAGAGATAAGAAGAGAAGAAAAGGGTTTTGGGTGCTTGGATTCTTGAGGATCTAGAGAGTTTGAAGCTTGGGAGAAGCTTAAAGAGGAAGCTCTTGGAGCTAGGGTTTGGCGGAACCAAGGGAGGAGAGGGGAGGTCTTCTTGAGCTTGGGGAAGTCCATCCTAGGCTAGATCCATCCTATCCAAAGTGAGTTGGGACCAAAGGTTATAATTTAAGCTTGTGTGGGGGCTGTGAAAGTGTGTTTACTATTCATGCTGTGAAAGTGTGTTTACTATTCATGCTATGTAAGTGTGTTCAGGGGCGGACCTATGTGTAGCGTATACAAAAAAAAAAAAAATTTTGTGTATATAAAATTTTTTTTTTGGTTAAAATCAACTTTGAACCCATGAAACTTTAGGTTTTTTAAGCCCATTTACCTTTTGAACCCATTAACTTACTTTTAAAAAATTTCCAGTAATTGCAAGACCCAAAACCCATTTTGTTTTTGACCCCGGTAAAAAAAATTTCTGGTTCCGCCACTGAGTGTGTTTAATATTCATGTTGTGAAAATGTGTTTACTATTTATGCTGTGAAAGTGTGTTTACTATTCATGCTGTGAAAGTGGATACTATTTATGCTGTGGAAGTGCGTACTATTCATGCTGTAAAAGCGTGTTTACTATTCATGCTGTAAAAGTGGGTACTATTCATGTTGTGAAAGCGTGTTTACTATTCATGCTGTGAAAGTGGGTATTATTCATACTATAGAAGTTTGTTTACTATTCCTGCTGTTGTTTAGCTTTTCTTGGTTTGGGATTGCTATTTTGTTGTAGGAAGTTTTAATTGGTGTTAATTAATTTTTCGTGTTGTCTTGGTTATTAAAAATTGCTTGGTGCTTTTTGATAGCCTATTGTTGGGAGGATCAATCTCACTCACCGTTTCGTTTACCAAATGTTGATGCATCACTTTTGTCGATGAAGGTAAAGATAAGGCGTGATCGTAGAATCGAGGCAGTGAGGAGGTGATGATTAGGACCTGGTAGTTTTGTGGTTTTTGTAGCTTTCGTAAGATTGCTAGAACCGGTAGAACTGTTGACATTCGTGGTCGTTTATGTGTTTGCTGGATTATTTTATAAATATTTAATTATATTTCTGGTTAAAAAAAAAGTGTGGTACTCACATCAACATCACTCAACTCATTACATTTATTCATCTAATCACCTCACCAACACTTTAATTCTCATAATAATTAACATTCTTTAATATAATAATTTTTAAAAAAATTTGAAAAATCATTTCTTTAATCACCTCACCAACACTTTAATTCTCATAATAATTAATATTTTTTAATATAATAATTTTGAAAAGTCATTTCTTTAAATATCTAAAACACTCTAATTTGATAATCTTTCTCTTATTAGATTTATTCATATAGTTCATAATTATTAAAATAAATCAAACTATTAATAATTGTTATTATAATTTATGAATTTAAATTAAAGAGTTTCATGTTGATAAATAATAGATTACATTTTGTTCTATATATATAAAGTAAAATATTGCTCTCTTCTCATGAAGCCACATCAGTATTCTCATACTATACAAATTTGACACATCAACACCATCATCACTCAACTCATTATGTATTTCTCTAATCACCTCACCAAGATTTTAAGTCTCATAATAATTAACATTCTTTCATATATAATAATTTTGAAAAAAATTTGAAAAGTCATTTCTTTAATCACCTGACCAACTCTTTAATTCTCATAATAATTAAAAACTTTTAATATAATAATTTTGAAAAGAATTTGAAAAATCATTTCTTTAGATATCTAAAACACTCTAATTTGATAATCTTTCTCTTATTAGATTTATTCATATAGTTCAGAATTATTAAAAATAAATCAAACTAGTAATAATTGTTATTATAATTTATAAATTAAATTAAAGCGTTCCATGTTAATAAATAATAGATTAAATTTTGTATTTAAATAGTTTAGAAAATAATTTAAATAAATATCAAAGTATTAATAATTTTTATTATAATTGTTAGTATAAGTAATGAACTTAAATTAAAGAGTTTCATGTTTATAAATAATATATTACATTGTGTATACATTATTTCAAAAATCTTTTGATTATAATTTAAAGTAATTAATAAAGATTAGTTCAAAGAATTGTCCATAAATCTAAAAATACATTTCTTAATTTGATATTTTCATTTTATAATTAGAAAAAATATTTAATGTAAATAGGTATATAAAAAAATAAAAATTCATTTTGACTATCATAAATCCATGTTTGAGCGAACGATGATTCGTTCAATAGTGGAATACTCACGGAAGCTTCTACAAACTTGAATGACAAACTCCAAAATTTTAAAGGCCATATAATAATGCACAGCAGGAGAGATATGTGTGTTATCCCAAAATGTTAACATGTTCAAGCCAATCTTTGATAGAAAATTTGACTTAAGTCATATAAAATTTATAGCGCTCAAGTCATTGACCATATATTGAAAATGTAGGGAGAAAAGAGAAACATGATGAAGATAATAAAGATTATGTTTAAAACCGGTGAACATATTATCTATGGTTCAATATTTTACAACGACGAGAGAGATAGAGATAGTACGAGTGAAACTTAGAAACATATACATGTGTTTATGGATAAAGTTTAATGTTGTTGGTGATCTATCACTACAAGAAAAATACCTCAAAATTGACGGCCAATTCCGTCAGAAATCCGTCGGTTTTTGCCGTCATTTCTATCTCGTCGGAGATGAAAGCTGCGTCGGAAATCCGTCGGAAATTCCGACTGATTTTCGATAGAATACCGAAATTAGGATTCCGTCGGAAATCCGTCGGTTTTAAACCGACGGAAAACCGACGGATTTCTGATATTTATAAACCGATGGATTTTCGACGGATCTAAAACCGACGGAATTCCGACGGATATATAATTTTATTAATAATATTTAATTTATTGTAATTAATATTAATTAATTGTAATTAATTATAATTAATATATAAAATTAATTCGGAATAATTATAAATTAAAATTTAGAATTATAATTATAAAAAAATTTTAATTATAAAATTTTAATTACAATTAAAATAAAAATAAAAATAAAAAATTCTTCTTCTTCTTATGTCATTTTATATTATGCGATATTCAAGACCAACATAGGGATATAGATTTAAAGACTAAATTTATGGATAGCTAGATTGGTTGAGTCGTGTGTAATTATGAGCATCCGACATAGTCAGTTGTAGTGTTTTTGGATGAAGTAATTTAAACGCCAAAAAGTTTATGAATTCAAAATATAGTTTAAGAATTGAATTTTGATAAATATAATGTAATATTGTATATCTGTTATAGATATATTTTATTTTATAAAGTATATATAAAACCGTTACAAACGAGATATACTAATACTTTTTATTAGTAAATTTATTCTAATAACTATATTAACATTAATAAATGATATAACGTAATATGGAATATCTCACTTACATAAACATAGTAAATGAATGCACACATAAAATATCAGAAACAACTCCATATGTTTGAAAATTCATCATAATAAATCTTTTTTTTGCATTGAAAAAAATAACATTTTTGAACAATGATATAGAATATTACACAATAAATCCCAATAACTCTTATAAAATATCTAATTTATGCTTACTGTATGGAAATTTTTTATATTACATCAGCATTGTTTTAGAAAGACATAAAATTTATGAAAATATATAACCCTCTTATATATAAAAGCACAAAAACTAAATTTAAAAACACTAAGTATATTGAACAGTACCATATCACTTGTAGTAAACTTGAAATACTGCAAATCTTATCGTTTTTACAATAAAAGTGGTTACAAAATTTTATAATAACTATTATATAAAATATTTATAAGAGCAGTTTTCACTTCTTTGTATACACTGTTATATGTGTTTTTTTTGCTGACGTTTTTCGTTGTTAACAAGTGATGAAAACTTAGCATCATGATCCACTTGTGGTTTCAAACTACCCATCAAATGATAATTAGCTCCTTGTAATTGAAACATGTTTGGACCTCTGCCATTTTTAGTATTCCTAACCACTTTCCCACCAAGAGAAGTCATTGCAAAAAGTAGATTCAACAGTCTAAGTTTGTCTCCAAAATAATTGCTTATAGGATCATCATTAGTTAGAAAATTCTTTACAAGGTCTGGTGACTCTTTAAGGAATGACAACTTCACAATGCCTTGCAGACAACACATTGAGAAGACAGGGTTTCTCTGATTTCTTCACTTGTTAATTCGTTCATCAAACCACATCATTGCACTACAATAAGAACACTCTTATGTCGGATCACCATGGTCCAAATACTTATCAAACTTTGGTTTCTCTGTTGAACAAAAAAGTAAATAAATTCTTAATGAATTAAGCTAAATTGTATGTAATAATACAGTTAATGATAACCAATTATAAATACTTGACTTTTTTTCTTAGATTTTGAACTCTTACAAGTGGTACTTGATGAAACTCTTTTAGACCACTAACTTTACGTAGAAAATTTTCAAAACTTTCTTGCAAAATGGAGTCTATGGAAAATAAGTTTCTGGCTAGAACACTATGATTAGTTTCTTCAGCAGACTGAATAGATATCTCTTCATAATCGTCTTCTCCACTAAGAAAATCAAAGTATTGCTCCATATCATAAATATCCTCTTCTGAAAATGATTAAAAACATATCTTAGTTTGTTTGAATAAATATTCGTTATTTCTGTAATATAATATGTTTACATGGATCTAAGTGATAAAAGTTTTTATTCTAAGATTCTTCTTCTAAATATGGACATGACTGTTGAATAGGATCTTCCTCTATTATGGTACGTTTCTTGAGTTATTGTCTACAAAGTACATGTTTTCAATATGGCCATAAAAATGTAAATGTTTATTGTAAGTTGATAAAGGTTGCAAAGCATAAAACACATTTTGCATGAACTAACCATTCAAGATTCTGATTTTTGATGTTGCAGTGCTAAATGGAGTGACAACTTCACTCGACCTACTTCTTTGTCGATCCTGTAAGTTGGATATGTCTTCTAGCTAAAATGTGTTTTTGCAAATCTTTTGTGTTGACTTTCAATGGGTAGTTGGCTTTTCGTTGAATTGAATACTTGACATGCAGCTGGTTTATTTTTTAAAGAAAATTTATCTTAGTACAATAAAATAAATAATTAACTTTGCGATAGCTAAAAAATATGAAAACATTAGTATGAAGATATCTTACAGAAGTTTGGAGAGTTGTTGAGATTTATAATTGTTATTTGTTTAGGAAGGAAAAACTCATTGGTACTAACTTCTGGTGAGGAATTTGATTGTTGTATAATAACCTCTGTTAAATTTGAATAATCATCCTAACTAACGACAGTTGGAGACTCTGGTAAATAGAAAAGTTGATTAAAATAGACAAAACTATTAAAAATGAAAAGAAAAATTGTTATATAATCTAATTTTCTTTAAAATATATTATCATCTAACTCATAAAACGTACCTTTCGATTTGCTTGTCGATGAAATATTGGATTTCTTAACTGGAGGTGTAGTATAAGACAGTTCTATGAATACATTTGTCAAATTTGCATTCTCTTCTAATAAAGAATTATTGAATGAACCTGAAATAATTTCCAACTATAATTATCGTCGAAATTAACATATTCACTTGACACCTTTAAAATAATTTACTGGAATCAAGATTTATTACCTCCTTCCAAAATTGATTCTGTGATTCATGATCCTGTTTAGTTGTGGAGAATCACATTGCTCAACTCTAATCTCGGTTAAAGTAGAACATATAGGATCTAAAGCTTGTACATCACATGACACTAATCACTAATCTATCACTTGTTAAGACAATACTTACATATCAGCAGTATGGGTTGTATAGTAAACTTATATATAGAAGATTTTTCTTACATTGGTTTGATGTAGAAGAACCTATGTAAGTATTTAAATCTGATAATGAAGATTGTTTTAATCTAACATTAACTGTATTAGTATTATCTTAAAATACCCTTTGAAATATTGATTTGACTAGAACATTTCTTATGTTACTTGATTCATTCTCTTGAAAAAATGTGATGTTAGATATATTAGAAGCATATAACTAATTTTTATTGGTAGAGTTTGTACTCTTTCCTTTGGTATCTAATAGTATTTTCTTCCTCATGGTTGTGTTTATATGTAAAATTTAAAAGAAAGAAAACAATGTTTAACGATTTAATAAAAATAAATCAATATTTCATGGGGCTTCAAAAACTTATGTACTTACAATGAGGAAGATGATGAACACTATCAGGTAGGTAGAATCTTGATTGAATAATACGATTTTTATATGATATACCATTACAAGAAAACTACCGCAAAACTGACAGACATTTCAACAGATTATTAAACTGTCAAACATTTTTGACGGATTTTCGATGGTATTCCGACAGAAGGGACCTGATATATTAGTTTTAAGTGTTTTTAAAGATCGATTTAGCATCAGTTTCATGCATTTAAATTCAGTTAACACAAAAACCTCCAGTTAACAACCTTTACCACATTGAAGACACCTCACATGCTGTGTCCTTGCACGATAACCACTTATTAAGAACCGAGAGGCACATAGGACCACGACCAAG
Organism: Cardamine occulta; assembly: GCA_028015245.1. NCBI lineage: Eukaryota > Viridiplantae > Streptophyta > Magnoliopsida > Brassicales > Brassicaceae > Cardamine > Cardamine occulta. The sequence continues at coordinate 5,719,258 of CM051382.1, forward strand.
AAACATTGGAACACATCTACCGGAGACTTCATCCACACCGAGATTCACCACGAACACCATCGACCTTGGTATAGCCCTCGAAGAAGGCTACAATGACAACTCAAAAAGATCCCCCAAAGCTGGCATCGTGCTCTTTCTTTGGAACAGATCGATTGAGTGGAGGTGAAGGAATGACAAGCTGGCGTAGGCTATCTCTTGTGATTCCGATGAAAGGGTGTGATAGTGGATCGATGAAGTGACACAGGGACGGTGGCAAGCCTCTGATACGGCTCAAATTTGCACATGTTCGAAGGGGGTAGCCGCACCTTGGAACAAGAACTAGGGTTTATGATGAAGTGCATTATTTTATTAAAATCAAGCGTGAAAAATTACAACTTCTGTAGGGTGACTTTATAATAGTCTATCAGCTAGCCCTAGGGCCGAGAAAATAAAACGCAACATCGAAACAAATAAAATGCAACAAAAGAAACTAAAACTCGCCGTTTTTACATCTCGACTTTTAAAGAAAATAAAACTAAAATTTAACCAAATGGTTAAGATACTCTATATAAAATAGAGACTCTTGTTGATATCTGCAAAGACAATAAATATTGTATTGACGCGACTTACCTTGGCGCGGTTGATGTCGATCCTCAAAGCATCCATGGTGAAGCTTGCTCGTGTGTCTTCAATTCCAGCTCATTTCTCACCTGTTCTGCCCCATTGGTTAATCTTTTCTTGGTGGCTTTTTGAGTGGATCTTGAGTCCTAGCTCAAATGGCTGAGTAGCTTTGGTGATGCCCGATTCGTACTTGTCCCTCGGTATCTCGACGGTGAGCGAGCCTTCATGTTCCACTTTTCGTGATACGATGTGTGTCATGATTTGGCTTCGACTCGTCTCTTCTTTAGGGTCGATTTTTTGGTGTATTTTGACGCTCACTGATTCGGCCCGAGTGGATTCTTCTAGAAGTACTGTCATTGGTCTCTTGGAAATGCCTCATGCTTTCTCGATGTCCGGTAGGGTATACTCGTCCATTTTCAAATCGACTCGTTCTTCCTGCGAATCTTCTCGACACATAGTAGTTAAATATGAGATTTGACGAGGAATATGAGAACTTACCTGGTTTGAATGAGTAGTTTGTCCGCTGGTCGTGTAAGTTCCATATCTTTCGTCCGGCAGTGCGCAGTACATTCCATATGTGGCTTCCACGTTTAACAGTGCTTGTACTCGCTCGTTGAATTGTGCTTTGAGGCTCTTAGGTCTGTTAAGTGTCATGGGGCCCTCCTGAGCGAGTGGTATGTCCGGTTTACTTGGGATGTCCTCATCATTCCATCCCCCTTGAATTGGTTATGTCCTCAAAACGGGGTCTCCTGCATCAAAAGGGGCCAAGTCAGCAACATTAAAGGTTTTAGAAATATTAAACTCACATGGAAGATCGATACGATAGGCATTGTTGTTGATCCTTTCCAACACTTTGAAAGGCCCATCACCGCGTGGCGCTAGCTTAGAACTTCTCTTGGCGGGAAATCTCTCGGGCCTCATATGCAACCAGACCCACTCGCCAGGACAAAAGATTACCTGCTTCTGGTGCTTGTTCGCATTGTGCTTGTAGGCTTCAGTTTTCTGCTCGATGTTTTCCTTGACGTCTGCATGCATTTTCTTCATGATCTCGGCTTTTGTAACTTCGTATTGGCAAACCTGATCAACTTGAGGAATAGGATGCAAATCCAATAGAGCTAATGGTTTGAAACCATACACAACCTCAAATGGAGACAACTTAGAAGCGGAGTGAGTAGCAAGAATATAGGAAAATTCAACAAACAGTATACATTCTAACCAGTTCCTTAAAGTTTTACCAATGGTAGCCCGAAGTAAGGTAGAGAGGGTATGGTTTACCACCTCTGTTTGCTCATCAGTTTGGGGGTGACAGGTGGTGGAATAGAGAAGCTTGGTTCTCATTTCTCTCCACAAAGTCCTCCAAAAGTGGCACAGAAACTTGGTATCTCTGTCCGAGATGATTGTCCGGGGTATACCATGTAGGCGCACAACTTCTTTAAAGAACAACTCTTTAAAAACAAATTCGGGACGAGATTTTCTAGAAATGGAAATGGGATTAAAATCTAGAAACAAAAATGGTCTCATTTATATCACATTTAAAATTCAGAATGTAAACAGGATGAAACAAGATGTAACATGACAAGAATGAGAATTCTCATAACTAAAAAATGACAGAAAAAGTAAACTATATTTTCAGTTTCAGAAAATTATGAAAATGTCTAAATTATGACACAAATGCTAAATAATGTCAAATATCTAAATTAATTATAATATTAAGTAAACAAATTTTATAAACTGAAAAAAATTCAGAAAAATCAAAAATAAAAAAACTCAGTTTGAATAAATATTTTCCCCGCGCAATGTGCAAGTACTCACCTAGTAGGAAGTTTATTTGAAAGTATTGTAAAACCACAATAAATTAATACTCGATAAATTAATAAATACTATAAATAAAAAAACTCTTCTGCCCCGAGTCGGATCAGTGTAAAAAATAATAAAATTCAATAAGATAATAAGATACTTTTTAAAAAAAATCTTTATGTAGATATATGGTTCCATTAGTATCATAAATTAATAATCATATATATATATAAGATAGTATACTAATATATGGTTTTAGTGTATTTTAAAACTAAATATTGTTAGATCTCATCTCTAATTTTTATTGTATCAAACAATTATTGTGTTGTTTTTCAAACTAATGAGTTGTAGTATCATTTATAACTTCGCCATCAAGGTATCCAACATTTCTTATAAGTTTTTAACATTTGAATATGTACCATTTTTATTTTTATAATTTTAGAACAGTCGAGGTCATTAATCATAAATTTAAATTTATGCATGCCATTTTCATAAATGAATTCATCAATAGCTTTGTTATTTGTCATCAAAAGATTGTTTTGCTTCTAAATATTGAATAGTCAAGTCAAAACTGAAAATTATAACATCCAAATCATTAATTTTATTTATATCAAATTGTCTCAACTTAAAATTTTATAATTTTTATAGTAAAATTTTAAATGATAAAACAATTGAAACTAATCTCTCTATAAATTAATATGTTATAGATAAATTAATATCATTATAAATTAATAAAATGTCAAAGTCCCAACATTATTAATTTATAGAGGTTTTACTGTAAGGAGAAAATGGATGGTTACTATTTACAATTAGTGGGATAGAATGTTATTATTCCCTTCTAATAGACTTCCTCTAATAGGTTTTAGAGTACTCAACCCGAAAAAACAAAAACGCCCCCAACATCTTATCCACTATCTCATACACCGACTCGTCTTGTACACCGAGTCACTTTGTACACCAAGCCAAATCATACACCGAGTCACTCGTACACCAAGTGGCATCATTTACCGATTCGTCTCGTACACCGACTCGCCTCGTACACCGACTTGCCTTGTACACTGACTCGTCTCGTACACCAAGTTGCATTGTATACCGACTCTCCTCGTATATCAAAATAGGGTACAAGATGGTGTACAAGATGCACAAGACTTCGTACACCGATCTTATATACCGAGTCACCTCGCACACTGACTTTCCTCATACACTGACCTCGTATATTAAAATTATGCAATATGGTGTACAAGATGCACAAGAGCTCGTGCATCGACCTGATATACTATCTTATATATCGATTCCTATACCACCTTGTACACAACCTAGTACACTAACCTTTATATTGTCTTCAACCTATCAATATACCACCTCGTACACCGACTCGCCTCGTACAGCGATTCATCTCATACACCAACTTGTTTCGTAACCGACTTACCTCGTATATAGGTGTGTGGCGTACATGTTTGTGGTGAATAAGATCATGTACAAGATGTTGATCTGCACAGAGACAATATACTAGATGATGGTTATGATGGTGTACGGAGGGAATTTTTTGTTGTACATCTACATATAGTGTAGTGACTGATATGTCAATGTTTTGACGGTGTACAAACGAAACAATATAAACAATGGTATGATATACAAGATGTTAGTTATAACGGTGTATATAGACAGTGTACGAAACAGTGTACAAAAAGATTTATGGGTATGCATTTTAGGATTAATGTATATTTTATTGTGAACTCTTCTTATGTCTTTAATGTGTTATTTTTTTTTTACAAATGATGTATTCAATGCATTTCTCCTGTTTATTTCATGAATTAGATTGATAATCTATTAAACGATTAGATAATATGTAGTTCTACTTAAACTCGTGGTATTTGATCTAGGATCTTTTTTTTGCTGCTATTTAGGTTGTCTTCAATCCAATCTGACCGATTGACAACCAAACTGTTTAGAAGGTAACAGCCGCAACCAAATCAATTGACAACTAGTTCAAAAAATCCTTGGCTTTAAATATGTTTAGAAGGTAGAGAAATGCGATAGTTATTGGAAAACATGATGAGAACACACTCTTTCAAATACTTGCATTGGTCTCTTTTTATCTAACATATAGCTAGAAATGTTCGGTCTAACGAAAATACTGGCCCAAATAAAAAAAAAGTTGGTTTTTCTGTATTTGTTATTTAAAATTCAAACAACATTAGTTTTAAAATGGAATAAAATTGTATTAAATATTTTCTAAAACAATAATGATTTAGTTAAAAACCAAAATTTTAACCTTTGAGATTTATTCATAATCATTAAAATCTAATTTTGATAGCCCTAAAAATATAAAATAATTTGGTACTTTTAAGTTGTTGTTTAGTCCACTTATCCTCTAGACTAGAATAAGTAGTGAACAATAGTCTATAGTTTTGCAATATTTGTTTCAAAATGTAAGATGTTTTTTAAAAATTTTTTATTGTTTTACTTTACAAAATGTTTTTAAGTTTCTAGTGAAATTATAAATTTATTTGATACTTTGTGAACTTTTATATTTTGCGATCTTTTTCATGATTGGTTGAATTTTATTATAATTAATATTAGATAATAATTTATTTAAACACTAAAAATATATAATTTTATTTATTTTTAATATATGCACTTTTAATTAAAACATTATATATTTTGAAACAAAATGGAGCATATATCAAATTGTATGTTAATAGAATTTGATAAAATTGGCATAACTAAATCCAGTGCATGTTATTTAACAATATAATACTAATAAAATTGGCATAAGTAAATCCGATGAATGTTAGTTTAATAATATATTATTAATTATTAATAAAATTGGCACACTTGAATCTAGCCCTGAGATGGATGCGGATATCCGACAAATTTGAGGATATCCGGCTCCGGCTCCGGATCCGGCCGGATCCGTCTTTGCACTATCCGGATTCGCATCCAAAAATTTTGGATATCCGGATCCGATTTTTAGTTCAAAATTAAAATCTGGCTATCACGAAAATTATCACATATTATACAAAAACATATGGTACACCATTATCAAAGTATCATAAGCTTAATTGATTAGCAAAAAGTTCAAAAGTTTTAAAAAATAAAGTAACGATCTTGAGTCTTGATGTCCATGTACCCCATTGATCTTCATATTCTTTCTTTATGACATCTGAAAAAGAAAAATATTACCTATTATGAGCTAGTGGCACTTATCATAGAAGAAGATGAAGGAACACAATTGTATTATAACAAACAGATTCTAATATTCAAAAGAGGAACCAAAACAGAGCAAAATCATGGCTGTAAATTCCAGAATGACAAACATCTCTTACCTTACCCAATTTCCAGCAGTCCATATAAGCAATCATGGCTGTAAATTCAAAGGCATCACTTCTATAAAAGATAAAAATCATTAGTACTTAAAAACAATTAAAATTCATAAAACTACAAACTATATAACAAAAAAAAACATAAATACCAGATTCAATGTTCTCAAGCTCAGAGACCATCTCTTCCAGGTTCAAATCTTCATCATCATCACGATACCAATCTTGAGTGCAAATTAGAGCTTCCACAGTTATTGGTGTCAGGGAACTACGAAAACGATCAAGGACTCGACTACCTGTACTAAACGCAGATTCTGATGCGACAGTTGAAACCAGTATAGCAAGCATATCTCTTGCCATCAGTGACAAAACCTTATATTTAGAGCCTGTTGTCCTCCACCAATCTAATATGTTAAAATTTGGATTCTTTCGATCCTCTCGATCTCATCCAAATAATACTCTAGCTCTGATTTTACAACATCAGCCTCTTCACTTTCCTCAGCATCATCAAACATCACATCCATCAGTGAATGTCTCTTCTCTTTGGTCTTAGAATCTGACCCTAAATTTCCTTCAGTAGATATCATTGAACCTTTGTCTTGCAAAGATAAATAATAACCAAATAACCTGTCCAAAGTGTTTGTGATCTTGTTAATCAAACAACCAGCCTCAAAGTTGGGATAAATTCCATGAATCATCCACTTGACCCATCTCATTTTGTATCGCGGATCAAGAACTGCAGCAACGTAGATCAGCATGTTTGTATTATCAAAGTTGCCCCAATACTTGTAAAACTTGAGTTTCATTTTCTCAGCCATTGCTTTCTTGCATTCATCTCTCATTGTGTCCATCTTCATAATCATCCAACCCACTCCAAATATCTCTTTCATATATGTATTTCCAGTTACATATTTCGAACCAGAAATATTCACAGTTGCATCATAAAAAAACTGCAAGATAGGAGATAAAGCAGCAGCATACGCCCAATCACTTTCCCTTGGTACATCTTCACAGATTCTAGTAAGCTCTACAACATACATTTCATCTTCTAGCTCAAGCATATCAAACCCTTTCTTGAGAGCTACAACAGATTTTAGCATAAAAAATGTTGAATTCCACCTTGTTTCAACATCTAAGGAAAGACCAGCCTTTGTTTTAACCTTTTGATGCTCTAAATATTCCTTAAAATTTTTCAGCCTACTAGGTGAAGATCTAACGTACCTAACAGCTGATCGAATCCTTAAGACTGAACCATGTACCTCCTTAAGACCATCTTTCAAAATTAAACCCAAAACATGAGCACCACATCGCATGTGAAGAAAATCTCCCTCCAAGATAGTTGTTCCCCATGAAGTCAACTTCCTTTTCAAGTATTTTAATGCAAGATCATTAGAGCTTGCATTATCCACTGTAATGGTGAATACTTTAGTAATTACCCAAAAAACCAAACATTTTTCAACCATTTTACCAATGGTTTCACCAGCATGATTATCAACTATGCAGAAATTGATGATCCTTTTGTGTAGCCTCCAATTCTCATCTACATAGTGAGCAGTTAGACACATGTAACTCATATTTTGTATGGATGTCCAGCAGTCCGTAGTCAAAGAGATACTACCTTTATAGTTCCTAAAAAATATTCTAAGTTTGCTCCTTTCAGCCTCAAAAATCTCTAATGCATCTTTGGTCACAGTTTTACGACAAGGGATTACAAACATAGGTAGAGCAACACTCATGAAACGTCTAAATCCCTTATGTTCAACAAATCGGAAAGGCAGCTCATCCTTGATAATCATTTCCACTAATGCTTTACGACTTGCAGATTGACTAAAAGCTAAGAAGGACGACACTTTACTCCCAGCTCTATCTACTTGATTGTGATGAAATAAAGTTGATTGTTTCAACCTTTTTCCATCACTTTCACTATCATTTACTTTCCGAGGCATCATTCGGCATACCCTCGTGTGAGCTAACATTGCATAGTTGTGACACCATCCTTAGTTCTACAAGTAATTAATACAGAACAATGCATACACCTAGTCTTATTAGGAACTTCAGACTCCACGAAATGCAACCAGACTTCAGACTTTTTCTTTGTTACCTCAGATCCAGAAGCTGTTGAAAAATCTGTTCCTTGAGTGTTTTCAGGCAATCCAGAGTTTGTGCTCTCATCTGCAGTACCACAATTGCCCGTGGATTTTGTAGTTTCATCTATACTTTCCATCTAGACATAAAAAAAGACGTACAACATCAAATTTCAAGCAAAGATTTTATGTATATTGATTCAACGTGAGATACAAACATATATACAGTGCACAAAGTGCTTTAATTTCAAATGATTTCGTTTAATTATGGGAATTTTTAGTAAAATCAATGACGCCATTTTCTAATAACATCTTACAACCCAGACCCAACCAAACAAACAACAACCCAAAAGCTTTATCCGGTTTGTTTTAGTTGAATATAGGAAAATCTAAAACTAAAGCACTCTGACCGATTAATGTGTATACCTTGAATGTCTGGTTCGGTTTGGTTGATGCGATTCGTGGGATTAAAGGTGATGACTCGAGCGACTGAGCAAAAGGCGAGGAAACTTGAGAGGTTGATGAGCGGTCAAACCGATGAAGATGAAAAGGTGAAAGGTGGAGATGATATTTTCGATGACGAAAGTGATTGTATTTACGAATCCTAATTTTGTTTGCCTGTGTTTGTGTCGTGATTTTGTTTGTCAATGACGAAGTATTGTGTAAAATTGTTAATGAATTGGATTTGAGAGAGTTAGGCCATAAGGCCACAAAAATGACAAAGGCCACTAAATTTTTTTTAACTTATATGGCTAAAGCCCAATAAATATTACGTAACATATATTATAAGCCATAAGACCACCAAATCACCATTAGCCCATTAGGTCCATTACTCCTTTTATGTATAAGAGGCGGATATCCGGATATCCGGCCGGATATTTTTCCACTATCCGCATCCAGATCCGGATCCGGTCGGATCCGTAAATTTACTATCCGCATCCGGATCCGGTCCACCCAGATATCCGGTTTTTCGGAGCAGATAGGGGCAGATACCGGATCGGATACCGGATACCGGATTTTAAGTCTCAGGGCTACTTGAATCCAATGCATGAATTTTGATAATAAAGATTCTCATAACCTAAACAAACTCGATTAAAACATTAATTAATAACTTATCGACAAAAAATAAATTCTTTTAATTAAATTGACTTAACTAAGAAAAAATGGTGTGTCGAATTGGATCACTACGAAACGAACCCCACCGAAACAAAATAATGTCCGGCGGCAAGAATTAATGATCTTCTTCATCTCTGTCTCCTCTGAATCATTCCTCCAGAATATGCCTTTTTAACCAAATCTTCAAATTTGGTTTGTTTTCTGTTCAAAGTTTGTATTTTTAACAGAAAATGATTGATCGATCAGTCTCATAAAGTTTCCAAATTTGTGATCAAGATCGTAAATTTCGTTGACTTTCGATCTGGGTTTTCGAAAATGAACGCCGTGGGTAAGATCGGAAGCTATATCTACCGAGGCGTAGGTACGGTTTCAGGTCCGTTTCATCCATTTGGTGGTGCGATTGACATTATCGTCGTTGAACAACCTGATGGAACATTCAAATCATCACCTTGGTATGTTCGATTTGGGAAATTTCAAGGGGTTTTGAAGAATGGAAGAAATTTGATCAAGATCGATGTTAATGGTGTTGATTCAGGTTTCAATATGTATTTAGCTCATACAGGACAAGCTTATTTTCTTAGAGAAGTTGAAGATGTTGTTGGAGAAGCTGAGAATGGTGAAGTTTATACTTTATCTTCTGGTGATGAGGCTGATATTACGAGGACAAAGAGTTGTGTTGATGTTGATAAGCTTAAGATTCCAGTAAAGTCTAAGAGTTGTAACTATGATTCTGCTAGTCCTCGTAGTGGTAATGGGAAAATTGTTGGGAAGCCTGGGATTTTAGGGTTTGTGTTTGGTGGGAGAACGGTTAGGGAGAGTCAAGATTGTGGTGTTAGTTCTATGGAGAGAGCTGAGATTGCTGCTGATCTATTGGAGGTTAATTGGTCTACTAATATCAATACGCGTAAGCCTGTTAAAGGTAAGGCTTCTGAGTCTTTGGATGGTAAAGCTAATGGTGAGAGTATTACTAGTGGCATCGTGGATGGAAAAAATGAGGGTAGCTCGGAGATTTTAGTTGATAGTGATTCGATTTTGGAGAGTCCTCTTGTTGCGTCTCCTACATTGCGATTTCTTGATGAGAAAGAGCAGGATTTTCGTGAAAGTAACAATGTGGAAGATTATTGTGAAGAGAATGTTTCAGGTGAAGTTGAGTCAATTGTTATTGAAAATTGTTCCTATGAAGCTTCGAGTATGGTGTTCTCCATTACTAGTGAAGGGAGTGGAAGTGTAGTCATCTGTGTTGAATCGAGAACCGAGCTGCTAGCACAGGTTAGTCATTTAATCTAAATCTTATTTTGTTGGCAATGGTAGATTATGAAGTAAACCAAGAAGTTTATCGAATGTATGGGACTGATGTCTTGTATAAATTGTATTGCCACTAGGATTCCGTTACGGGATGTCATGTGGATTCTAAGGAAGAACTGTTAAGTGCTCCTGAATCTGTCGAAAAAGTAACATTGGGTGCAGCTGACCAAACAGTTTTGTGGAGCATTGGCACTTCTCTAGAAGGAAGCAGCAATGGATCTCCAGTTCAAGATGAAAATAAAATCACGGTGGATTATATGCAATTTCCGGAAGGAAATTGTGAAAAGTCTCAGTCAACAACTGGAGCAAGTGTCCTGCAACCAGAGATAGAAGAAGAACAATTTTCCTTTAGCGATCTTGACGAATGTAAACCTGGTGTAAGTAGTTCTGAAGGGTTAAGTTTTCCTGATACTGTAAAAGCTGATGGGAAAGAGGTTTATGATGGAAATGAGATCAGTCCTGAAAACGTTGTGGAGAACTCAAGTTTTCCTGACACCGTAAAAGTTGATGGGAAAGATAGCTATGATGAAAATGAAATTAGTCCTGTAAACGTCGTGGAGAACTCAAAGACCTTGTCTGAGCCAATCGACATCGAGAGAGAAAAGGATATCTCTAGAGAAGATACGGAGCGGTTGGCAGAATCATTACCGATTATGCGGATACAAAACAACGATGATATGGATGCCAGTCCTCGTCAGCCTTTGAGCCAGTCGTTTGATTCATCTTCCAAAACTTCGAAATGGGATTTGAGAGAAGATGAGTCGAGCTCCAGGGGTTTAGATGCCAATAAAGCTGCTGAGGGTAGCGCAAACTTAAAGGCATTCAAACATGTTATCGCTAATACTGAAGTGGGTAAGGAAACTTTATATTTTCACTCTGTAGATATGATGAGGGATCAGATTCTGTGGAAATTGTTTGACTGTTATGAATTATGATACTATAGTCTAACTTTGCTATCTCCATTCTCAGTTGAGCTTTCTCTCTGCAAGCACTTATTATGTGAAGGAATGGGAGCAGAAGCGGCTTCTCAGGCCTTCAATTCCGAAAAACTTGATATGGAAAAGTTTGCTTCTTTGGGTCCATCAATCCTGGAGAATGATAAGCTTATTGTGAAGATTGGTGGCTGTTATTTTCCATGGGATGCAGCAGCTCCTATCATTTTAGGAGTGGTTTCATTTGGGACTACCCAAGTATTTGAACCAAAGGGCATGATAGTTGTTGACCGGAGTGAGAAACCTGCTGATGTATTAGCTCAGGAAAGTGGAAGCTGGAAGCTTTGGCCTTTCTCTCTCAGAAGATCAAAGAATGATACCGAAGCTTCTTCCTCTGGGGACGCAGCTGCACCTGAAGAGAAACAAGAGAAGTCACCAAATCTGGTGAAAAAGACGGTCAGGGCACTAACTCCAACTTCTGAACAATTGGCTTCACTAGATCTGAAAGAAGGAATGAATTCCGTGACTTTTACGTTCTCCACCAATATTGTGGGTACACAACAGGCCATTCTTTTCTTTTACTATGACATGCTTGTCATATAACAGTCAAGAGTTTCCACTTTGTGTTCACAAACTCATTAAATGCAACAGGTAGACGCAAGGATTTACTTATGGAAATGGAATACTCGTATAGTTGTTTCAGATGTAGATGGTACCATCACAAGGTAAAGCACCTTTGGTTTTCTATTGTAGTTGCATATTTTCAGCAAAATCTAGGAGTTGTTACCGTTTCTGATTTCGTTTCTTTCTCTCGTTTTTTTTCGCGTAGATCGGATGTCTTAGGCCAGTTTATGCCTTTGGTTGGTATAGATTGGTCACAAACAGGTGTTACACATTTATTTTCAGCTGTAAAGGTCTGTTCTTATCTTTATAAATTATAACAGCGTGGAAGCAGGAGGAAAGAGCAAAGATTCATTTTCTCTCCTTAATATTTCTACAGGAAAATGGATATCAGTTGATATTTTTAAGTGCACGCGCGATTTCTCAGGCCTCAGTCACAAGACAATTTCTAGTTAATCTCAAGCAGGTAGTAATTCGACATAACGCATTCCAAATTTTCAGAAATCGAAAAATCTACCGTACTTTGTTAATCTTAGCTTTGCCAATACCAGGACGGAAAAGCTTTACCGGATGGACCTGTTGTTATCTCTCCGGATGGCCTCTTTCCTTCGCTGTTTCGGGAAGGTAACATATAAAACTGATCTCTTGATTTGTTGATCTTGAATGATTTGCTTCTTATTTTTAAAATTTTGTGCTCTCCAGTAATTAGAAGAGCTCCTCATGAATTCAAAATTGCTTGCTTAGAGGTTAGTGTTATGCTGTTTCTATATCTGTTGAACTCTCATGTCCTCTAAAATATGTTTACAGAGATCTCGGAAAATTCTAGAACTCGCTTGTTTCAAATTTTTTACAGGAAATACGGGCATTGTTTCCTCCCGAACACAACCCGTTCTACGCTGGTTTTGGAAACAGAGACACAGACGAGATAAGCTACCTTAAAGTCGGAATCCCGCGGGGAAAGATTTTCATTATTAACCCAAAGGTACTCATTCTTAAACTGAGAAATGCATTAGCAATAGAGACGAATTTAGCAACATTTTGTGGAACAAACTATATGCCTTAAGCTTCGAGTACTCAATCGTTTGTTTGTGTTTATATTAGGTATTTGGCTATTTCAACTGTTTTGTTTTTTACAATATGCAAACGCAAAAAAAATGGGGTTTTAAGAATTGCAAAACCTTGATTGTGGGAATTTCAGGGAGAAGTAGCTGTGAATCGTAGGATTGATACAAGATCATACACAAATCTTCATACTCTTGTCAATCGAATGTTCCCAGCTACAACCACTTCCGAACCGGTAAATACATTTTGAAATTCAATTTGTTTATTTTTCATCAAAAGATTAATTACTTTGAAGATTCTGATGAACAACTTTACAAAAACAGGAGGACTTTAACACATGGAATTTCTGGAAATTGCCTCCTCCACCGTTTATGTGATGATGATGATGATGATTATCTCCAAGAAAATGCAGATTAGATAATATAGATAACAAATTGGTGGTCTGGTGTAGTTTTGTTTTTTTTTTTTTTTTTTTTTGGACGGTAATTTTGGTTCTTTGCCTATTTTTTGGGTTCACACTGGTTTCATACCACAGGTTTTGATTCGCAGTTATACTTGTATATATATAAAAATCTATTTAAAAAGTTGGACACTGTTAATAACTTTATATGATCTAATAATATGGAGTTAGTTCCCGGTATTGCTTACATTTCAGGGTTAACTGTTTTCTAAGGCAACTAATTACTCGGAATTAGGTCAGGTGAAATGGATAGTTAATTGGAATTTGAAAACCTTGGGGAATGATTTTCCGGTTAGTACCTTTTAATTTGATCCGACAAGATTCAATATACTCATGGACAGTAGATCAGTTTCAAAACAGCTTAGGAAAAGATTGTGAGTCAATGAACATGAATGAACTGGTTAACAGTATCTCTGGTGCTTAAGAAACACAAGGTATGGTTTCAGAAGGTCTGATACGATTTAGAAGTTTTGTGTTTTGGTTTTATTTTGGTTTAATGGGTTTATTTTTAACATTAGGAGTTAGGACTACGGTTTCAGTATCTTTCCTTTTAATTATGTTTTGGTTTATATGCTGATCCATATAAGGACCTCTTATAATAAATAAGAAACTAATTCTCCAAGAGAGACTTGGGTTAAGAGAAATTTTTTGCTTAAATCTCTTCTACTTTCAAGCTATAGCAACGGGTCGGGTTATGAGATTTAAGTCTAAGACTTTGGCTCATATCAATTTGATATAAGAGTCGAGTGATTCAATGGGAGAAGGAGCGATGTCAGGATCACAATTCGAGCAACTTAAGAAGATATTCGACAATTGGAAGACAGAGATAAGCACATAGATGAACAATAAAATTGATCTGATGCAAGCGGCCGAGGGAGAACTCAAGGAAGCATCAGCCCGCTCTTGAGTCGACAATCATGGACCAGCAGGAGACTAAGTCGATGGTGGAAAAAATCCGTGAAGAACAAACGAAAATCAAAGAAGTTCTGAAGGCGGAGAGGGAAGAGATTTTCAGTAAAATCCGATCACTGACCTCAGTTTCAAGAGAAGACATGATGGAGGAAGAAAGAGAAGCAGCCTCCGTGTCTAAAACAAAACTGAAAAACGGCATCAGTGACAGAAGTGTGATGGGCGGAGAACAAAAGAGTACTCATTCCAGTGGACCTTGGGCGAGACCTTCGGTGGGAAGGGAAAGTGGTCATCGCTTGACAGATGTGATCATGTGAAGTTATTAAAACTCAACAACAGACGGCGGTGATGAGTGGCCCATCAGAAAGATCCTCGATCTTTTGGAAGAGGAAAAAGCGGGATCCTTGATGGTATATTTCAGGGTGAACAAAGGATTTAGTTGGAGGAGTGGAACTGAGGGAAGAGAGAGTGGAGGAAGGGAGTGATACACGCCCTGAAATCCACCAAGTTGTTTATCAAGGATTCAAGGCTCAAAGAGGCTTGCGGAAGTGGTGAATCAAAGGTAGAGATGAACTTTGGCTCAGAAGTGAATTTGACTGAGACAAAGGGCTGAGACTTGGCTTTCCTGAGAAAATTTTATTTGTTATGTTTATAAATCATCGCTTAAGTATATGTATCATTGTCTAACATGTAAACATGATTGTATGAATTTTTCTAATTTTGATATATATGATATATAACAAGGTTTTTGGTATTATATTATGATTGAAATGAGTAACATAGCATAATACAAATATATTTCAAGTTAAACGGATCGTAAAATACCACGAAACCACAAAACCGTCAGAAATTCGTCGGAAATTACCGACGGATTTCCGACGGTTTTGTGGTTTCACGTGTCGCGTTCTAAGGTTTAGTCTGACATATGACTAGACAAGCCAAAAAAAACAAATTCCGTCAAAAATCCGTCGGAAATCCGTCTGAAATCCGTCTGAAATCCATCTGAAATCCATCTGAAATCCGTCTGAAATCCGTCGGAAAATTTCAGATGGATTTCCGATGGAATCATCAATTTCAGACGGATTTCCGACGGAATATAAATCCGTCGGAAGATTTCAGACGGATTTCCGACGGAATCGTCAATTTTCATGTCTATCAGAAATACGTCGTAAATATTCCGTCGGAAATACGGATTTATATTCCGTCGGTTTGGCGGTAAATTTCTTGTAGTGTCAATAAGAAACTAAACTTCCAACAATTAACCTAATTCTCTAAGAGACACGTGGGTTAAGAGGGAGATTTTTTCTCCAATCTCTTCTTCTTACAAGCTATAGCTACGTGTCCGGTTACAAGATTTAAGTCTAAGGCTTTGACTAATATCAGAAGGATTGAAGAGGCAAGGTTCAATAAACCTGCCTCGAATACTTAGCCAAAAATCTGCTGATGAAGTTTGAAAGTATATCACAGAGGAATAACACACATTCCTCGAATACAGAGGCAACAAACTGTAGCTTCTTCTGTAAATGTAAATGAAAAATCGTTTAAAAGATAAACACGATGACGCATTTGCTCTTCTAGTTTCTCACATTCTTTCTTGTTTGGCCCCAATACGAAATCTGAAAAAATATATTTGGAAATCGAGAGGTCGACCTAAACCGAATCAAGATTGATCGACACTACGAACTGAGATCAAGCACTATCTAGAAGATTGTGGATAAAAGTCAACATTTAGATTAGGAAATTTACATTTATCTCTAAATATATTATTTACATTTATGTTTTCATTAAATTAGGAAACTAGGTTAATTAGGTTTAGCATTCTCTTCTCTATATAAACTTGTGTATCATAATCATTATAATTATGAGAGTCTAACATAATTCTTCCCTAAACACCTTTATGTTCTTACTCTCCTCAATTTTATCATGGTAGTAGAGCCTAAGCCAAATTATACAAATTTTTAGCTCTTAGCGATCCTTAGATAAGTGTTTTGCTACTTCTTTGTTCTTTTTGATTAAACGATTTATTCTCCTTTGGCCCTCTTACTTCGTCTCTCTTACTTTCTATTTGACTTTTATGATTTCATCTTCTTTTATAACTTAATGAAAAAAAAACACGTGAAAAAGAGAGCGAGAGGAGTCGTGATTTATTTATTTTTCTTTGATTTATTTTCTTTTCCCTTCTTCTTCTTTGGAAAAAAAAGAAAGAAAGAAGAATTGTATTGTTAGTGTTCGTTAAAGACTCACTTGGAAGAGATGATGAAGCCTATTGGTGGCTTATTTTGATCTGGTCATTGATTGGGCAAATTGATTTGATATTGGCTAGAAAATTTGCTAGTTTCTTGAAGAGTAAGACACTGGATAATGAACATGAATCTACACGATGGGATTCGTTCGATGATGATGATGCCTAAACCAGAGACAATACATCATTTATATCCATAGTGTTGAAAACTGACGGTGAATATGTTTTTCACCAATTCAATAATAATGATGGCTTTGTATGCTTATTCTAGCATAACCTAAGGAATTGACCCTACGATCGGGTATAAACGTCGCTGACCTAACGGCATGATATTGTAGCCGCTTTGACCTTACACTACAAGAAATCTACCGCAAAACCGACGGATTTTCCGACGGAAAAGAATTCCGTCGGAAATTTACGACGGCTTACCGATGGATTCCTGAGATTTGAAAATTCTGGGAATCCGTCGGAAATCCGTCGGAATTTTCCGACGGATTTCCGACGGAAATATTTCCGTCGGAAAATTCCGACGGATTTCCGACGGAAATTCCGTTGGAAATCCGAGGCGTTATATTCTGACGGATTTATGACGGAATTTCCGACGGATATTTGTATTCCGACGGATTTCCGACGGATATCCATGCCGTTATATTCCGACGGATTTCCGACGGCTCATGGAAAAAAGTCGGAAAATATGAACGTTAATGTATCCGTTGAATTTACCGTTGTAAGCCGACGGATTTCCGACGGAAATTCCGTTGGAAATCCGAGGCGTTATATTCTGACGGATTTATGACGGAATTTCCGACGGATATTTGTATTCCGACGGATTTCCGACGGATATCCATGCCGTTATATTCGACGGATTTCGACGCTCATGGAAAAAGTCGGAAAATATGAACGTTAATGTATCCGCTGAATTTACCGCTTAAGTCGACGGATTTCGACGGAAAATCCGACTGAAACGAAGTTTATATATATGTTTCTCCCATTCTCTATCCCATTACACAACAATCTTAATTTCATATCTCTCTCATTTCTTGTTTACTTAATACGAATTCTATAAAAAAGTGAAAAATATGTCTAGATATTTTCGATCATGGATGGACGAACCATTAATGGATCCGGAGACGAACAACTTGAACGAGGAGTATGCACGAGGCATATACGAGTTCATGGAAGTGGCGGGAAAGCAACCGCGTGTTCAAAAATCAGGTAAGTTAAAATGTCCATGTTCAATTTGTAGGAATTCTCGTAATGTTGCGATAGAGATAGTTTGGCATCATTTGTATAGTAATGGGTTTACGCCGGGTTACAAGATATGGTATTTACATGGAGAAACAAATGTTGAGTATGGTAGTACTAGTGAACCAACTGTCTCAGATAGTTTAGGAGGTAGCACGGAAGTAGATGTAGGTGTAGGGAGCGTGCAGATGGTGAATGATGCGTTTAGAGAGAATGTCGAGTTTAGCGGTGAAGAAAGATATAGGTTCGAAGAACCTAATGTAGAAGCAAGAAGATTTTTTGATATGTTAGATGCTGCAAAGCAGCCACTATATAAAGGGTGTAAAGAAGGTCATTCGCCTTTATCAGCTGCAAGTAGATTGATGACGATTAAGACGGATTACAATTTCGGAGGAGTGCCTTGATGCGATAACAGATTGGGCGAAAGATTTATTGCCGAAGATAATCTTTTACCCGGATCATACTACGAGGTACAAAAACTTGTATCTGGTCTTGGGTTACCGGATAAGGTAATAGATGTGCATCGACAACTGTATGCTATATTGAGAGAAGATGAAAACCGTAAAAGATGTAGATTTTGTCAGGAAACCACGGTATCGGAAAGTAGTGGCAGAATTCAAATTCCATATAAACGTATGTGGTATTTACCAATAACAGAGAGGTTGAAGAGGTTATATACTTCTCAAGACAGCAGAGCCAATGAGATGGCATGCGAACATCGTCAAGATGGAGATATTACACATCCTTGACGCAGAAGCTTGGAAACATTTTCAATCATTGTATCTAGAGTTTGCGTATGAGCGAAGGAATGTGTACCTCGGGTTATGTACAGATGGTTTTAACCCATTTGGGGAAGCATGGAAGGAAGTATTCGTTATGGCCCGTAATTGTAACCCTTACAATTTGCCTCCATCTCTGTGCATGCGTAGAGAATTTTTATATCTATCGATTCTTATTCCCGCCCAGAGCATCCGAAGAGATCACTTGATATATTCCTCCAGCCATTGATCTATGAGTTACAAATGCTATGGGAGCATGGTGGGAAGCGTGATGATGTTTCGACTCAGCAAAACTTTAAGATGCGTCGGTGCTTATGTGGACCATAAGCGTATTTCCCAGCATATGGTATGTTATCTGGATGGACAACACATGGGAGATTATCGTGGTCCAGATTGCCAAGACAACACAGATGCATTCCAACTAAAGCATGGTAGAAAAAGTTGTTGGTTTGATTGTCATAGGAGATTTTTACCGAAGTGATCATCCGTGATCGCTGCTCGAGAACAATGTTTACGAAGGGTAGGCAAGTTTTTGATGGTCCACCGCCTGAGATAGACAGTGAAACTTTATTGGAACAGTTGAGAGATTTTGGTGCTGAGACGACTCCTTATTGTGGGGGTAATGGACATGAACCTATTTATGGTGTCGGTGAATTTCATAGCTGGCACAAGAAGAGCATATTTTGGGAATTGCCTTACTGGAAGAACCATTTATTGCGATAATCTTGATGTGATGCACGTTGAGAAGAACTTCTTTGAGAACATCATGAACACAGATCTTAAACGTCCAAGGGAAGACGAAAGACAATATGAAATCTAGATTAGACTTGCCAGCATATTGCGATCGAGGTTTTCTTGAAGTGCTCCCAAATGGTCAATGTCCATTTCCATTATACCGTTAGAAGTAGCAAAGAAAACAGAATTTTTTGATTGGATTCACGACGATGTTAAATTCATCGATGGATACGCATCTAATCATGCGGAATCGCATCGATTATGGAGAAGGAAAGTTTATGGAATGAAGAGTCATGATTGTCACGTTGTGATGCAGAGGCTTCTTCCATTCGCTGGGGCTCATCTTCTCCATAAAGACGGCCACCAGGCAATTTCAGGAGTAGGTGCTTTTTCGCGATTTATGCACAAGAACACTTATCGTTGAGGGAATCCAAAATTTACAGGCCAATATCCCGTGATCCTTTGTAATTTGGAGAAGATATTTCCACCATCTTTCTTTGATGTGATGGAACATCTTCCGATCCACCTCCCACGAGAAGCTGAACTAGGAGGCCCGGTTCAATACCGTTGGATGTATCCATTTGAGCGGTATATGTTTCATCTGAAGAAAAAGGTTAAGAATTTGAGTAGAGTAGAGGGATCTATTATCGCCCCGAGCATCAACGAAGAGGACTCCCAGTTTGCTGAATATTACTTCCCGGCAGTAGTTCGTACGAAGAGTAGACGTCCTAGTCGCCATGATGATCGTGGTGAGAGAGCGATTTACCCCGTCTTTGTTCCAGAGTTATTTTCCCAAGTTGGGCGAGTCAGTGGCAAAGGAAAAAGGCGTAAATTATCTCAACAGGAGTTTACACATTGCATACGTATATCCTAACCAATTGTGAAGAAATTACGAATACTAAAGGTAAACAAGGATTCTTTTGTGTCATTTAATGTATAATTGATTATTTTATATGTTATTATTAACTTGTCAACTATTTTGGTTTTCAGTGTGATTTACATGGCATTAATACGCTGGTACTATATGGATAAGACAGAAGACGAGCTTCAAGTCCATAAGGAGGAGGAATTTATGTCTTGGTTGCAATTTTACGTAAGTGTTTAAAAACACTAAATCATTTAATAAACTATTTTTAAATACTAATATCTAACTTATTTTTGTAGGTTTCAAGGAGTAATAAGCGGACGGACATTTCCCACATGGTTATTGGAATTTGTTAATGGTCCAAACTACATTGCAACTTCTTATCCTAGATACTACAGTCGTGGATATGGGTTTAGGGTTCATGACGAGAGAAGAACAACGCAAACTTCAGATTCGTATTTGTTAAAGGAAATCTGGTAATGATGTTTACTACGTTCTTCAAGAAATTTTGGAAGTGCGGTACCCAGGAATGTTAGACTTGAGGTGCATTGTTTTCAAGTGTGATTGGTATGATTCAACACTCAGTCGTGGGCTTCATGTAGACCAATTTGGTGTTACGCCTGTTAATTCAAGTCGAGACTAGAAACGTATGACCCATTCATTCTAGGATCACAAGTCGAGGTAGGGTACTAATAATAGTGTAATTAATACTCAATTCCTTATTTAGGTATAATAATTACAAAACTAATATTTTATTTTTAGGTGTGCTATATTCATACCCTCGAAGTTACACGGCGGACGGATCCTTGGCTGATTACTAAAGTGACCTCATGAGGAAGAATTTATGGAGTTGCGAACATGATCCTTTACAGCCAGCAGAAGTTGTTCCAATGGATCCAGTTGAGCCTTCTTGTGCTCTGGATCTTGTTGTTGATTTCACACAATTTGGTTTAGTTTTTTCCGACTCGAAGAAGAACAAGGTGAATTTTATGAGGATTCGACTCAATTCCATCTGAGGGGTCATCATCATCATCTAATGAAGACTAGTTATACACGTGGTTTGTATTAATTTTTGGTATTACAGAAAGTTGTAAATTTGTTATTTTGTATTTTATTTAATTTTGACATTACGTGTAAACCATAGGTCCTCGAAAAACCGCAGCTGCCGAAGCATTTTATAAGCTCAACTTCAGCTTTGTATATTTTAACAAATTTTAATAAAATAAGATTTTGCCAGAAATTAAAAATTCCCTAAACAAACCCATTAACAAACCCACACAACTCATTAAACCAGTTAAAAATTAATTTTAAATGACCCCCAAAACCGCCGGAACGTCGGATTTTCCGACGGATTTCGACGGTAATATAATTTAAACCTTAAAACGGACACGTGTTTTCGTAAAAGAATAGTCCCGTCGGAAACCGTCGGTTTTCCGATGGATTTCGACGGTTCAGGACTTTTTTGTCGAATTACGATTCCCTTATCTTTCAAAAGACACGTAACCCTAAAACCGTCGGAACTGGTCGGAAAAACCGACGGATTTCGACGGGTTTGGGGTTTACATGGTCAAATTATAATTTCTTGTACATCAAGACAATGTTAACAACAAACTTTGACAAAATAAACTAAATTATGTGATATATAACATATTTTAAAAAGATTTTGTTTTTAGACATGGTTCGATCGAAAGTGTTTCATAGATAAACATATAGTTAATGTACAAGTTTACCAAATACGAAATAATCATCTAAACTTTTGAAATTTGTCAAATTAAAGATTTCTATAAGTTATTTGTGTTTGCAAACATGAATTTATAATACTATAAACATATGTTTACTGAAACGATGCGTAAAAAACCACTAAAACCACGAACCCGTCGGAAATCCGTCGGAAATTTCCGACGGATTTCCGACGGGTTTGTGGTTACACGTGTCCCCGTTTAAGGATTGACTGGCCAATCGGAAAGCATGCATATTTTGACTATCCGTCGAAATCCGGAATATTCCGACGGATTTCGACGGAAAATAAAAAATGTAACCGTGAAACTCTTTTCGCTTTCCACGATGCCTAAATTTGCTTATCCGTCGGAACCGCGGAAATTTCCGACAGATTTCGACGGATTCCCAAAAATTTAGGCGGTAACCTTCCAAACCTTATCGAGAACGTACGTAATTTAATTTTTTAAATCGACGGATTTCGACGGAAATATCCGTCGGAAATATCGTAATATATACAGACTTCGTCTTCTTCCTCCTCACTTTCGCAGACGAGTTGAAAACTTCCAAAATCGCCAAACCTCTCCCAATCTTCCGGATTCCGCCAATATATCATCATTATGTCTCAAAATCCCCCAAACTTGTAAGTTTTGAAGTTTATATTATTGATTGTTAAGTTTTTAGTTAGATTGATTGTTTAGAAAATTAGATTTGTTAGATTTAGGTTTGTAATGTTAGATTTATGTTTTAATTGTTAGATTTAGAGTTGTAATGTTAGATTTAGGTTTGTAATTGTTAGATTTAGGATTGTTATGTTTATTAAAATTATTTGTTTTCTTATTTTATTTATTAATTGAAATATTTATAATTTTTTTCATGCATTAATATTTTCTTAATTTTGGTATGTTATTATAATTTTTAGAAAATTATCATTATTTTATTGATAATTTTTAATCATTTTAGTAATTTATAATTATATTCATGAATTTTTCATTTTTTTATAAATCAAGAATTAACAAATTTTCAATTGTTTTGGAATTAATACTTATAAATAAATTTTTTTTTTATTTTAGTAATTTATTAGTTTTTCCATAAAAGTAGAATTGTTTTGGTCTAATAATGAATTTAAATTATTTTTTTCAAACTTTTTTTTATTTTCATTATTATTTATTTTTTCATATAATGTTTGATACTTTTTAAAATTTTTATAGGGATTACGGTAGGTTTGTCCGCTCAGGTCACGGTGGACGTAGTAGTCGCCGGGGAGGTACTTCCGTTTCGAGGAGTTCTCCTATACCGGAGGCACCTATCCCGGAGACACAGAGCCCGGAGACACAGATCCCGGAGACAGCGTCTATGCCGATGCCTTCACCTACTGCACCATCAAGAGATGAGCGTTGAGGACTTTGTCGCCAACCAGATTTGAGATAGATTGCCTCGCTCCATCCGAATGCGTAGGCAGAGACACATGGTAAGTATTTTTAAATTCAAATTACTTCAGTTACATTTCAAATTATTTGCACTAATTTCTTTTGTAGGTTTGGAGATTCCGGAAATGGGATTTCCAAGTCCATTAATCGGATGCTCAATGGAATGCTTCATCATCCGTATTCGATTTACAACCAAATGCCGATAGCGGATCAGGAATTGTGGTTTCGCCTAATTTATGTAAGTACTTCATATTAAAATTTTTTAACTTTTATTTAATATATTTATTTTATTTGAATTTTTGATTTGCAGCAAGAATTTACTTGGGATAGCCACATGACCGCCTCCGTTAGACGATGCTTATATAAAAAAGCAGCTAGAATGTATTCGTGGAAGCTGAACGAGTGGAAGGAGAAGTGGCACAAGAATGATGTCCCAAGGGAGTTGCTTTCTAACCCGGCCTATGGAGCGGGTTATGCACTTATTGGAGTGAAGAACCGACCAAGACAAGCTCCACAACTCATTCTGCGTACAAACAGCGATCGCAAAGGAAAAGGCAAGGCGACGCACAATCTAGAGAGCGGTTAGTTTGGTCACACGGGCCAAACAACTGGTAAGTTTTTTATTTAATTAAAATTTTATAATTTTATAGTTTACTAAATTTTCATTTTTGTAGTTTCGCCAAGACGGTGTCCCACCTTCCGCTATCACATTGCTCAAAGATGCGATACCAGCAGGAAGAACCATGAAATCCAAGATCCGCTGGCTCGGGAGATCATTGACAACTATGAGAAGATGAAGGAAGACTTCCCTCTTCTCAGCCAATCATCGGCGAACGCCCAATGACCGATCTTCCAATCGAGAAGATTAACGAATTTGTCTACGAGGTAAGTAAAATATATATTTATATCGTTTTTTGTAATTTCTAATTTTTAACAAGATTTTCGTTTCTTGTTTTTCTGCAACTTCGCGTTTCTTCGGCGATTCTCCAGATATTAGGGCACAGCTCGCACAACGAGACGCTGACATGGAAGCTATGAAGATGCAGCTGCAACAGCTCGCAGAAGAACAAGAAGCAAATCGCCTCCAACGAGAAGCGGATCGCCTCCAACGAGAAGCGGATCGCCTCCAACAAGAAGTGGAACGCGAGAGATCACGCAAATTGGAGGCGGATAACCGGTTATTGCAGCAACAAATGGCGGAATTCTTATCTCGCCTTCCCGTAGTTTTAAGTTTTTTTCCTTTTTATTTGAATTATTTTAGAAATATTGAATTATTGCATTATTATTATTTTTTAATTTTAAAATTTGTTTTAATTTTAATTATAAAACAAATTTTACAAATTAATAAATTTATTTTTAAATATTCGATTTTATAATTAAAAAAATTCAATAATTCCGCCGGAAATCCGGTTTAAAAAAATCAGAATTCGCCGAAATCCATCGGTTTAAAACCGCCGGTTTGCCGTCGGTTATAGATCCGTCGGAAACCGCCGGTTTATAAAAATCAGAAGTCCGCCGGAAATCCGCCGGTTTAAATCTGTCGGTTTGCCGTCGGTTATAGATCCGCCGGAAACCGGCGGTTTATAAGAATCAGATTCGCCGGTGTTCCGTCGGTTAAAAACCGACGGAACACCGACGGCATTAAAACCGGCGGATTTCGACGGATTTCTGATTTCCCTATTCCGTCAGAATTCGCCGGAAATTCCGGACGGCTTTCCGACGATATTTTTATTTCCGACGAGATAGAAGCGACGGAAAAACCCGACGGATAACCGACGGATTTTGCTGATTCCGACGGATTTCCGACGGAAATTGCCGTCAGTTACGCGGTAGATTTCTTGTAGTGTTACGATTGGGTATAAACATTGATGATGATCTGACGGCCGGATATAAGCCGATACTTTGAAGACATATCCAAACTCACATGTGTTACCACATATGAGTTTGATTGGGGTATTGGGAGATCGAGAGATCAAGCTTCGAATCAAGATTGATCGACTACTCACGAACCGAGATCAAGAAGGATCTAGAAGATTATGGATAAATGTCAATATTTAGATTATGAAATTTACATTTATCTCTAAATATATTATTTACATTTATGTTTCCACTAAATTAGGAAACTAGGTTAATTAGGTTTAGTATTCTTAAACTTGTGTATCATAACTATTATAATTATGAGAGTCTAATATAATTCTTCTCTAAACACCTTTGTGTTTTTACTCTCATCAAATTTTTTATTGTATCAGAGCATTGATCCAAATCATATAGGTTATGGTTTCGTAATTTTCCGCACTTAAAAAAAATAGAGAGAAAGAGACGGGTCATAAATTTTTCTGTTTTATGTTTTTTGATATATGCTTTGGTTATTCTTCTCATTTTGCTTTGATATTACATTTCTTAAAAAAAAAAAGAATAGAAGGTGGCGTGATTTGTTTTTCTTCTTTGATCTATGTATCTTTTTCTCCTTCTCTTGCTTTGTTATTTCATCAAAAAAAAAAAAACAAAAGTCGCCCGTTTGTACTACTAAGAGACCTGACGTTCAATGATTTGATGATATTGCTGTAGATTATGAGCATGAACCACGATGCCATAAAGATGATAATTCTGACAAATACTGAAACACTCCGTCCCGGAAACCACTAAACCGAGACCGGTTAAAACCATAACAAACCATGCAAAACGAATATTTTAAAATGTTTCTAACAACTTAACTGAATAAATAAAATCTACTTTTATTATTCCAAAGCACCAGTCAAATCAGACTAACAACCTAGCGGAAGCGAATACTAAATAATCTATCAAATAGAAATAATTAAATATGAAATGACACCAACAAGGACCCTGGTCATGTCATCGATTCCACAACCTTGCTCCCACGAGCTCCAACAAGACTCAGTCTTTACCTGCATCACATAACGAGATGCCTCAGTATAAAAGATACTGAATGAGGCAACAACTACACAAAAGCTACATTCACCAATGCCAACAATCAATAATCACAATCATATCAACAAGCAACACATGCCGTAAATAACAACAATAAACATCTATTTCTCCTAATGGCTAACAACAAGAACCACGGAACGAGGACCACTCCAAATCTTCAGACTAACCACGGTCTAACACACAAGCATTCACCTTTCCTCACAACGATTTCTTTGATGGTACTTTCTTTTTTAAGAAACTTTATTTTTCGGGAAACTTTCCTTTTTTGGAAACCTTCCTTTCTAGGAATTTCTAGGGTTTCTTAAATGTCACAGCAACACAACCGCAACCTCCCTTCCTTACCCTACGGCCAACCACAACAACAAAACAACCTTCAACCTAAACTGAAAACAATAACATAAACGATCAGCCTCAAAGATGGGATCACGAATCAAAATCCTGCGCCTCTGGTGAAAACCCTTGGTGCCACTGCAGCCCACTTTGGAGGCGGTGCCTCGATCCTTGCAACTGGCTGAGCCAACTTCGGACAATCCTTCTTGATATGTCCCGACTCCTTGCAGAAGTAACATACATGTCCTTCCAGAGGACAATCAGCAACTCGGTGTCCCTGAATCCCACACCTGTAACACCGTGGTCCAAAACCCGCTGAGCTGGAACTATCCTCAAACTTCCTCTTCTGCCCCTGCGGCTGACCGGGCTTGCCACCCTTGCTCAGTGCCGCACTCTGCCCCTGAGACCTCCTCGGAGCCTCTTACACTGAAGCCCTCAAGCTAGCCTCCCGCTTCATACCTTCCTCAAGCTGCACTGCACACTCCACTAATTCGGATACCGACTTGAACTTGCGGATAATGCAACGGTTCACGAGATCGATACGCATACCTTGCATGAAAGTACATATCAACTCATGCTCAGTATCTGCACCCCGACCAGCAAACCGCTTCAGCCGGTTAAAATTGGACTCGTACTCCCTGACCGAACGACTCTCCTGCGACAAGTACAGGAACTCCCCCTGCAACCTGTCCCGAGCCTCCTGCGGAAAACACTTGAGATCGAACTCCCTTCGGAACTCGTCCCAAGACAACAATACCCCCGCTCTCCTCGCAACAACGCCTTGCCACCACTCATGTACATCTCCCTCTAGATAATGCACAGCCAAGTCAACCCTATACTCCTCAGGGCACCTGATCGACTGGAAGTTCCTCTCCAACCTGGACCTCCACTCATCAGACTCAATCGGCCTAACACCACCCCTGAAAAACTTGGTGCCCAACCTCTGCATATGCTCCATCACCCTTAAGTATGATGAAACCACTGGCTCGGCCTCAGCAACCACTCCTGGAACTCCCAGAGCAACAACACCTGGCATCGCAGGATCCTCTTGTGGTGCCACTAGAGCTGGAGCCGGTACCACACCAGGTAACCTTTCCAAAAGTTGGACCAACATGCCCAAAACAGCCCCCATCTGGTTCAGGTCCCCACCCGCCAGAGCACCACCCTGCGCCGGCACCACACCATGCACGGCCGCTGGCTCAAATTGACCCTCCCCCTTGGAGTACTCATATGTCCCCTGCTCCACCGTGACACTCTGCGTCACGTCCACCTCTGCCCTGCCACCTCTACCACCTCTGCCACCATGGCCCGCTCCGCCGCCACGGCCCACTCTGTCGCCATGGCCATGACTGCCACAACCTCCATGACCTCTGAGACCTCGCCCAATTCTATGAGCATCAACCATCTCGAAAAAAGCAACTTATTACTATTGACAACAGAAATAGTAATACAAACACGAGTCTTACCGTGGAACCACTTTCCGGCTGAGAGATGACATGACCCTGCAACCCAACACTATACACCAAATAGCTACACCTAGCTAACAATACTATGCAACCCTATCACCAGCTAGAACGTCCTAGAAACAACTCCGCTCTGATACCAAATTGAAACACCCCGTCCCGGAAACCACTAAACCAAGACCGGTTAAAACCACAACAAACCATACAAAACGAGCATTTTAAAATGTTTTTAACAACTTAACTGAATAAATAAAATCCACTTTTATTATTCCAAAGCACCTGTCAAATCAGACTAACAACCTAGCGGAAGCGAATACTAAATAATCTATCAAATAGAAAAAATTAAATAATAAATGACACCAACAAGGACCTTGGTCATGTCATCCACTCCACAGCCTTGCTCTCACGAACTCCAGCAAGACTCAGTTCTTACCTGCATCACATAACGAGATGCCTCAGTATAAAAGATACTGAATGAGGCAACAACTACACAAAACCTATATTCACCAATGCCAGCAATCAATAATCACAATCATATCAACAAGCAACACATGCCATAAATAACAACAATAAACATCTATTTCTCCTAATGGCTAACAATAAGAACGATGGAACGAGGACCCCTCCAAATCCTCAGACTAACACACAAACACTCACCTTTGCTCACAACGATTTCTTTAATGGTACTTTCCTTTTTAAGAAACTTTCCTTTTTAGGAAACTTTCCTTTTTAAGAAACCTTCCTTTTCAGGAATTTCTAGGGTTTCTTAAATATCACAGCAACACAACCGCAACCGCCCTTCCTCACCCTAGGGCCAACCACAACAACAAAACAACCTTCAACCTAAACAGAAAACAATAACATAAATGATCAGCCTCAAAGATGGGATCACGTATCGAAATCTAACTGTCCACATTCCAATCGCACCGTTGAAAATAAACCCCTAGATGTCCTGAAGCTAGGGCCAAAGTTTCGTGATGATCCGACCATAGATGAACTCGCGATGTCTCTTTGAATCCTTGTTGGTCCAAATCTCGTATGAAACAGGTCACCTAACAAAAATGCGAATAACTTTCAGAATATTAATCCAAATAAACATCCGCAAAGAGGTACCTCTAGATATAAGGGTTAACTACAACACCACAAAATTTCCTTACCATTGAAAATGATTTGTTAGGTCGAACCTTGGTTGTACCACGACATGTCGGATATATCCCTAGATTTTCTTCATGTGCAAGCTTTCCTTCTCTTTCAGCCACACTCACTCTCTTTCTCCCTAAGGTGGCCACGAAAACTAGAGAGAATGGCTAGGGTTTCCGCTTATGTTTTTCTTTTAAATAGACTTAGGATTTAATTGGTTCATTTAAATTAAAACCAAGAATTAAACTTAAACCATAATTAATTAATTAATTAATTATCTTCTCGGTTTAATATTAACTTGAAATCAGCTTCTTAAACCAACATTAAACCATCTCTTAACCTGCACAACTTAAAAACCAATCTCGGTTTAAGTCCCCAAAATAATACCCTGATGTGTCTCAGATTTTACATGATTTATGCATACATTTTCCTTCCTATTTGCTTAGTTTCACCTCGAGTTCACAGCATTTCTAGTCCATTTTCCTATGTTTTTGCACTTAGGAGAATTTGCACTAGCATATGCATACATGTTGCATTTTAGAGCTAAAACAGGTACAACTTGGAGCATGGATGCTACGACAGCTCGAGTCCCCACTCGAGCCCTGCCGTGGGACACACCACCCGAGTCCCTAATCGACATCGCACCCCCGACACCACGTCTTCCAGCTCGACAAACCACTTGACCACCTCGAGCTCGTGCTCGACCTCCCAACTCGAGCCCGTGCTCGAACTCCCAACTCGAGCCCGTGCTCGAACTCCCACCTCGAGCCCGTGCTCGACCTCCCAGCTCGAGCCCATGCTCGACCTCAGCTCCACCACGTACCCACTCGATGCTGCACTCGCCGTATCCACTCAATATTGCACTCGACGTACCACTCGTGTCACCACTCAACAACATCTACCCATCTCAACTCAACACCACCCAAGTGCTTGACGTCCAACACACTCGACCTCCCAACTCGAGCTGCACCATCCGCGAAGACTCAGCTACTTCTTTTGTCTTTTTCCGTTTTAGGGTTTTCTGTATTTTACTATAAATACCACTGTTGGGTATTATCCAGAGTGGATGTCTTTTATTTTTTGGGTTTTTCTCTGCCTCCAAACCTTGTTCTTGGTGTTCTTCATTTTGTAATTCAGATCTCTCTTAATCTAGTACTTAGTTTGCTTTAATTCTTTGGGTCTTACTATTCTCATCTTAATCTATCTTTCTAAACTATTTTCAATGAATTTTGAAATGTTTAATTTTTCCCGGGTTTACGTTCATCATTACGCGGAGTAGTTTTTATGGTTCTTGGAGGATGAGATAGATTAGTGATGAATCTCCGATTTTCCTAGGTGTTTGAGCTTATTTATGTATAAATCCCTTCCGGATTAGTGTTCTTAATGGTGGTTTCTCTCGATCAATTGATTAGATCACAAGCATTTCCACACCAAAAAGTGTTTGATGAAATGCTTGAACAACTAATACCAGAGATTTGCATTCATAGCGTAAGAGATTAGATGATTAGGGTGTTCATTGACAAAAACAAGTTGAATGTTAATGCCTGCTAGGGTAGATTTCGCCGAGACATCTCGAGTCCGAACTGCCCTTGCTTTAGGTCATCTATCACGAGAGTGGATTTGGTTGCTTGTGAACCTGTTGTCTAGGGATTAGCTCTGTTTGAGTTTTGTCAGCACCTTAGGTAGATTGTAGAGGAGTCACCGGTCGAATACCCAATCCTTGAGAGCTTGCTTGTCTTGACTGTTTACTTGCTGCACTTGCTTCCATAACAATTTTACTTAGTTTTATTTTACCAAGTTCACTTGTTGCACTAGCAGTTTTATCTGTTGCTCAGCAGCTTTTACTTAGTTTTTATTTTGCATATTTCCTGCGATACTTAGTTTGTTAAACACCCAAAATCAATTTGTTTGGCTTGACTTAAGTGATTTTGATTGCATTCTATTTGCTAGCATCTTACCCGTTTGGATTGACCTACATACTACAATGACATGTTAGCTGTGTAGGAATTGATAAACTCATAGCTTACTGCTTCCCATATTCAGGTTTTGTGATATTTTACTTAGGAAAGGCATAAGTGGCAGGGGATTTATATCCAGTGGGACAAGTTCCTATTGCTAGGCTTCCCTTGCCTACAAGCTAAGTACTGACTAAAACACTACTATCAATTTGGCGCCATTGCCATTTGTGTGTTGTTTGTTACAATTAGAATTTCAGATCTTTTAAGATCAAGTTCTTTTCCACCTTACTTGGATACTTACCTAGTGTTCCCTTCTTTGTCTTTGTATCTCAGGTACCTGTAAGCGTAAACAGTTCTAGCTTCACATGTATACAAACTCGATCACAAGGAAACCAGAACCTCCTACCTTTCATTGATAACGTTAATCGGACTAAGTTAATTCGTCAGCTCCGTGAGCAAGCAGAGAAGATCAGAGTAGTACAACAAAATACAATGGCAGAAGAACCTTAAAGGGGGCCAAGATTGATCAAAGCAGAAGATGCTCCTAACACTCACACTCAGAGGCAAGGGATTGTACCTCCTACAATCCAAAACAACAACTTTGAGATTAAGAGTGGCTTGATATATGTGGTGCAAGGCAACAAATTCCATGGGTTGCCTATGGAAGATCCCTTCGATCACTTAGACGAGTTTGATAGGCTCTGCAGCCTCACAAAGATCAATGGAGTCAGTGAAGATAGCTTCAAGTTGAGACTTTTTCCCTTCTCTCTTGGTGACAAAGCCCATCTGTGGGAGAAGAATTTACCTCATGGCTCCATCACCTCCTGGGACGACTGCAAGAAAGCTTTCCTTGCCAAAATTTTCTCCAATGCTCGAACAGCTAGACTTCAAAACAAAATATCCGGCTTTGTCCAGAAAAATGGGGAAACCTTCTATGAAGCCTGGGAAATATTCAAAGGCTACACCACTCAATGTCCTCACCATGGCTTCAGCAATGAATCCCTACTCAGCACTCTTTATAGAGGAGTTATCCCAAGGATGAGAATGCTTCTAGATACAACAAGCAATGGCAACTTCCTCAACCATGATGTTAATGAAGGTTGGAAACTCGTGGAAAACCTTGCTCAATCACATGGGAACTACAATGAGGATTATGACCGCAGCATGAGAAGAAGTGTTGATTCTGATGAGAAGACTAAGAAGGAGATCAAAGTTTTGAATGAGAAGTTGGATATCCTTATCGGCCAGCAGAAGCACGTTCACTTTGCAAGTGAGGAAGAGATCTTTCAAGTTCAAGATGAGGAGGGTGATCAAATGGAAGAAGTCAGCTATGTTCAGAACCAAAGTAGCTACAACAAGGGCTTCATCAACTACAAGAACAATCCAAACTTATCCTATAGAAGTTCCAACGTGGCCAACCCGCAAGACCAAATCTATCCTCAATAACAACAGAACCAGAACAAGCCTTTTGTCCCTTACAGTCAAACTTAAGGTTTTGTTCCTAAGCAAAATTTCCAGCGTAGCTACCAACAGCAAGGCGTAATAGGTACCCCACCAGGTTTTGCGCCGCATCAAGCTCAACCTTCTATTGCCCCAGACCAGGACCTACGGACCATGATGCTTTACTGAAATGAAAGAAGCTTGCTGAAATGAAAAACCAGATGGATTACACCTTCAATGATCTCAATAGCAAGATTGAGACGCTGCACTCCAAAATTAAATTCATGGAGAACAAGACCGGATCCACTTCGTCCACAAAGATTATTGGACAGCTGCCAGAAAAAGCAATCCAAAACCCTAAAAACTTTTCTCAAATCAACGCCATCACCCTAAGAAGTGGAAGAGAGCTACCTACAAGGGAAGGATCAACGCCCATCACTGCGGACAGCGAAGACCAAGAGGGGAGGGTTTGTGCCAAGAAGCAAAACAAGCTGAGAAGATAAACTTGCACTTGCCTGGCCAACTCGACACACCAACTCGACCTCCCAGTCTAGTCCAGCCTTCCCCAGTTGAAAAATCTGCAGCTACCAAGGAGAAGAAAGCAACATTTGTCCCCCCTCCTTACAAACGTAAACTCCCCTTCCCAGGAAGATTCAAGAAGGACAGATTGGAGAAGTACAAAGCTATCTTCGACAAACATATTAAAGAAATTGAAGTCAAGATGC
The DNA here is from genome assembly GCA_028015245.1 of Cardamine occulta. Taxonomy (NCBI): domain Eukaryota; kingdom Viridiplantae; phylum Streptophyta; class Magnoliopsida; order Brassicales; family Brassicaceae; genus Cardamine; species Cardamine occulta. Next base: position 5,752,484 of record CM051382.1, read on the forward strand.
CCATACTGTATTAGCACTTCTACCTCAATCTCATAAGTGGATAAAAGATGCAATTGTGGAAAGGATCCAGGAAGTGCAAGGAATGGTAGTGGTGAGTCATGAGTGTAGCGCTATCAAACAAAGGAAGGTTGTCAAGCTAGATGACCCAGATTGTTTCACATTGCCATGCTCTCTAGGTCTATTGACCTTTAAAAATTATCTTTGCGACTTAGGAGCATCCATAAGCCTCATGCCACTTTCAGTAGCTAAGAGGTTGGGTTTCAGCAAGTTCAAAGCCACCAACATTTCTCTTGTCTTGGCTGATAGGTCCGTTAGGATACCGCATGGCATGTTAGAAGACTTGCCTCTCAGAATTGGAGGTATAGAGATCCCCACTGACTTTGTGGTGTTAGACATGGATGACGAGCCAAGGGATCCCTTGATTTTAGAAAGACCCCTCCTTGCCACTACTGGAGCTCTCATTGACGTCAAGAATGGAAAAATTGAACTCAATATGGGAAAGGATCTCAAGATGCATTTTGACATCAAAGACACAATGAAGAAGCCTACGATAAAGGGTCAACTCTTTTGAATTGAAGAAATGGATCAGCTTGTAGACGAGTTACTTGAAGAGCTTAATGAAGAAGTTCATCTCCAGACAGCTTTGACCAAGGATGGTAAAGATGGCTACTTACACAAGGAAACCTTGGGCTACCGCATGGCATGGCATGGCATGGCATGATAGGTCCGTTAGGATACCGCATGTCATGTTAGAAGACTTGCCTCTCAGAATTGGAGGTATAGAGATCCCCACTAACTTTGTGGTGTTAGACATGGATGACGAGCCAAGGGATCCCTTGATTTTAGAAAGACCCCTCCTTGTCACTGCTGGAGCTCTCATTGACATCAAGAATGGAAAAATTGAACTCAATATGGGAAAGGATCTCAAGATGCATTTTGACATCAAAGACACAATGAAGAAGCCTACGATAAAGGGTCAACTCTTTTGGATTGAAGAAATGGATCAGCTTGTAGACGAGTTACTTGAAGAGCTTAATGAAGAAGATCATCTCCAGACAGCTTTGACCAAGGATGGTAAAGATGGCTACTTACACAAGGAAACCTTGGGACTCACACAAGGAAATTGAAGGTGCGGAAGTCTTTGAAATCCTGGTTGAGTAAAATGGAGAGGGCATCGCATCAATTGAGGCTGAAACTGGCAAAACTCAGCGCTTAAGTTTGAGCAGCAGCTAGAGTCAGACACCGTCGGACCCAGACAGTGCAGCCTCGACCCAAGAACTCGATATACAGCTCGAGTCCACTCACTCTGATGATTGGTCAGAACTTAAAGCACCTAAAGTTGAGCTCAAACCACTTCCAACAGGGCTAAGGTACGCTTTTCTTGGTCCTAACTCAACTTACCCTGTCATAGTAAATGACAAACTTAATGATGATGAGTTGCATTTGCTGTTGACTGAATTGAGAAAGTATAGGAGAGCAATTGGATATTCTCTTGATGACATTAAAGGCATATCACCAAGTTTATGCACTCATAGAATTAATCTTGAAAATGAGTCATTCTCTAGTATTGAACCTCAGAGAAGACTAAACCCTAACCTCAAGGAAGTAGTTAAGAAAGAAATTCTTAAGTTGTTAGATGCTGGAATTATCTACCCTATCTCTGCTAGTATGTGGATATCTCTGGTATCATGCTCCCAAGAAAGGTGGTGTAACAGTAGTAAGGAATGACAAGGATGAACTTATACCTACTAGGACAATAACTGGATATAGGATGTGTATAGACTATAGGAAGTTAAATACAGCATCCAGAAAAGATCACTTTCCTTTGCCATTTATTGATCAAATGCTAGAGAGGCTTGCAAACCACCCTTACTACTGTTTCTTAGATGGATATAGTGGGTTCTTTCAGATCTCGATACATCCAAATGACCACCTTTACTTGCCCATACGGAACTTTTGCTTACAGAAGAATGCCTTTCGGTCTATGCAATGCACCTGCAACGTTTCAGAGGTGTATGACCTCTATCTTTTCAGATTTGATAGAGGAGATGGTGAAAGTCTTCATGAATGATTTTTCCATGTATGGCTCCTCCTTCGCCTCCTGTTGGTTGAATCGGTGCAGGGTGCTTACTAGATGTGAAGAGATAAATTTGTGTTCTGAATTGGGAGAAATGCCATTTCATGGTCAGAGAAGGGATCGACTATGGAGTAGAGGTAGACAAGGCCAAGGTAGATGTGATGATGCAGCTACAACCACCTAAGAACGTCAAGGACATCAAGAGTTTCCTTGGACATGATGGGTTCTACAGGCTGTTCATTAAGGATTTCTTTAAAATAGCTAGACCACTCACTAGCTACTTTGCAAGGAGCAAAAGTTCAACTTCGATTCTGAGTGCTTGAAGGCTTTCCAACTGATAAAGGGAGCATTGATCTCATCCCCAATAGTCCAAGTCTTAATCGGGACCACTTTGAAAATCACGCGGATGCTTCTGACTATGCAATTGGAGCAGTTTTGGCCAGAGAATATAAAAGAAGCTTAATGTGGTCTACTATGCAAGGTAACCTTAGATGAAGCTCAGGGAGATATGCTACTACCTAAAAAGGAGTTGCTTGTTGTAGTCTTCCTTTGAGAAATTCAGGCTACTTGGTAGAATCAAAGGTAATAGTCTACACCGATCACGCCGCATTAAGACATATTTATGCCAAGAAAGACACCAAGCCCACGTTATTGAGATGGATCCTTCTACTCTAAGAATTCGATACGGAGATAGTTGACAAGTAAGGGGTCAAAATGGGATAACTGATCACTAATCCAGACGAGGATCAAGATCCGCTACAATCGATGATTCCATGCTAGAAGAACAGTTGATGTTAGCCAAGACCTTCAAGGGACCCAACGCACTGAGCAGACTTCGAGGAAATCCAGCAATAGCAGAAGAGAAGTTGCCATGGTTTGCGGACTCTAGCTAACTACTTAGTAAGTGGTGAGATTCCTAGCGGTCTTGATACATACAACAGAAAAAATTTTCAGAGACATCAACCATTATTATCGGGATGAACCGGATTCTACAAGAAAGGTTCAAATGGCTTATTTAGAAGATGCATAGCAGAGGAAGAAGTCAGAGGAGTGCTAGAACATTGCCATGGTTCCGCATATGGAGACCACTTTGCAACATTCAAGACAGTGCAGAAAATACTCCAAGCTGGTCTTTGGTGGCCGAGCATGTTCAAAGACGCACACGCTTTCATATCTAAGTGTGATCCATGCCAAAGGATGGGGAACATAGTCAAAAGAAACGAGATGCCCCGTAACCCCATCCTGAAGTTGAAATTTTGACGCTTGGGGGTATTGACTTCACGGGACCCTTCAACCCACCTTCTTACGGGAATAACTACGATTGGTCGCCGTAGACTATATCTCAAAATGGGTAGAAGCCATAGCTAGTCCCACTAACGATGCAAAGGTGGTGTTGAAGATGTTCAAAACTATCATCTTCCCCAGATTTGGAGTTCCCAGAGTCGTGATCAGCGATGGAGGTTCTCATTTCATCAACAAAGTCTTTGAGAATCTACTAAGGAAGCATGGAGTAAACTATAAGGTGGCAACATCTTACCATCCTCAAACCAGTGGCCAGGTTGAAGTCTCCAACAGACAGATTAAAGCTATCCTAGAAAGGGTACTAGGCGTTTCTAGAAAAGATTGGTCAACCAAACTTGATGAAGCTCTATGGGCTTACAGAACTGCTTTTAAGACTCCAATTGGCAGGACTCCATTTCAGCTGCTGTATGGAAAGGCCTGTCACCTACCTGTTGAAATCGAGTACCAAGCATTATGGGCAATAAAACTCCTAAATCTTGACATCAAGACAACTCAAGAGAAGAGAGTGGTGGACCTACATGAGCTGGAGGAAATCAGACTTGAAGCCTATGAAAGCTCAAAAGTGTATAAGGAGAGAACTAAGGATTTCCATGATAAGAAAATTTTGCGCAGAGACTTCAAGGCTGGAGATCAAGTTCTCCTATTTAACTCAAGACTTAAGCTCTTTCCCAGAAAACTGAAGTCTAGGTGGTCCGGACGATTTGACATTAAGAAAGTGTTACCATATGGAGCTGTCACCCTGCTTACTAAGGATGGTAAAGAATTTACAGTGAATTGGCAAAGGCTTAAACCCTACATGGCTGACTACATACCAGAGGGGACCTCAATTCCCCTTGATGAGCCGCTCAAAGCCTAAAAAAAAAGAAAGTCAAGCTTAGTGACTTTAAACAAGCTCACTTGGGAGGAAATCCCATATTTATCCTTGTACATATTGATTTAATTTTTATTTTATTTCGGTGATCTTTGATCTGGTTTCTAGTTATTTTTGGTTATCAGATTCGTGCTAAGGAAGATCAGAAGTAGGTGTTGGAAGAACTAAACGTAACTCGAGTTAAGCACTGCTTAAGGTCCAGGTACGAACTCGGTTGACTTAGCTGGGTCAAACTGACCGAGTTATGCCTCAACAAGCGATCAACACACCAACTCGAGCAGTCAGGTCGAGTCGGTTGATCGAGTTCAAAAATTGCCCCTTTTCTCGTGTGTACCGAGTTTGAATTTGAGTTTGAATTTTAAAATTTTGGCAACTAACTTGACATAAGGAATCAAGTGGGGGCCTAGTGCTTTTGGACTCGACAAGAGGAATCAAAGGGAGCCTTGTGCTTTTGGTTTTAGCAAACCTCCTCCCTTCAATATCACCATCCCCCCTTCACCACTCTCTCTCACTTCCATTTCGCCACTCGAAAGGCAGCCTCGCCATCTCGATCCAAGTCTGCCCCGAGTCCGCGTCCCCACTCGCGCCCCAGCCCTCACCACTCGAGTCTCAGCTCCTCACTTAGCCATTCGAGCTCTCACTCAATCTGATCCGAGCTATCCGAGCTCTCACTCGATCCAAGCCATCCGCGATCTCACTCTATCCGAGACCCATATCCCACCACTCCTCACCGCACTCACACTCTCCCTCAATTTGCCCTCTCACCACCTCCACCGCCCAATCTCACCTCTTACCCCTCTCTCCTATTTTTGTTCAATCACTGCTTTCATCCGACGGTGCTCATCCCCACTCGAGTCCGCCGAGTCTGCGGTTCTCACCACCTCCACTCGAGTCCGCCTCGAGCCTGTGCTCACCGTCTCCACTCGAGTCCACCTTGAGCCCATGCTCGCTGCCTCCACTCGAGTTCGCCTCAAGCCCGTGCACGCCTTACACTCTCACATCTTCTCTAAGTTTTGAAGCTATGTCTAACCTCCGCGGGTGTGCAGAAGCTGAAGCCATATCAAGGCGCTACACTGAAAAGGGAGGACATGTGTCCCCTGCAAGGGATCCCATGGAAGCTGATGAAGCCACACCCGACTGGCGCAACCACGCAAGGGCTGCAACATTAGCTAGGCGTTATGCAAGAATAAGCCGTAAGGCTAGAAAAGGAAAACCTATTAAAGCAGAAATTGAACCAGAAGCCGAGCAAGGGTATGAACCTGACCAGCAAGGGTATGGGCTCGACCAGGAAGGTGACGGACTCGACCACGCTGATCGAGTCGAACACTCAAGTCCACCCAAATGGTATGCAGCCCAAGAGTTCTCACGCGAAAGGGATGACGAGTCATGGAAAGGCGCGATCACAAAGGAAGATATGGAGATGGGAGCTAAGTTCAAAAAGAGGTGAAAGTCGGAGCCAGCGCTAACTAAGATAGAAATGCTTGCAGTTTTCCTTGCTAGGAGTTTTACAGGAACGCACTATCCCCATCTCCCCACCATGGAAAAACTCGCATGTTGAGGACGAAGTCGCCTTTTTGCACTATGCGCCTAACCAACTTCATGAAATGCAACATGGCAGCCCATCCAATCGAGACTTGCCACTTTGGCATCACCGGAGGTGCACTTATCAGAGAGAACCCCGATCCCGAAGTCGACGGGAGTAGGGTTGATCACTTTTAAAGTCAGGGGCAAGAAGTACTCTATCACCACCAACGAGCTTGGCAACCTGTACGGTTTTGCAAGCGGAACAGGAGTACAACAAGACTTTGACAAAGGGGAGCTGCAATCCTTATGGCTGACAATAGGCACAGACATGCCGTACTCATCATCTAGCTCAAAGGATTCACAGATTTAACACCTCGCGGTGAGATACCAAAGATAAGTATCGCCAAAGACCATGTTTACGCCGGCCCCGCAATTGGCACCACCAATGAAGGAGATCTAAATAATGGATTTGGGATTAAAAGGGATTTTGGAATTTGCTAAGGATGGAAAAGAACCGGTAGAGGATAAGGCTAATACAAGTCTCAAATTTTGTCTTTACTAGCCCGGCCGTTAACTATAGAGAGTGGGCTGTCAAGATGCATTGGAGAAATGCAAAAGGAGACCTCCACATTGGGGGAATGGTTATGCCCATACTCATTGCTTGCAATGTGCCTATAATTTCAGAACCAACCGCATCAAGGTGGCTAGACGTTGAACATTTTAGGAGTGCACGGCTCGATAACTACGCATACGGAGGACTACTTATTCCAACTCATTCACCCATCAGAGGACCAGCTCGGCCACGTAATCTCATGCAACCATACAAAAATTCTCTAGACTCCAACATTGACTTTTCACCACCACTTGAACTGCTCCAACTACCAAGAAGGTGGATGGACTCGATCATGCTGATCGAGTCACCACCGAGCCCTCCAAAATATGCTGCACCTGAGACATTTGATATGTCAGTATTTTACATGATTTATGCATACATTCTCCTTTCTATTTGCTTAGTTTCACCTTGAATTCTTTGCATTTCTAGTCCAATTTCATATGTTTTTGCACTTAGGAGAATTTGGACTAGCATTTGCATACATGTTGCATTTTAGAGCTAAAACAGGTACAACTTGGAGCATGGATGCTAGGACAGCTCGAGTCCCACTCGAGTCCCACTCGAGCCCGCGCTCGCCACGCCACTCGAGCCCACGCTTGCCACCCTACTCGAGCCCACGCTTGCCACCCACTCGAGACCCCACTCGAGTCCGTGCTTGCCACCCCACTCGAGACCCCACTCGAGTCCGCACTTGCCACCCCACTCGAGTCCCCACTCGAGCCCGCGCTTGCCACCCCACTCGAGACCCCACTCAAGCCCTGCTATGCGACGCTTTCTGCTTGAGCCCACCTCCATTCGAGTCCGCACTCGATATCGCATCCCCGACTCAACCTCAACTCTACCACAATCCACTCGATGCTGCACTCAACGTTACCACTCGACGCTGGCACTCGAGTCCCCACTCCACTCTACACACTCGACACCACTCCACCAGACTTGGTCGAGCTGCACCATCCGCGAAGACTTAGCTATTTTTTCTTTGTCTTTTTCTATTTTAGGGTTTTCTGTATTTTACTATAAATACCACTGTTAGGTATTATCCAGCGGATATGTCTTTTATTTTTAGGGTTTTTCTCTGCCTCCAAACCTTGTTCTTGGTGTTCTTCATTTTGTAATTCAGATTTCTCTTAATCTAGTATTTAGTTTGCTTTGATTCTTTGCAGTCTTACTATTCTCATCCTAATCTATCTTTCTAAACTATTTTCAATGAATTCTGAGATGTTTGATTTTTCTGGATTTTTATTCTTGATGATGATGATTGGTGTTCTTGAGTAGTGATTTAGGGTTTCTGAGGATGGGTTAGATTTGTGTAGGGTTCTTGGTCTCCTTAGATGTTCGAGCTTTAAATTGCATAGATCTCTTCCGGATTAGGTGTTCTAATGCTTAGTTAGCCAAGACATTGGTAATTATGATCTCAAGCATTTTCCACCCTGAAGGTGTTGATGAGATGCTTGAACCAACTAATACCGAGATCTATAGCCTTTAACCCATGTTTCGCACTGCTGTATACTTTTAACTGTAGGATTGCTTCCCAAATACCAGGAATCCTGATCCACCTTGCCACAATCCACAATTTTGAGCTACTCTTGAATTTGATATGCTCAAATTTACCCTGAGCTACTCTCTCAAATTAAGAGATCACTGTAGTATTTAGGGATCGAATCCACAGAGACTAAGGTTACGCAATAGATTATCAGTAACAGTATTAAGCTAAACTAGAAAAATTGTAATGAAATAACAATGCAGAAAAGTAAAATATATGTAAGTCAATAGATGGAAAATGCTAGGCATAAGGTAATCTCAGGAATCATCAGAACTGTGAATCAACTATATTGTTAGGATTTTAATAAAGAACCATTCTAGACGCAAATCACATGAATCCTACCAGCTGTCGCTTCACAGTTTTCTATGTCTATGTAATAATTAACCAACTGTCGTTGCGCTAACTAACTAAACCTAAATTCCAGAAAGCCAACTGTCATTGCGAATCCTGCGAATCTAAATCATCTTTAAAGCCCAGATTTGTAACGTTCACAAAATACCTTAACCAACTATCTTTGTGAGAAAGTAATTTTGCTCACTCTAGGTAGATCAGGTTATCAATCACACTCTCGCGCTATTTCAACAACCTAAGATCTAAATTCCACTTGCACTGTCGTGCCTCCTAGAATTAGCATTAAGAACAACCTAGGTGAAGAACCCTAACAATTAATCTCGATAATATAATCAATTCAATAATCCATCAGAAACCCTTGAAAACCCGTAGCCTAACTGCGAAACTACTCAGACATGATTAATGGAACAGAAATCATAGATGAATAGAATTGCATAGAAGAAATCAATAAGAAACAAAGGGGTTCAGAGTTGTCTCCCGCAAAATCTCTCCAAGTATCAAGAGTAAATTAAAGCTTTTTTAACAAAATAGCTGAAAAACCTAATTATCATCATAATTACAATTTGGGGTCTTCTGTAATTAAGTAGAACTTCAGGGCAACTTTGTAATCTTTAAAATTTTGTTTTCTCATGTCAGAGTAACAGTGTCGATCGACACTGTTCAGTGGTGTCGATCGACACCCATGGCTTGGCTTACTTCTTTCGCATGACAGACTGGACTGCTTCCACGAAAACTGAAATAACTTTTGATCGCACCGTTGGAATGATCTCAAATCACTTCCAAATGAAAGCTAATCCATTAATATATTTTGTATCAAAATAGGAGCTCAATCCACCGGTTGAAAGTTCTTCAACGAATTCCAAACTTCTGACGTCTCTGCATGATTCTGCATCTCCATATGCCACAAAGCTCCATAAATGCTCCAAATCACGTAAAAGATCCCAAACGTGTATAAACCCTTAAAATACTCTAAAAAGACTCCAAAGACATATAAAATACTAAAAATACTCAATTAAAGACTCCTATATCATGGTTAAAACCGTTAAAAACCATGATATATCAACTCCCCCAGACTTAGCTTTTGCTTGCCCTCAAGTAAAACAACCATTCAGCCTGTGAAAGATGTTTGAAAACAGAGAAACTCACCTTGCTTTAGAGCATCGCAGTAACTGTTCATCGAATAATCCACATGCCACAGAATCAAACCAAATCGAACCACCATGTACTTCGCCGTAGACTTCGCAGTTTTTCCCGATTATCCCCACAATCACACAACATTGATCCTTAAACCTTCATCGATGGGTCTCATCTTTGATCATGAAACCAAGGACCTTCTAGACTCATTCCCATACAATACCATGACAAAACAAACCGATTCTCACATTATTTAGGTATTCTTTCTCTCCCCCAGACTTATACTTTTGCATGTACTCTTCTTTTGCTTTTCTCTTTTATTTTTCTTTCTTTTTCTGCAGCGAGCTAGAGGTTTGAGACGCGAGTATTGATGGTGTTTGCCACCGAATCCCCGGTTCATTCCTCTATATATATCAAGGTTTTGATACGCGAAAACCGATGGTGTTTGCCACCGAGTTTCCGGTTCATCCCCTCTCAACATAATGCATAAATCCTTCAAGGTTTAAGACACGAAAACCGATGGTGGTTGCCACCGAGTTCCCGGTTCATTCCTTGGTCAACACTCAAGAGTACATATAATTTTTTTGCCAACTTTAATCAGGGGAGAGGAATACCGTTACTTTCTACTGCGGTTTTGTTTGTCAAGTATGAATGGCGAGTCAAGCCCTATGGATATCAGTCACATTAATGAGATAAAAACAAAAAATTAGCTCGGGTTTACCGGATTTCTGTTGAAGATATGGGTGTTTCGAGTCAACTGGTCAATCTTTTAGCTTTTTCATTAGTCGGATTCTCGAGATGGTTCTTGTAGAATTATGGTCACTTAGACAAAACAAATCAAAGCAACAAACCAAACAAGGATCATAATTTCAGACAAAATTTTGACTCAATAAAACATACTTGGACTGACTTTAAGAAAATAAAAGAATAGTTAGTAACTACCTCCCCCAGACTTAATGATATGAACCTGAGCAGCAAGGAGGAAGAAGAAGAACTAGAGGCTGAGGAGGAGCTAGGAGAATGCCAACCGGACCAATAACCAGAGCCAAGGCCAAACAAGTCAACCAATTGGTGGCTGGAATGATGAAGCAGATTCAAGAAGAAGACTCACCAGTCCACAATGCCTTAGTATCGATTCAGGCTTGTGAAGAGGTATAAATGGGCTTGTGATCCATTCGCACTCTTTTTCCTTCACTTGTCTTTTTTCCCACTGGGTTTTGGCAAGTAAGGTTTTAATGAGGCTTATGGGTCACAATTGAACAAGAGAACCCATTTATATCTATATCTATGTATTTGGTCCATTACTCTATTTTTTGGCCCATTTTCATTTTACAGCAACCCTAGCTATTTAAAGACTTGTAAACTCTTTGTGGAAATCAACTATCTTCTATATTTATCCAACTCTCTAGATAGTTCACTGGTTGGGAAATCCAACTCGTTCATACTTTTGGTTCGAAAATCCATCAAAGGAAGAACTCGGCTGTTCAAGAGAAGTTCATATCTCTCGAACTGAAGCTACTCACTCCACCTGGTCCGAAATCACCTGCAGATCCGCTCCATCCTTGCCCTCGTTTCTCTTTGCCCGCTCGTCAGATCGAAACGAAACTTAAGGGACTGACTACTCAGCTCTTTAACTACGCGCTCCTAAGTTTTTAGTGAAATCCGAGCACTTTCGTGCTACCGACTCGATCAAACTTGCTCGAGCTCATTCTCTGAAATTCCCAGAACGTGATCTCTCGACTTCCTCAACTTCAGAATCGATCCATATGCTCAGGAGGTTCATATCATGTGGTATCAGAGCAAGATCCGAAAGTTGAGTTTCTAATCCTTATATCTTGTTGTTCTTAAGTTTATTTCTAGAGATCTTGTGATTATTTAAAACCCAGCAGAATTGTCTGTTCATATTCCTAGTAGATTTTATTTTCGTTAAGCTTGCTGAGATGATTAGATCTAGTTCTTGACTGTTTGTATTCCCCTAGATCTGCAAAATTGTCTACAAGAACAGTCTATTGGTGACTTGTTTGCTTGTTGTTTTCAGGAAACATGACTGACGATGACATAGAAGCGAGTAATACAGCCAACAACAAGCTACTGATTGAAGCCATGACCGCAAAGTTTGAACAAATGATGGCCACTCAGATCACAGCACTACGACAAGAACTTAAGCCTACTTCAGATGCCAAACAAGAAAGAAGTGATGCAGAACATCGATCTGGTAGAAGAGGAACACACAGAGCAAATCGGTCTGAACATGATGATGATGAAGCTACAGACTACTATGGGAACAGCACTAATTGTTCACAGCATAGTAATAGAAGCCAGAGGCGACAGCGAGTTGCAGCTGATCAAAGAACTAGCAACCTTAATGGTCTCAAACTCAAAATACCACCCTTCCATGGAAAGAATAATCGAGATGCATATTTAGAGTGGGAAAAGAAGATTGAGCTAGTGTTTGACTGCCAATATTATACGGAAGAGAGTAAGGTGAAGCTAGCAGCCACTGAATTTTATGATTATGCCCTCAGTTGGTGGGATCAGCTAGTCACAACTAGAAGGCGCAATGGTGAACTCCCCATAAGAAGTTAGTGGCGCATGAAGGCTCTATTAAGGAAACGTTTTGTTCCAGGCCATTACAACAGAGAGCTGCATCAACAGCTTAGGAGATTAACGCAAGGTAGCAAGTCTGTGGAGGACTATTTTCAGGAGATGGAAACATTGTTGTTGCGAGCAGATATCTCAGAAGATAGAGAAGCCACAATGGCAAGGTTTCTGGGAGGTCTGAACAGGGAAATTCAGGATCAAGTTGAGATGCAACATTATGTGGACCTTGAAGAAATGCTATACAAGGCTACTCTTATAGAGCAGCAACTTTCAAGGAAAGGCAGAACCAGGTATAGTTTTGGTAATCAGCAAGTTGTAAAGCCTGAGTACAAAAGAGAAGATAAGCTTCAGTTTCAGAAAATTTACAAGCCATCTACTGTGCCCAAAGAGGTTGGCACCATGAGTTCTAAAGGAAAAGCGGATGCAGAAACAGTGGCCAAACCAAGAGGAGCTCGATCCAGAGATGTCACTTGTTTTAAATGCCATGGACGAGGTCATTATGCCAATGAGTGCTCTAACGCTAGAGTAATGATACTTTTGGACAACGGTGAATATGCATCAACTGATGAAAATGAAGAAGAGCCTATGGAAGAGAGTGAAGAATTTCCCATTCAAGGAAACATCATAGTTGCTAGAAGGACTCTCAGCTTGCAGTCTAAACCCATGGAAGAAGAGCAAAGGGAGAATCTGTTCCACACTAGATGCTTAGTAAATGGTAAAGTTTGTAGCCTTATCATCGATGGGGGTAGCTGCACCAATGTAGCTAGTGAAACTATGGGCAAGAAGCTCAACCTGAAGATACAACCTCATCCTCAACCATATAATCTGCAATGGCTAAATGAAGGTGAAGAATCAGGTGCTGGTTTCACTCTCTATTGGCAAGTATGAGGACGAAATACTCTGAGATGTGCTACCAATGGAGGCAGGACACATACTTCTTGGGCGTCCTTGGCAGTCTGATCGCAAAGCAATTCATGATAGATATACAAATCGCCATTCTTTTGTGTTCAAGGGCAGAAAAACCACGCTAGTTCCTTTGACTCCTAATGAGGTTTATCAAGACCAGCTTCAACTCAAGAACAATAAGGATACTAGCAGAAAGAAGTCTAACTTCTTAGCTTGTCATAGTGAAGTCAAGAGTGCTATGTCTGCAGATGAATTTTTATTTTTGTTTATAAGGAATTGCTTAGCACTTTTTTTTTTGACCGGTATTTACAAAGTGAAATGCTTAAACTTTTGCAGGATTTTTGGACTAACTATTCCCTGAAGAGACCCCCAAAGGACTACCACCTATAAGAGGAATCGAGCATCAGATTGACTTTGTCCCAGGGTCTACTCTCCCAAACCGACCAGCGTACAGAACCAATCCAACGGAAACAAAGGAACTTTAGAAGCAGGTCGATGAACTGATGGATAAGGGCTTTATTCACGAAAGTATGAGTCCTTGCGCTGTTCCCGTACTCCTTGTGCCCAAAAAGGATGGAAGCTGGTGCATGTGTGTGGACTGTAGAGCTATAAACAACATTACGGTTAAGTATCGCCATCCTATCCCTAGACTTGATGATATGCTTGATGAATTGCATGGTTCTTGTATCTTTTCTAAGATTGATTTAAAGAGTGGCTATCATCAGATTAGAATGAAGGAAGGGGATGAATGGAAAACGGCATTTAAAACTAAGCATGGTCTTTATGAATAGTTGGTTATGCCGTTTGGTCTCACTAATGCACCTAGTACTTTCATGAGACTGATGAATCATGTTCTTAGAGCTTACATTGGTGTCTTGTTGTAGTTTACTTTGACGACATCTTGATTTATAGTAAGAACTTGATTGATCATTTTGAGCATGTTTGTCTTGTGCTAGAGGTGCTTAGAAAAGAAAGGCTGTTTGCCAACTTTAAGAAATGTTCCTTTTGTACAGATAACATTGTCTTTCTAGGTTTTGTGGTTAGTGCAGATGGCATTAAGGTCGATGAGGAGAAGATTAAAGCCATCAAAGATTGGCCTAGTCCGACCACAGTTGGAGAAGTGCGCAGCTTCCATGGTCTTGCTGGTTGCTATAGGAGATTTGTCAAGGACTTCAGTACCCTTGCGGCACCACTTACAGAAGTTATCAAAAAGGATGTTGGTTTCAAATGGGAACAACCGCAGGAGGAAGCATTCCAGAATTTGAAGGATAAGCTTATTAATGCACCAATTCTCATTCTACCTGATTTTACTAAAACTTTTGAAATTGAGTGTAATGCTTCAGGCTTAGGGATTGGCGCAGTACTAATGCAAGACAAGAAGCCTATAGCATATTTCAAAGGAGAAGTCGAAGCGGATCAACTTTGAATTATCCAACCTATGATAAGGAGCTCTATGCTTTGGTCAGATCACTTCAGCAATGGCAGCACTATCTATGGCCAAAGGAGTTCGTTATCCATTCTGATCACCAATCACTCAAGCACTTATGAGGACAACATAAGCTTAACAAGAGACATGCTCGATGGGTAGAATTCATTGAGACATTTCCCTATGTCATTAAGTACAAACAAGGTAAGGAGAATGTGGTGGCTGATGCCCTTTCTCGAAGGTACACTCTTCTGTCCACTTTAGAAACTAAACTGCTTGGATTTGAACACTTGAAAGAGCTATATGCTGATGATAACGATTTTAAGGAAGCTTTTACAAAAAGTGGGAAATTTGCTTGGGGAAAATACTTTCAGCATGACAGTTTCTTATTCTTTGATAATCGTCTCTGCATTCCTAACGGTTCTGTTCGAGATCTTTTAGTCAGAGAAGCTCATGGAGGAGGACTGATGGGTCACTTTGGCTATGCTAAGACACTTAAGGTGGTGACAGAACATTTTTATTGGCCTAACCTAAAACGTGATGTTGAGAGGATCTGTTCTCGATGCGCGACTTGCAAACAGGCCAAATCTAAGGTTCAACCAAGTGGTTTGTATACTCCTTTACCTATTCCTACTCATCCTTGGACTGACATTTCAATGGATTTCATAGTAGGTTTGCCTAGAACTCGAACTGGAAAAGATTCTATCTTTGTAGTTGTAGACAGATTCTCTAAGATGTCCCATTTCATTGCTTGCCATAAGACTGATGATGCATCTCATATAGCAACGTTGTTCTTTAAGGAGATTGTTAGGCTTCATGGCATGCCTAAGACCATTGTATCTGATAGAGACACTAAGTTCCTAAGTCATTTTTGGAGAACTGTTTGGTCAAAACTAGGAACTAAGCTAGTGTTCTCAACTACATGTCACCCTCAGACTGATGGCCAAACTGAGGTAATTAATAGGACACTAGGTACTTTTCTACGTGCATTAATTAAGAAGAATATCCGCACCTGGGAAGAATGTTTACCTCATGTCGAATTTGCATATAATTATGCCATTCATTCTGCATATAACTACTCACCATTTGAGATTGTTTATGGCTTTAATCCTTTATCTCCTCTGGATTTAACTCCTTTACCTATGAGTGAAAGAAGCAGCTTAGATGGAAAGAAGAAGGCTGAGCTAGTTAAACAGATTCATGCAAAAGTACGTGAGAACATAGAAAAGAGGACCCAACAATATGCTAACCAAGCTAACAAAGGAAGGCGCCAAGTAGTATTTGAAGAAGGTGATCAAGTTTTTTTTTTTTTTTTTGGAGGGGGGGTTCTTTGGTGGGGGGAAGTCTAAATTAATGCCCAGAATTGATGGACCATTCACAGTCACCAAGAGGATTAATGACAACGCCTATCAACTCGATCTTCAAGGTAAGTATGAAGTTAGCCCCAGTTCCAATGTGTATGACTTGATTCCATTTGTTGCAGATGATTCCGATTTGAGGACAAATCCTTTTCAAGAGGGAGGAGATGATATGAACCTGAGCAGCAAGGAGGAAGAAGAAGAACTAGAGGCTGAGGAGTAGCTAGGAGATGATCGTGGAGCTGCTAAGATAATCGAGATGCCAACCGGACCAATAACCAGAGCCAAGGCCAAACAACTCAACCAATTGGTGGCTGGAATGATGAAGCAGATTTAAGAAGAAGACTCACCAGTCCACAATGCCTTAGTATCGATTCAGGCTTGTGAAGAGGTATAAATGGGCTTGTGATCCATTCGCACTCTTTTTCCTTCACTTGTCTTTTTTCCCACTGGGTTTTGGCAAGTAAGGTTTTAATGAGGCTTATGGGTCACAATTGAACAAGAGAACCCATTTATATCTATATCTATGTATTTGGTCCATTACTCTATTTTTTGGCCCATTTTCATTTTACAGCAACTCTAGCTATTTAAAGACTTGTAAACTCTTTGTGGAAATCAACTATCTTCTATTTTCATCCAACTCTCTAGATAGTTCACTGGTTGGGAAATCCAACTCGTTCATCCTTTTGGTTCGAAAATCCATCAAAGGAAGAACTCGGCTGTTCAAGAGAAGTTCATATCTCTTGAACTGAAGCTACTACTCCACCTGGTCTGAAATCACCTGCAGATCCGCTCCATCCTTGCCCTCGTTTCTCTTCGCCCGCTCGTCAGATCGAAATGAAACTTAAGGGACTGACTACTCAGCTCTTTAACTACGCGCTCCTAAGTTTTTAGCGAAATCCGAGCACTTCCGTGCTACCGACTCGATCAAACTTGCTCGAGCTCATTCTCTGAAATTCCCAGAATGTGATCTCTCGACTTCCTCAACTTCAGAATCGATCCATATGCTCAAGAGGTTCAGATCCCTTAAACAACAATGTCCCCAGTGTTATAAAAGCATGAGTTTGGTGAAAATAAAATAAATAAAAATGAAACACAACATCAAAAGTGGAAAATATGAAAATTACCGTCATCTTTGCATGGGTGTCGATCGAGACCGGCCAGTGGTGTCGCTCGACACTATGTCCCAACTTAAACTACCTAAAGTTTAAAATCGGAAAACTAGGCAATCGATCAAGAAATTCCCAGCTGAATCACTGCAAAATAAATCCATAAAACATAAAAACAACCTAGAACATGAGGAAAATAAAATAAAATAAAACTTACCGGTGGGTTGCCTCCCACCAAGCGCTTGTTTACAGTCATTAGTTTGACTTCGTAGTGGTCTTAACGGTGATGAGAATCACTGGGAGGATCAGGGAGTGGTGGCAGTGGGTTGAGACGCGGTGCGCGTACCCTATGGTCGTGCATGTTCAGCTTCAGCACTTTGCTCAACGCATCATCTACAGCTGCTTGTCCCTGCGCTTTAAGTTCTGGGGTGATAAGTGCTTTAACCTTAGAGAAGGGTTTAGACATACCTTTGCACTTGACCTTATACTCAATGGTGTCACCAACACGTCTTTGCGGTGTCAAGGTTATAGGAGAACTTGTGAGAACTCTGTTGCTCCTTGGCTTGTCTCTGCGCTTAACCTTCTGAGATGTTCCGTGACGGGTGTCGATCGACATTGGTGGTTGGTGTCGATCGACACCATCAGGCTCTTCCAAAATATCAATGCAGGAGATGTGTTTGGGAGCTCTTGTTGTGGGGATGGCTTTATAGGAGATCTCCTTGTCAATGTAAGAGAATGAGATACTCTCACTGGGCGAGTCTATAACTGCACCAACTGTTGTCATGAACGGTCTTCCAAGGATCAAAGGCGTACTACAGCGTTCACTCATCTCCACAACCTGAAAATCAATAGGGACCAAACATTCTCCTAGTTTAATGAGTAAATCAGGGATCATACCATATGAAAGTGAGGTGACAGAGTTCGCAAATGTGAGAGGCATCGATGCAGCTTGAATACCAATTCCCAATCTCTCTGCAATTTCCTTTGACATGACATTGACGCTAGACCCTAAGTCAACGAGAGACTCCTCGAATTCAACTCTAGAGATGGAGCATGGAACTGAAAATATCCCTGGGTCTTCTCTCTTAGTTAACTGCTTCCGTGATGCAGTTGGAATATTACCTGGATCTGGGAGCTTCTCTGGTAATCTACTGTGAAGAATTGCTGAACACTCGAGATAAATCAGATCAACAGCATCATTAAGACAGATTTCTTCAGCATATGCCTTGTCGATAACCTTCTTCATATTCGGCAAATCACGAAATTCTTGAACTTCTGGAAATTGCAAACTCATCTTCTGCACCAAAGCATTATATGTCTTAAAAGCTCTAGGGTACAGTGGAATAGGCTTATAGACGCGTTCCTCAACTATCTTGGGTGTTTTGGCGATCTCTGGATCAGGTTGGGAGGGGTGTCGGTCGACACTAGGTTGGTGTCGATCGACACTGGCACATGGTATGGATTCTGTAGTAGCTGGTGTCGATCGATGCTGTGTGGTGGTGTCGATCGACACCGGGGCAATTTCAAGAGTCTCATCGTCATTCCTCACGGCGATCGCATGAACCTGTTCATCCTGCGAATGAATCACCTTTCCCTTGACAGCTGCTGATACCTGAGCTACCTGAGTATCAAGCATTATGACGTGTGTGTTCAGAGCCTCAATCTTCCCATTCAAATCTGTGTATATAGCATCCATCTTCCCATTTAAATTCACTGTCATTTTTTGTTGTCCCTCAAGAATCTGCGCAAGTATAGACTCCATCTTGCACTCAGTAGTGGGCGGTGGAACGCTCTGATAAGAAGACGGGACGTAGTTCCTATGACTGAAGTTGTTGCTGCTCTGATAAGGCTGTTGATATTGAGGCCTCAGAGTATAGTTAGATGAGCTATGATTCGCTGAAAAGTTTCCATTCCCCCACTCATCAACTGGCTCAAATGTCTCAACCTCCGCAGCAAACTGAACTTGCTTCTTGCCTACTAGAAAATTGTGAACCGTATCCAACTTAGCCTTAACCTTAGCAATCTGAACTCCATCCAAATTCCCTGCTTGTTTTTTCCTCTCAAAATCTGCATTTTTAGTGCTGTTGCTCGAAGCCAAGTTCTCTATTAGTACCACAGCATCCTCAGGATATCTGGTATTGAAGTTGCCATTACTTGCAGCATCCAGAGCCATCTGATACCTCCAATCGATACCCCTGAAGAAAATCCCAAGCAACTAAACCTCACTGAACCCATGGTGTGGACAGTCTCTCTGATAAGCCCTGAACCTTGCCCAAGCGGCCTCGAATGCCTCAGTAGGTCCTTCAGAGAAGGCTGAAATCTTCGTCCTCAGCTCTTCAGACCGTGCATCATCATAAAAGTTTTTCAGGAAAGCATTTTTAGTGTCCTTCCAAGTGGTCAGTGATCCCGGCTTCAACTACTTAAGCCAATAAGCTGCTTACAGAACATATAGTCGTTTGACACCCCGTTAGCCTTGATGCTAGTGACTAGATCCTCAAACCGCTCAATATGATCCATACGGTGCTCATGTGATAGCCCATGGAAAGGGTTCTGACCGACAAGCGTGTAGTATGCACATTTGAGTTCAAAGTCATTCCTTTGAAACGGAGGCGGGCGGATGGCAGACCGGTTGGCATAGAACTGCTCTGGCCGGTTGTAATCCCCCAATGTCATTGCACGTGGACCTACGGCACCAGGTGCACCTTGTCCAACAAAAATCCCACCAGCCGCTGGTGGGTGTTGATCGACACCAGGTGGTGGGTGTCGGTCGACACCAGCACCCTGGTCGAGTACCACAGCTTCAACAATGACTTGGCCGTTGTCATCGATCCTTTGGCCCTCTGCATTGTATGCATGGCCATCTCTGTCCCGGAGAACTCCATGTTCATCAGCCATGATGATAGTACGCAACATCGCCTCTGAATTCTTCGCTTTCCGGGTTTGTCGTTCTAACTTAGCTAGCTCTTGATTTGAAAGAGTTATTAGCGCAAGATTCTTGTTGCTCCGAGTTTTGCGATCAAGCATGCACCTGAAACACACAAGAAAGAAAGAAAGAACGAGATCAGTAACAAAATAAAAGAAAATTTAGACAAAAACTTAAACTTAAATCTAATGGTAAATTCAAAATTTGATATGCTCAAATTTACCCTGAGCTACTCTCTCAAATTAAGAGATCACTGTAGTATTTAGGGATCGAATCCACAAGGACTAAGGTTATGCAATAGATTATCAGTAAAAGTATTAAGCTAAACTAGAAAGATTGTAATGAAATAACAATGCAGAAAAGTAAAATATATGTAAGCCAATAGATGGAAAACGCTATGGTCGTGCATGTTCAGCTTCAGCACTTTGCTCAACGCATCATCTACAGCTGCTTGTCCCTGCGCTTTAAGTTCTGGGGTGATAAGTGCTTTAACCTTAGAGAAGGGTTTAGACATACCTTTGCACTTGACCTTATACGCAATGGTGTCACCAACACGTCTCTGCGGTGTCAAGGTTATAGGAGAACTTGTGAGAATATTTAGTATCAAGAGTATCAAGAGTAGTTCAGGGTAAATAAAAGAATATTTAATACATACTAGCTGTATTTTGACATTAATGAATTGGTTCTTAATGCTTGCATATATTATGTTTCATTGATATCTGCTCTAAGTTTCCTTGTATCTTTGACTAGGTACTAAGATTAAGAAGTGGTATAGGCTTGTTGGTGTTTGTCACGAGAGTGGAGTCACCTTACCTTGATGTTCATTATCTAGAGATAGCTTCTGTGAAGTTTTATTAAGTACCTAGGAGAGACCAAGGAGAATCACATTTCGACCCCCCATCCTTAGACCCCTATTTACATCTTCTTGCTTTAACAGCTTGTCCTAAGTCATTTACTTGTTTAATTGCACTTTCCCTTTCATCTCTCTCAACTCGATCTTGAACCCAAGCGCATAGTTGTTCGTAGTTTTTATGCTCCACTCGATCTCATTGACTCGTTCAGAGTGGTCGAGTGCACCTTTTTGTCATTTTTTCTGCATTGACTCGATCACTTGACTCAGTTTAGGACTCGAGTCAAGCACCCATCTTGCTGCATTTCGTTTTTATTTCACTTAGGTTGTTAGATAAACATTTCCTTTCTATCTGGCTTGACTTAGTTATATCTAATCACGTCTTGATTGCTAGCATCACACCCATTTGGATTGACACCTTAGTATTACAATGACAATGCTAGGGAATTGATACATCCTTCTGCATACACTCACATTCTAAGTTCATTGTTTTTACTTGGGGATTACATAACTGATAAGGGATTTACATCCAGTAGGACAAGTTCCTACGGCTAGATTTCCCTTGCCCACAGAAGTAGTCCCTGAGTAAAAAAAAATCAATATCAATTTGGCGCCGTTGCCAATTGGGTGTTTGTTTGTTACAATTAGGATCTCAGATCTTTTAAGATCAAGTTCTTTTCCACCTTACTTGGATACTTACCTAGTGTTCCCTTCTTTGTCTTTGCATCTCAGGTACCTGTAAGCGCAAACAGTTCTAGCTTCACCTATATGAAAACTCGATCACAAGGAAACAAGAACCTCCTACCTTTCATTGATAACGTTAATCGGACTAAGTTACTTCGTAAGCTCCGTGAGCAAGCAGAGTGGATCAGAGTAGCACAACAAAATACAATGGCAGAAGAACCTCAGAGGAGGCCAAGATTGATTGGAGCTCAGAGGAGGCCAAGATTGATTGGAGCAGGAGATGCTCCTAACACTCACACTCAGAGACAAGGGATTGTACCCCCTACAATCCCAAACAACAACATTGAAATCAAGAGTGGCTTGATAGCTATGGTGCAAGGCAACAAATTCCATGGGTTGCCTATGAAAGATCCCCTTGATCACTTGGACGAGTTTGATAGGCTTTGCAGCCTCACAAAGATAAATGGAGACAGTGAAGATGGCTTTAAGCTGAGAGTTTTTCCCTTCTCTCTTGGTGACAAAGCTCATCTGTGGGAGAAGAATTTACCTCATGGCTCCATCACCTCCTGGGATGACTACAAGAAAGCTTTCCTTGCCAAGTTTTTCTCCAATGCTCGAACAGCTAGACTTCGGAACGAAATATCCAGCTTTGCCCAGAAAAATGGGGAAACCTTCTGTGAAGCCTGGGAAAGATTCAAAGGCTACACCACTCGATGTCCTCACCATGGTTTCAGCAATGAATCTCTACTCAACACCCTTTATAGAGGAGTTCTCCCATGGATAAGAATGCTTTTGGATACAGCAAGCAATGGTAACTTCCTCAACAAGGATGTTGATGAAGGTTGGGAACTCGTTGAGAACCTTGCTCAATCAGATGGGAACTACAATGAGGATTACGACCGCATCATGAGAAGAAGTGTTGATTCTGATGAAAAGACTAAGAAGGATCTCAAAGCTTTGAATGCGAAGTTGGATATCCTTCTCGGCCAGCAGAAGCACGTTCATTTTGCAAGTGAGGAAGAAATCATTCAAGTTCAAGATGGGGAGGGTGATCAAATGGAAGAAGTCAGCTATGTTCAGAACCAAGGTAGATACAACAAGGGCTTTATCAACTACAAGAACAATCCCAACTTATCTTATCGAAGCACCAATATGGCCAACCCGCAAGACCAAGTCTATCCTCAACAACAACAGAACCAGAATAAACCTTTTGTCCCTTACAGTCAAACTCAAGGTTTTGTTCCTAAGCAAAATTTCCAGCGTAACTACCAACAGCAAGGCGTAATGGGTACCCCACCTGGTTTTGCGCCACATCAAGCTTAACCTTCTATTGCCCCAGACCAGGACCTACGGGCCATGATGCAGTAGCTACACCAAGGGCAAGCGACCGGTACAATGGAAACCACAAAGTAGCTTGCTGAAATAAAAAACCAGATGGATTACTCCTATAATGATCTCAATAGCAAGATTGAAACGCTGCACTCCAAAATTAAATTCATGGAGAACAATACCGCATCCACTTCGTCCACAAAGCCTATTGGACAGCTGCCAAGAAAAGCAATCCAAAACCCTAAGAACTTTGCTCCAATCAACGCCATCACCCAAAAGAGTGGAAGAGAGCTACCTGCAAGGGAAGGATCAACACCCATCACTGCAGACAGCGAAGACCAAGAGGGGGAGGATTTTTGCCAAGAAGAAAAACAAGCTGAAAAGACAAACTTGCACTTGTCTGGGCAACTCGACACACCAACTCGACCTCCCAGTCGAGTCCAGCCTTCCCCAGTTGAAAAAGCTGCAGCTGCGAAGGAGAAGAATGCACCATTTGTTCCACCTCCTTACAAACCTAAACTCCCCTTCCCAGGAAGATTCAAGAAGGACAGATTGGAGAAGTACAAAGCTATCTTCGACAAGCATATTAAAGAAATTGAAGTCAAGATGCCCATACTAGACGCATTAGCACTTCTACCTCAATCACATAAGTGGATAAAAGATGCAATTTTGGAAAGGATCCAAGAAGTGCAAGAAATGGTAGTAGTGAGTCATGAGTGTAGCGCTATCATACAAAGGAAGGTTGTCAAGCTAGATGACCCAGGTTGTTTCACATTGCCATGCTCTCTAGGTCTATTGACCTTTAAAAATTGTCTTTGCGACTTAAGAGCATCCATAAGCCTCATGCCACTTTCAGTAGCTAAGAGGTTGGGTTTCAGCAAGTTCAAAGCCACCAACATTTCTCTTGTCTTGGCTGATAGGTCCGTAAGGATACCGCATGGCATGTTAGAAGACTTACCTCTCAGAATTGGAGCTATAGATATGCCCACTGACTTTGTGGTGTTAGAGATGGATGAAGAGCCAAGGGATCCCTTAATCTTAGGAAGACCCCTCCTTGCCACTGCTGGAGCTCTCATTGTCGTCAAGAATGGAAAAATTGAACTCAATATGGGAAAATATCTCAAGATGCATTTTGACATCCAAGACACAATGAAGAAGCCTACGATAGAGGGTCAGCTCTTTTGGATTGAAGAAATGAATCAGCTTGCAGACCAGCTACTTGAAGAGCTTAATGAAGAAGATCATCTCCAGACAGCTTTCACCAAGGATGGTAAAGATGGCTACTTACACAAGGAATCCTTGGGCTATGAGATAATGTTAGACTCATACAAGGAAATTGAAGGTGCAGAAGTCTTTGAAATCCTGGTTGAGTTAAATGGAGAGGGCATCGCATCAATTGAGGCTGAAACTGGCAAAACGCAGCACTTAAGTTTGAGCAGCAGCTCGAGACCGACCCCGTCAGACCCAGACAGTGCAAGCTCGATCCAAGAACTCCACATACAGCTCGAGTCCACTCACTCGGATGACTGGTCAAAACTTAGAGCACCTAAAGTTGAGCTCAAACCACTTCCAGCAGGGCTAAGGTACGCTTTTCTTGGTCCTAACTCAACTTACCCTGTCATAGTAAATGATAAACTTAGTGATGATGAATTGCATTTGCTGTTGACCGAATTGAGAAAGTATAAGAGAGCAATTGGGTATTCTCTTGATGACATTAAAGGCATATCACCAAGTTTATGCACTCATAGGATTCATCATGAAAATGAGTCATACTCTAGTATTGATCCTCAGAGAAGATTAAACCCTACCCTCAAGGAAGTAGTTAAGAAGGAAATTCTTAAGTTGTTAGACGCTGGAATTATCTACCCTATCTCTGATAGTACGTGGATATCTCCAGTGCATTGCGTTC
Source organism: Cardamine occulta (assembly GCA_028015245.1). Taxonomy (NCBI): domain Eukaryota; kingdom Viridiplantae; phylum Streptophyta; class Magnoliopsida; order Brassicales; family Brassicaceae; genus Cardamine; species Cardamine occulta. Next base: position 5,776,994 of record CM051382.1, read on the forward strand.
CTAAGAAAGGTGGTATAACAGTAGTAAGTGATATGATCCTAGATAAGGATCAAGTCTCTGAATGCTCTGCAAGAGGTTGTGATGGTCGGAGTGATGAGATTAGTGATGCGGAAGTGATGAAATGAAGTGAAACGGCGAGTATGGTCTGACGGGATTTATAGATCGATGCGAAACTTCTAAAGGGGATGATGAACCTTTAGACTTTTAGACTTGTTCGGTACGTGAGTAAGGACTCTGGACGTGATGAACAAGAGATGGATCAGAGTGATACTTCTTAGGAGTTGTGACAGACTCTAAGACTATCGAACTTGCTAGCGTGAGGATGAAGATCCGATCACAAGCAAGGATTGATCAAACAGACTTCAGAGAGTTTTGAGAATATGAAAAGAGTTTGATAATGGATACAATGAGTTCAGATCAGAATATAAAGGGGGGGGGGAGAAGGAGAAGACAAGGAGGTGGTCATCAAGACATGCCTCGAAACACCACTCCTTGGAACACAACAAAAAATAAATACAAAGTTTGAATAAAACATAGAATTAAAAGATAGAGTTTGGGCCTGATTTTATCAAGAGGCTGGGGTAGAGTAACTGGGCCTTACCTCGTTAAAAACCTTGTTGGTAAACCCATTGGGAAAAACCCAACAAGGGAAAAAGAGTATAAGTCCGATTACCTCTCTTGATAAAAGTCTAGGTGGCTTGGATCACAACTAGGGTGGTTGGATTAGCACACACTAAACTGCCCTGGATAGTGTTGAGAAGATGTTGCAAAGATGTCTTAAATTGTTGAAGTGGTCCTCTTAATATTCCCGGATCAAACGTTGTTGTTGAGCTAATCCATTTCTTATTAGCTTCCTCGGCTACAAGCTGCTCCGGTGCAAGCTGCTCCTTCATTGTGCTTGGCATGATCACATCATCCTCTCCCACTTGAAAAGGATTTGACCTCAAAAGTAACTTTGAATAAGGAAATTTCTTTATACTTACCTCTGAGAAAGGTGTTATCGCCATTGATCCTTTTGATGATTGTGAATAGGCCTTCAATCTTTGGTTGCTGCTCCTTTTCCCATTGTTTCAACGGGTCATAATCAACTTGGACAATAAACCGCTTTAGCTATAAGTAAAATAACAATGTCTCTGGTATATGAGATTTCATTTCTTCAGCTTGTTTATCCTCTGCACTTTCAACAAAAACTTGAAACAAGAGATCATAGGTGCAAAGGGTATCATCCTTTGATTCAATACGTAATTTGTTATAGACCAGAATGTCGAAACTTTCAGTGAATGGTCTCGAAACAGAAAAAGCCTCTCTAGTGTTAGGATATGAAGTGCAGTGTGTTATTGATGCGAATCCGGTGAGGATGACACACTCCCAATCACACCAGAGAGAAGTCGCGGGGTTGATCTTGGACTAGGCTTGACACACAAGCAAAGAACAAGAGAGAATATATCGAATAACGCCACACAAAGCCGCGGAAAAGCGATGTGATAAGTCTAAGAGATTCAGATTCGACAAACGAAAATGATTCAATGATCTAACTGAAAAGGTTTTAGAATAAAAAGATAGATAGATCTGAGTTCAGGTCTTTCAAGAAAATATAAAGAGAAAACAACAAGGCTGAAACATCATGCAGAATGTCTTGGAAATAACAAAACTAAATAAAACAGAGTTTAAAATAAAAATAACTCATCAGCTCCCTTTGCTTCCCTTAGCCACGAAATGGATATGAAAAATGGGCCTTGTGCTTTCAATTTCAACAAATGGGCAATGATGAAGTGAAACAGCTGCCTCATTAAAAACCTTGTCAAAAAAATCCAGTGGGACAAAACTTGACAAGGGAAAAAGAGTACAACTGAGACACTTTTCCCATTTGTTAAAATCACTTAGCTTGAATCAAAACCAAAGTGGTTTGATAAGCTTCACCTTCATCGTGGCTGCCTTGAATCCATATCTGCTTAAAGAATCCTCCCACAGTTTGGTTGAACTTCTTTGCTCTTGATCGAGTCATTGGACCAGTTGGTGTGGCAATGGCATCCTCAGCTACAAGCTCATCCTCGGGTTCAAGCTCCTCCTCTGGTTCAGGTTCTTTCCCATGCTCCAAGATCCTTATGCCATCTAGGATCACATCATCCTTTCCCACTTGAAAAGGATTTGACCTCAAATCCATTTCATCTGCAATATAAGGAACCAGATCAGAATCATTAAAAGTAGAACTCAATTTATACTTACCTCACAGATTGAGTTGATAAGCATTATCACTGATCCTTCTTGTTTGGTGAAATGAACTATATATCAATCCTGAGCATCCATATTTGCCCTCCAACCTCAAAGATCATCCTAAAATAATCAATAGGTTTCTTGTCTTGCATGAAAACATCTCCAATTCCAGCCCTCGTAAAGAAATTGGATGAGAAAACATTTACATCCGGTGGCTCCTCTTTTGTACCTGCAAAGTTGTCAACGCTTTTCGCAAAGAACAAGTGCGTTAAAACAGTCATGGAATTAACATAAACAGGTAAACATGTTTCAACCTGAATCCACGTATGACCTAAATTTTTCTCAATGATTTCTAGATATAAAAATCTCATGTTCACAATCCTTAAATCATGAGAAACAGAGTGAAAAGAGTTACTAACCTGAATATGAGCGTTTGTGTGTTCGGTGTTAGTAATCAACTTGGTAAAAGGAAATGGTGTTTGATCAGGGGGCTCTTCTTGCATTAGGGCATTATTGGTGACCAATTCGTCTCTTCTAAAGATAAATTTACAAAATGAGAGCACTCCTGGTCGCCATTGATAAGCTTGAAATGAACAAAATGATGAAAGATCCTTTTTAAGCTCAACGAAGAACATGTAAAGTGAAGTGATCCAAATCTCGTGCAGAACAGTCCTTGGATGTCCTAGATAGTCTCTAGGTGTCCAAATGTGGTTATGAGATGCATCACAGATGGGTGGTAGTCCTATGGGGTCATCCACTGGAAACACGATCTCATAATCCTGCAAAAGAGACATCATCTCACTCGGCAGCACCGGTGTAAGGTCAGTCAAGCTAATGAGAGTTTCCTTATAAACAAACAATAATAATGGCTGTTTTGAAAACAAGTTTTGATTAACGTCACCAGCCCAATTAAAGAAATTTGATTGCTTGCCTATGTGTTCCTCCTTGTGCTTTAGCCAAAGTTGATCTTGATAAACTTCATATTGATCTCTTGATTGACTCCGATTTGTAGTGAATATTTCTTGATCAGTAGTCTTCTTGATTGGACTCAAAATTGTACAATCTACACCAAGAGAAAGTAGGTTAGCTTTCATTCACCTTTGGGAGTCAAGATAGTTACCTCGGGTCTAGACTGGTGGAGAAACATCTAGTGGTTTCTCCTTTTGATCCATTGCTAATCTCCTTGTTGGTGTGGTTCCTTTTAGGCCATTGCACACATCTAAGGTACCTGTATCTTCGTTGGCACTTAAGGGAAAAATCAAGTGCATTATACTTGAAATTTCAACTTTCAAAACAGGTTTTTTGAAGCTACGAGTGAAAATAAAATTATTCCAACATCGAATAAACTCGAAAGCTAAACTTACCTGAGTACCTCGTAAGACGTTTGATAACATTTCATCTGTAAAGATGGTGAGATTTGAAGCACAGCCAGTTTTAGTCACCACATGCTCATAGTCATTTTGCTCGTACTTGTTATCTCGGCAAGCTTGTGAAGTGGTTGACACCAAATGTTGATTTATATCCTTTGTGCTTCCTTCAGCATTCTCATGCTCCATAGTGTGACCTGAATCAACATTCTTTGACAACACCAAGTGCATCATACACGAACTGGAATTTTCTAAAGCTTGATTAACTACTTCACTACTTGAGTTTGGTGAGCTTAGTTTTGATACTGATGAAGTGATATTAAGCTCGTGTTCTTCAGGGAAAATTGCAGCAAAATGTTCTTTCTTACGACATTTATAACAAGTGACTGGCTTGGATTTTGAAAGATTAGAGGACTTACATTGCTTCGGTTCACTACTTGATTCAAGTGATGGATTTAAGTTTTGCTTGTGAACTGTGACTTGTTTGGTGTCCTCCTTTGGTTGAGATGTTGACTTAGCCTCTATCTTCTTACTTAGAACGTGCGTAGAGACTTTCTTTTGTAACTTCTCAAAAGGATCTGGTTGTGTCTTAATCTCCACGGGCACTAGAGTTTTCTTTTGATCTGGGACTAAGGCTGGTTTCTTTTCTTGAACTGCTGACCCTTGGACTTTGGCATTGGATTGTGGAGAACAGTTTGGTGCTAAACCCTTTGGTTGATACTTATCCCTCAGTAGTTCCTTAAGTTCTTCCCACGTGGTGAGAGTTGGCGCCTTGTAATACTAGCGATCATCAACTTCTTGCAACAACCATTTAGAAGTGTCTCCGGTGAGTTGGCTAACTGCAAAAGCTAATCTTTCTTTCGTCAGGATGCGGTGGTAGTATAGCCATTTTTCCATATTTCTTTCCCACTCTAAGTAGTTTCCTTTTCCTGAAAATTTATAGAGTTGAAGAATATTAGTAGACCGAAAATCAGAATCGAAATTCAACTTAAATTTGGGAGTTTGAGAGGTTTTATGTAAGCTGCGCCAAGTTGATCTCGATGTATCATCTGGTGGCTTGGGATTAAGCTCTTGCACCCTCCTTTGTCTTGCTCTGTTTCTATCTTGTTGAAGTCCTTCTCGAAGTGCATCCATTTGTCTATCCCACACTTGCTCCATTTTTGTGGTAAACATTTCAATGAAGAGATTGTTGCGGTTCTTGCTTGAATCGTTATCCAGATCGGCCATATCTACATGAAAAACAACACAACACTAAGCCAGTAACAAGTTCCTTTGAAAGAAATCGCAAACAAATGATCAAAACCCGAAATTGACTCTTCAAATGCCAAAGTACCCTAATCACGACTGTTTGACGAAATCAACCTCGAAACATTATCAAAACACATTCAAAAATTCCAGAATCAATTTTAACAAATTCTAGACTCAATCTAGGTTCACGATTTTAGCACAAGCCAATAATTTAAAACAATTCGAACAAGTCAACACGCAGAAAGTAGTCCAAAAGACAGTTTTGACAACAGCAGATGAACAGGCATAAACAAAAAGCAAATCAACTTCTAAAATCCTGAAACAATTCCTACGCATACTAGAAACATCCTAACATCAATAGCAATTGGATTCAGAATTTTATCACTCAAAACGAAATTATGAAAAATGAAACAAAACCGCTCCAAACGGCTTGACTTCCCTAAGGTGGCTCTGATACCACTTGATGTGTATCCGGTGAGGATGACGCACTCCCAATCACACCAGAGAAAAGTCACGGGGTTGATCTTTGAATAGGCTCAACACACAAGCAAAGAACAAGAGAGAATGGATCGAATGACGCCACACAAAGCCGCAGAAAAGCGATGCGATAAGTCTAAGAGATTCAGATTCGACAAACGAAAATGATTCAATGATCTAACTGAAAAAGTTTTAGAATAAAAAGATAGATAGATCTGAGTTCAGGTCTTACAAGAAAATATAAAGAGAAAACAACAAGGCTGAAACATCATGCAGAATGTCTTGGAAATAACAAAACTAAATAAAACAGAGTTTAAAATAAAAATAACTCATCAGCTCCCTTTGCTTTCCTTAGCCACGAAATGGATATGAAAATGGGCCTTGTGCTTTCAATTTCAACAAATGGGCAATGATGAAGTGAAACAGCTGCCTCATTAAAAACCTTGTCAAGAAAACCCAGAGGGACAAAACTTGACAAGGGAAAAAGAGTACAACTGAGACACTTTTCCCATTTGTTAAAATCACTTAGCTTGAATCAAAACCAAAGTGGTTTGATAAGCTTCACTTTCGTCATGGCTGCCTTGAATCCATATCTGCTTAAGCAATCCTCCCACAGTTTGGTTGAACTTCTTAGCTCTTGATCGAGTCATTGGACCAGTTGGTGTGGCAATGGCATCCTCAACTACAAGCTCATCCTCGGGTTCAAGCTCCTCCTCTGGTTTAGGTTCTTTCCCATGCTCCAAGCTCCTTATGCCATCTAGGATCACATCAGTTATCCTACAGAGTCTATCTATCAGCACAAGATTTATATTCGGTTTATACGTTTTATCAAACAGAAATCCTCCCACTACAAGAAATCTACCGCAAAACCGACGGAATTTCCGACGGAAACTAATTCCTTCGGAAATTTCCGACGGCTTACCGATGGATTCCTGAGATTTGAAAATACTCGGAATCGGTCGGAAATTCCGTTGGAAATCCGAGCCGTTATATTCCGATGGATTTCTGACGGAAATTCCGACGGAAATTTATATTCCGACGGATTTCTGACGGATATCCATGCCATTTTATTCCGACGGAAATCCGACGGATATCCATGCCATTATATTCCGATGGATTTCCGACGGCTTATGGAAAAATGTCGGATAATATGAACGTTAATGTATCCGTTGAATTTACCGTTGTAAGCCGACGGATTTCTGACGGAAATCCGACGGAAACAAGTTTATATATATGTTTCTCCCTTCCTCCATCCCATTACACAACAATCTTAATTTCATATCTCTCTCTCATTTCTTGTTTACTTAATACGAATTCTATAAAAAAAGTGAAAAATATGTCTAGATATTTTCGATCATGGATGGACGAACCATTAATGGATCCGGAGACGAACAACTTGAACGAAGAGTATGCATGAGGCATATACGAGTTCATGGAAGTGGCGGGAAAGCAACCGCGTGTTCGAAAATTAGGTAAGTTAAAATGTCCATGTTCAATTTGTAGGAATTCTCGTAATGTTGCGATAGAGATAGTTTGGCATCATTTGTATAGTAATGGGTTTACACCGGGTTACAAGATATGGTATTTACATGGAGAAACAAATGTTGAGTATGGTAGTACTAGTGAACCAACTGTCTCAGATTGTTTAGGAGGTAGCACGGAAGTAGATGTAGGTGTAGGGAGCGTGCAGATGGTGAATGATGCGTTTAGAGAGAATGTCGAGTTTAGCGGTGAAGAAAGATTTAGGTTCGAAGAACCTAATGTAGAAGCAAGAAGATTTTTTGATATGTTAGATGCTACAAAACAGCCACTATATAAAGGGTGTAAAGAAGGTCATTCGCTTTTATCAGCTGCAAGTAGATTGATGACGATTAAGACGGATTACAATTTGGCAGAGGAGTGCGTTGATGCGATAACAGATTGGGTGAAAGATTTATTGCCAGAAGATAATCTTTTACCCGGATCATACTACGAGGTACAAAAACATGTATCTTGTCTTGGGTTACCGTATAAGGTAATAGATGTGTGCATCGACAACTATATGCTATATTGGAGAGAAGATGAAAACCGCAAAAGATGTAGATTTTGTCGTAAACCACAGTATCAGTAAAGTAGTGGCAGAATTCAAATTCCATATAAACGTATGTGGTATTTACCAATAACAGAGAGGTTGAAGAGGTTATATACTTCTCAGCGCACAGCAGAGCCAATGAGATGGCATGTAGAACATCGTCAAGATGGAGATATTACACATCCTTCAGACGCAGAAGCTTGGAAACATTTTCAATCATTGTATCCGGAGTTTGCGTATGAGCGAAGGAATGTGTACCTCGGGTTATGTACAGATGGTTTTAACCCATTTGGGAAGCATGGAAGGAAGTATTCGTTATGGCCCGTAATTGTAACCCCTTACAATTTGCCTCCATCTATGTGCATGCGTAGAGAATTTTTATATCTATCGATTCTTGTTCCCGGCCCAGAGCATCCGAAGAGATCACTTGATATAGTCCTCCAGCCATTGATCTATGAGTTACAAATGCTATGGGAGCATGGTGTGGAAGCGTACGATGTTTCGACCCAGCAAAACTTTAAGATGCGTGCGGTGCTTATGTGGACCATAAGCGATTTCCCAACATATGGTATGTTATCTGGATGGACAACAAATGGGAGATTATCGTTTCCGTATTGCCAAGACAACACAGATGCATTCCAACTAAAGCACGGTAGAAAAAGTTGTTGGTTTGATTGTCATAGGAGATTTTTACCGAGTGATCATCCGTATCGTCGTTCGAGAACAATGTTTACGAAGGGTAGGCATGTTTTTGATGGTCCACCACCTGAGATAGACGGTGAAACTTTATTGGAGCAGTTGAGAGATTTTGGTGCTGAGACGACTCCTTATTGTGGGGGTAATGGACATGAACCTATTTATGGTGTCGGTGAATTTCATAGCTGGCACAAGAAGAGCATATTTTGGGATTTGCCTTACTGGAAGAACCATTTATTGCGGCATAATCTTGATGTGATGCACGTTGAGAAGAACTTCTTTGAGAACATCATGAACACAGTCTTAAACGTCCAAGGGAAGACGAAAGACAATATGAAATCTAGATTAGACTTGCCAGCATATTGCGATCGAGGTTTTCTTAAAGTGCTCCCAAATGGTCAATGTCCATTTCCATTATACCGGTTAGAAGTAGCAAAGAAAACAGAATTTTTTGATTGGATTCACGACGATGTTAAATTCACTGATGGATACGCATCTAATCTGCGTAACTGCATCGATTATGGAGAATGAAAGTTTACTGGAATGAAGAGTCATGAATGTCACGTTGTGATGCAGAAGCTTCTTCCATTCGCTTTTGCTCATCTTCTCCATAAAGACGTCCACCAAGCAATTGCAGGAGTAGGTGCTTTTTTTCGCGATTTATGCACAAGAACAGTTACTGTTGAGGGAATCCAAAATTTACAGGCCAATATCCCGGTGATCCTTTGTAATTTGGAGAAGATATTTCCACCATCTTTCTTTGATGTGATGAAACATCTTCCGATCCATCAGTGAATATTACTTCCCGTCAGAAGTTTGTACGAAGAGTAGACGTCCTAGTCGCCATGATGATCGTGGTGAGAGAGCGATTTACCCCGTCGTTGTTCCAGAGTTATTTTCCCAAGTTGGGCGAGTCAGTGGCAAAGGAAAAAGGCATAAGTTATCTCAAGAGGAGTTTAAACACTTGCATACGTATATCCTAACCAATTGTGAAGAAATTACGGAATACGAAAGGTAAACAAAAATTCTTTTGTGTCATTTAATGTATAATTGATTATTTTATATGTTATTATTAACTTGTCAACTATTTTGGTTTTCGTACAGGATTTACATGGCATTAATACGTGGGTACTATATGGATAAGACAGAATACGAGCTTCAAGTCCATAAGGAGGAGGAATTTATGCCTTGGTTGCAATTTTACGTAAGTGGTTAAAAATGGATAAATCATTTAATAAATTATTGTAGAAATACTAATTTGTCAACTTATTTTTGTAGGTTTCTGAAGGAGTAATAAGCGGACAGACATTTCCCACATGGGTTATTGGAATTTGTTAATGGTCCAAACTACATTGCAACTTCTTATCCTAGATACTGCAGTCGTGGATATGGGTTTATGGTTCATGACAAGAGAAGGACAACGCAAACTTCAGACTCTGGTATTTCAGTGAAATCTGGTAATGATGTTTACTACAGCGTTCTTCAGGAAATATTGGAAGTGCGGTACCCAGGAATGTTAGACTTGAGGTGCATTGTTTGCAAGTGTGATTGATATGATTCAACACTCGGTCGTGGGCTTCATGTAGACCAATTTGATGTTACGTCTGTTAATTCAAGTCGGAGACTAGAAACGTATGACCCATTCATTCTAGGATCACAAGCTGAGCAGGTAGGATACTAATATTAGTGTAATTAATACTCAATTCCTTATTTAGGTATAATACTTACAAAACTAATATGTTTTTTTTAGGTGTGCTATATTCGTTACCCTCGAATTACACGGCAGACGGATCCTTGGCGCACAGTTACTAAAGTGACCCCACGAGGAAGAATTTATGGAGTTGCAGAACACGATCCTTTACAGCCAGCAGAAGTTGTTCCAATGGATCCAGTTGAGCCTTCTTGTGCTCTGGATCTTGTTGTTGATTTCACACAATTTGGTTTAGTTTTTTCCAACTCAGAAGAAAAACAAGGTGAATTTTATGAGGATTCAGACTCAATTCCATCTGAGGGATCATCATCATCATCTAATGAAGATTAGTTATACACGTGGTTTGTATTATTTTTTGGTATTACGGAAAGATGTAAATTTGTTATTTTATGTTTTAATTAATTTTGACATTACGGTGTAAACGATAGGTCCTCGAAGACCGCAGCTGCCGAGCATTTTAAAAGCTCAACTTCAGCTTTGTATATTTTAACAAATTTTAATAAAATAAGATTTTGCCAGAAATTAAAAATTCCCTAAACAAACACATTAACAAACCCACACAACTCATTAAACCATTTAAAACCTTAAAAATCCGACGGATTTCCGATGGATTTTCCGACGGTAATATAATTTAAAACCTTAAAAATGAACACGTGTTTTCGTCAAAAAAAATACCCGTCGGAAATCCGTCGGATTTTTCGACGGATATCCGACGGTTTTTAGGGTTATTTTAAATTTAATTTTTATAGACACGTGTAACCCCTAAACCGTCGGAAATCCGTCGGAAAAACCAACGGATTTCCGACGGGTTTGGGGTTTACATGGTCAAATTGTAATTTCTTGTACATCAAGACAATGTTAACAACAAACTTTGACAAAATAAACTAAATTATGTGATATATAACATATTTTGAAAAGATTTTGTTTTTAGACATGGTTCGATCGAAAGTGTTTCATAGATAAACATATAGTTAACGTACAAGTTTACCAAATACATAGATAATCATCTAAACTTTTGAAATTTGTCAAATGAAAGATTTCTATAAGTTATTTGTGTTTGCAAACATGAATTTATAATACTATAAACATATGTTTACTGAAACGGTGCGTAAATAACCACTAAAACCACAAACCCGTCGGAAATCCATCGGAAATTTCCAATCAGAGGACATGCATATTTTTACTATCCGTCGGAAATCCATCGGAAATTTCCGATGGATTTCCGACGGATAATGAAAATGTAACCGCGAAACTCTTTTCGTTTCCCGCGATGCCTAAATTTTCGCGAATCCATCGGAAATTTCCGATGGATACGCGAAAATTTAGGTGCTAACCTTTCCGAAACCTTATCAAAAACGTGTCTAATTTAATTTTTTTTAAACTGACGGATTTCTGATGGATATATCCATCGGAAATATCGTAATATATACAGACTTCGTCTTCTTCCTCCTCACTTTCGCAGACAATCAAAAAAATTTCTAAAATCGCCAAAACTCTTCCAAGCTTCCGGATTTCCGTCGATATATCATCCAAATGTCTAACAATCCCCCAAACTTGTAAGTTTTGAAGTTTATATTATGGATTGTTAAGTTTTTAGTTAGATTGATTGTTTAGAAAATTAGAATTGTTAGATTTAGGTTTGTAATGTTAGATTTAGGTTTGTAATTGTTAGATTTAGGTTTGTAATTGTTAGATTTTGGTTTGTAATGTTAGATTTAGGTTTGTAATTGTTAGATTTAGGATTGTTATGTTTATTGAAATTATTTGTTTTCTTAATTTATTTATTAATTGAAATATTTATAATTTTATTCATGCATTAATATTTTCTTAATTTTGGTATGTTATTATAATTTTTAGAAAATTATCATTATTTTTTTTGATAATTTTTAATCATGTTAGTAATTTATAATTATATTCATGAATTATTCATTCTTTTATAAATCAAGGATTTACAAATTTTAAATTGTTTTGGAATTAATACTTATAAATATAAATTAATGTTGATTTTAGTAATTTATAAGTACTTCCATCAATTATACATTATTTTATAAATGTATAATTGTTTTGGAATAATAATGAATGTAAAATATTTTTTTTAAAATTATTTATTTGTTTTTAATTTTCATTATTATTAATTTTTTCATATAATGTTTGATATTTTTTTTAATTTTTCTAGGGATTACGGTAGGTTTGTCCATTCAGGACACAGCAGACGTAGTAGTCGCCGGGGAGGTACTGCCGCTTCGAGGAGTTCTCCTATACCGGAGACACATATCCCAGAGACAGCGCCTATGCCGACATCTTCACCTACTGCACCATCGCAGATGAGCGTCGAGGACTTTGTCGCTCAACCAGGACGAGATAGATTGCCTCGTCTCCATCCGGAATGCGTAGGCAGAGACACATGGTTAGTTTTTGTTAATTTTAAGATTTTTAATATTTATTTACTATTATTACTTTAGTTACAATTCAAATTATTTGCACTAATTTCTTTTGTAGGTTCGAAGATTCCGGAAATGGGATTTCCAAGTCCATTAACCGGATGCTCAATGGAATGCTTCGTCATCCATACCCGACTTACAACCAAATGCCGATGGCGGATCAGGAATTGTGGTTTCGCCAATTTGCGGTAAGTACTTCATATTTTAAATTTTTTTACTTTTATTTAATATATTTTATTTTATTTGAATTTTTGATTTGCAGCAAGAATTTACTTGGGACAGCCACATGACCGCCTCGGTTAGACGATGCTTCGATAAAAAAGCAGTGAGAATGTATTCGTGGAAGCTGAACGAGTGGAAGGAGAAGTGGCACAAGAATGATGTCCCAAGGGAACTGCTTTCCAACCCGGGCCTATGGAGCGGGTTATGCACTTATTGGACTGAAGAACCGACCAAGACAAGCTCCACAACTCATTCTGCGAGCCGAAACAGCGATCGCAAAGGAAAAGGCAAGGCGACGCACAATCTAGGAGCGGTTAGTTTGGTCACACGGGGCAAACAACTGGTAAGTTTTTTATTTAATTAAAATTTTGTTATTTAAGTTTTATAATTTTATAGTTTACTAAATTTTCATTTTTGTAGTTTCGGCAAGACAGTGTCCCATCTTCCGCTATCACATTGCTCAAGGATGCGCATACCAGCAGGAAAAACATGAAATCCAAGATCCGCTGGCTCGGGAGATAATTGACAATTATGAAAAGATGAAGGAAGACTTCCTCCTTTCTCAGCCAATCATCGAAGGAACGCCTCCAATGACCGATCTTCCAATCGAGAAGATTAACGAATTCGTCTACGAGGTAAGTAAAAAAATATATATTTATATCGTTTTTTTGTAATTTCTAATTTTTAACAAAATTTTCGTTTCTTACCGCAGTGTACTTTGAAGACAAAAGGTCGTGTATTTGGTCTTCCGGACGACGACTCTTTTTCTGCAACTTCGCGTTTCTACGACGGTTCTCCAGATATTAGCGCACAGCTCGCACAACGAGCCGCTGAGATGGAAGCCATGAAGACGCAGCTGCAACAACTCGCAGAAGAACAAGAAGCGAATCGCCTCCAACGAGAAGCGGATCGCCTCCAACGAGAAGCGGATCACCTCCAACACGAAGCGGAACGCAAGAGATCCCGCAAATTGGAGGCGGATAACCGGGTATTGCATCAACAAATGGCGGAATTCTTATCCCGCTTCCCGCCCTCGTAGTTTTAGTTTTTTTCCTTTTTTATTTGAATTATTTTAGAAATATTAAATTTCATTTTGAATTATTGCATTATTATTATTTCTTTAATTTTAATTTATATTAGATTTTAATTATTTAATTTATATTATAAAACAAATTTTACAAATTAATAAATTTATTTTTAAATATTCGATTTTATAATTAAAAAAATTTCAATAATTCCGTCAGAAATCCGTCGGTTTGTATCCGTCGGATATCCGTCGGTAGTTAAATATCAGAAAGCCATCAGATTTCCGTCGGTTATAGATCCGTCGGATATCTGTCTGTAGTTAAATATCAGATATCCGTCAGAAATCTGTCGGTTATATATCCGTCGGTATTCCATCGGTTATAGATCCGTCGGAAATCCGTCCGTTTGGAAGAATCAGAACTCCATCGGTGTTTCTGATTTCCGACGGAAAAACCGACGGATTTCTTATTTCCGTAGTCCATCAGAAATCCGTCGGAAATTCCGACGGATTTCCGATGATATTTTTATTTCCGACGAGATAGATGCGACGGAAAAACCCGATGGATATCCGACGGATTTTGCCGAAACCGACGGATTTCCGATGGTACTTGCCGTCAGTTACGCGGTAGATTTCTTGTAGTGTCAATGCCTAAAGAACTTCTTATGCTTAAACTCCTCACAAGATGGAAACACATTTTTAAAATTTTCAATTAAATCATAAAGCCTCTTAATGAACTCAACTTCCAATAACCTAGCTTCATGAGCAAAAAGAATCAGGTACCTTGGAATTATTGCATCGGCCACAATAATTCTCTTACCTTGCTTGTCTCGGAAGTCACAAGGATTTGTCTCAATGTTTGCTTCTGGTTCAAAGGCAATAGGACGTTTTATATCACAGATTGGAAGTAGCGAGTCAATAGACTTCTCTCTAGGAACGACATTTCTGAAATCCTACGAACGAAATGTATCTCACTCGGCAGCACCGGTGCAAGGTTAGATACACAAGAAAATTTATCTAAAGAGACAAATATTTTATGATCCAAATATTCAGCATCATTAACCTTACTAACCATAGCAAAAATATTAACTTTTTTACCTTGCTCTTGATTCCCTTTGAGTTTAATTTTGTCAAGGTAAAACTCAGGAGCCGGCAATGGCACAAGAGTAGTTTTCTTTTCTTGAAAAGGTTTTGAACTCAAAATTGTACAATCTGCGCCAAGAGAGAGCAAGTTAGCTTTCATTCGTTTTTGAGAGTCTAGATAATTACCTCGGGTTTTTATTTGTGGTGAGGCATCTGGTGGTTTCTCCTTGATCACAATGATGTGTTCAGTTCTTGTTACTCTCTCTGATGGATCCATTGTTAAGCTCCGTGTGGATGTGATTCCGCCTTGTAAGATGTTACCAAACATTTCAGCTCGGCAAGCTTGTGAATGGGTTGACACCGCATGATGATTCTTCTCTTTTGTGCTTTCCTCAGCTTTTTCACAAATGTTATGCTTTCACTTTCAGAATTCATAGAATTCAAATTTGCTATTCCTTTTCCAAACTGAATTCTGCTCAGACCAGATTCTTCAAAAGGCTCCTTTGGATCTTCTGCTGTGTCTTTAGGAACTTGCAAGAGAGAAAAATTATCACTCGGAGATGGCAGCTCCGGTGCAGCGTTAGTTAGACTCTTAGAAGTCTCTTTAGAACCAATCGCAATAACTTTTTCCTTTTGGTGAAGAGAGTTAGGAGATTCACTTACAAAATGTCTTACTCTTTGTTTTAGAATGAGCAGATCTTGTTGAATCTCATGTGGTTTCATTGCAACCAAACAATGCTTTCTTCCTTTGTACTTAAACGAATATTGGTTTTTGGAACCAGAATACTCATGGATCGCTTGATGTTTGTTCTGCCACGGTTTTCCAAGGAGAATGTGACATGATTCCATTGGTTGAACATCACACAAAACCTCGTCTTCGTATTTTCCAATGCGTATAGAAATCGTCACTTGATGGCTCACTCTTATGTTGTAATTATCATTGAGCCATGGGTTCTGCTTCACCTTTAATCCAAGCTTCTGGACCATATACTCACTTGCCACGTTGTTGCAAGTCCTTTCATCGATCTTGATGCTGCATACTTTGCCTTGAACCTGACACCTAGTGTAGAACAGATCCTTTCCTTCGTGAGTAGTCATTGCTGTACTGGATTCTTCATAATGATTGGCCATCACTGCCTGAAAAAGTAACACAAAAAAAACCCAGTAACAAGTTCCTTTGAAAGAAATCGCAATCAAATGAGCAAAACACGAAAATGATTCTTCAGATGCTGAAGAACCCTAATCGCGACAGTTCATCGAAATTGACCTCTAAAAATTATCAGAACACATTCAAAAATTGCAGAGACAATTTTAACAAATACTAGACTCAATCTAGGTTTCAATGCAACAAATTTCACGATTTTATGGTTAACCAATGATTTTAAACAATTATAGCAATTTAACACAAAATAACTTTTCAAATTCCGAGAACCTCTAGTTGCGACTGTTTGACGAAATCAACCTCGAAAGATTATCAAAACATGTTCAAATATTCTAGAATCAATTTTAACAAATACTAGACTCATTTTCAAAACAGATTCAACAGATCTCACGATTTTATCAGTCAAAATAAATTTATGAAAATTCTAGCAATCAACAGACATAATCGATTCAAATGATCTGTGGAATATCAAAGGGTAAAACGTTTTGAATCGACACAACCTGGTTTGGAGCGAGCTATGATACCACTTGATATGATCCTAGATGAGGATCAAGTCCCTGAATGCTCTCCAAGAGGTTGTGATGGTCGGAGTGATGAGATTAGTGATGCGGAAGTGATGAAATAAAGTGAAACGGCGAGTATGGTCTGACGGGATTTATGGATCGATGCGAAACATCTAAAGGGGATGATGAACCTTTAGACTTTCAGACTTGTTCGGTACGTGAGTAAGGACTCTGGACGTGATGAACAAGAGATGGATCGGAGTGATACTTCTTAGGAGTTGTGACAGACTCTAAGACTATCGAACTTGCTAGCGTGAGGATGAAGATCCGATCACAAGTAAGGATTGATCAAACAGACTTCCGAGAGTTTTGAGAATATGAAAAGAGTTTGATAATTGATACAATTAGTTCAGATCATAATATAAAGGGGGGGAGAAGGAGAAGACGAGGAGGTGGTCATCAAGACATTCCTCGAAACACCACTCCTCGGAACACAACAAAAAATAAATACAAAGTTTGAATAAAACATAGAATTAAAAGATAGAGTTTGGGCCTGGTTTTATCAAGAGGCTAGGGTAGAGTAACCGGGCCTTACCTCATTAAAAACCTTGTTGGTAAACCCATTGGGAAAAACCCAACAAGAGAAAAAGAGTATAAGTCCGATTACCTCTCTTGATAAAAGTCTAGGTGGCTTGGATCACAACTAGGGTGGTTGGATTAGCACACACTAAAGTGCCCTGGATAGTGTTGAGAAGATGTTGCAAAGATGTCTTGAATTGTTGAAGCGGTCCTCTTAATATTCCCGGATCAAACGTTGTTGTTGAGCTAATCCATTTCTTCTTAGCTTCCTCGGCTACAAGCTGCTCCGGTGCAAGCTGCTCCTTCATTGTGCTTGGCATGATCACATCAGTAAGGAATGACAAAGATGAGCTTATACCCACTAGGACAATAACTGGTCATAGGATGTGTATAGACTATAGGAAGTTAAATGCAGCATCTAGAAAAGATCACTTTCCTTTTCCATTTATTGATCAAATGCTAGAGAGGCTTGCAAACCACCCTTACTATTGTTTCTTAGATGGATATAGTGGGTTTTTCAGATCACAATACATCCAAATGACCAAGAAAAAACCACCTTTACTTGCCCATACGGAACTTTTGCACCTGCAACGTTTCAGAGGTGTATGACCTATATCTTTTCAGATTTGATAGAGGAGATGGTGGAAGTCTTCATGGATAATTTTTCCGTGTATGGCTCCTCCTACTTCTCCTGTTTGTTGAATTTGTGCAGGGTGCTTACTAGATGTGAGGAGACAAATCTGGTCCTGAACTGGGAAAAATGCAATTTCATGGTCAGAGAAGGGATTGTCTTGGGGCACAAGATTTCTGAGAATGGAATAGAGGTAGACAAGGCCAAGGTAGATGTGATGATGCAGCTACAACCACCTAAGAACGTCAAGGACATCAGGAGTTTCCTTGGACATGCTGGGTTCTACAGGCGGTTCATTAAGGATTTCTCTAAAATAGCTAGACCACTCACTAGTCTACTTTGCAAGGAGCAAGAGTTCAACTTCGATTCTGAGTGCTTGAAGGCTTTCCAACTGATAAAGGGAGCATTGATCTCATCCCCAATAGTCCAAGCTCTGGATTGGGACCACCCTTTCGAAATCATGTGTGATGCTTCGGACTATGCTGTTGGAGCACTTTTGGGTCAAAGAATAGAAAAGAAGCTTAATGTGATCTACTATGCAAGCAGAACCTTAGATGAAGCTCAAGGGAGATATGCTACCACAGAAAAGGAGTTGCTTGCTGTAGTCTTCGCTTTTGAAAAATTCAGAAGCTACTTGGTAGGATCAAAGGTAACAGTCTACACTGATCACGCCGCATTAAGACACATTTATGCCAAGAAAGACACCAAACCCAGGTTACTGAGATGGATCCTTCTATTCCAAGAATTCGACGTGGAGATAGTTGACAAGAAGGGGGTCGAAAATGGGGTAGTTGATCACTTATCCAGGATGAGGATTGAAGATCCGTTGCCAATCGATGATTCCATGCCAGAAGAACAGTTGATGTTAGTCAAGACCTTCGAAGGGACCCAGCGCACCAGAGCAGACTTTAAGGAAATCCTGGCAATAGCAGAAGAGAAGTTGCCATGGTTTGCAGACCTAGCTAACTACTTAGTAAGTGGTGAGATTCCTAGCGGTCTTGATACATACAACAGGAAAAGTTTTTCAGAGACATCAACCATTACTACTGGGATGAACCGTATCTCTACAAGAAAGGTTCAGATGGCTTATTTAGAAGATGCATAGCAGAGGAAGAAGTCAGAGGAGTGCTAGAACATTGCCATGGTTCCGCATATGGAGGCAATTTTGCTACATTCAAGACAGTGCAAAAAATACTCCAAGCTGGTCTTTGGTGGCCGAGCATGTTCAAAGACGCACACATTTTGATATCCAAGTGTGATCCATGCCAAAGGATGGGGAACATAGGCAAAAGAAACGAGATGCCTCAAAACCCTATCCTTGAAGTTGAAATTTTTGACGTTTGGGGTATTGACTTCATGGGACCCTTCAACCCACCTTCTTATGGGAATAGCTACATATTGGTTGCTGTAGACTACGTCTCAAAATGGGTAGAAGCCATAGCTAGTCCCACTAATGATGCAAAGGTGGTGCTGAAGATGTTCAAAACTATCATCTTCCCCAGATTTGGAGTTCCCAGAGTCGTGATCAGCGATGGAGGGTCTCACTTCGTCAACAAAGTCTTTGAGAATCTACTAAGGAAGCATGGAGTAAAGCATAAGGTGGCAACACCTTACCATCCTCAAACCAGTGGCCAGGTTGAAGTCTCCAACAGGCAGATCAAAGCTATCCTAGCAAGGGTAGTAGGCGTTTCTAGAAGAGATTGGTCAACCAAACTTGATGAAGCTCTATGGGCTTACAGAACTGCTTTTAAGACTCAAATTGGACGGACTCCGTTTCAGCTGCTTTATGGAAAGGCCTGTCACCTACCTGTTGAAATCGAGTACCAAGCATTATGGGCAACAAAGCTCCTAAATCTTGACATTAAGACAGCTCAAGAGAAGAGAGTGGTGGACCTACATGAGCTAGAGGAAATCAGACTTGAAGCCTATGAAAGCTCAAAAGTGTATAAGGAGATAACTAAGGCTTTCCATGACAAGAAAATTTTGCGTAGAGACTTCAAGGCTGGAGATCAAGTTCTCCTGTATAACTCAAGACTTAAGCTCTTTCCTGGAAAACTGAAGTCTAGGTGGTGCAGACAATTTGACATTAAGGAAGTGTTACCATATGGAGCTGTCACCCTGCTTACTAAGGATCGTAAAGAATTTACAGTGAATGGACACAAGCTTAAACACTACATGGCTGACTACATACCAAAGGGGACCTCAATTCCCCTTGATGAGCCGCTCAAAGCCTAAAAAGAAAGAAAGTCAAGCATAGTGACTTTAAACAAGCTCACTTGGGAGGAAGTCCCATGTCTATATTTGTAAATATTTTTTTAAATTTTTTGTTTTTGCTTATGTCTCAGACGCATGAGGTGCAGAAGAAATTGATCAGAAAGGTAACAGATGGGGTAAAGGAAACATTGTCTCAGACACTCGAGTCCAACACCGCGTCGAGTCCAACACCGCTTCGAGCCCGACACTACACCCACACCAGGTGCTTTATAAAAAAAAAAAAAGTGAGTTTTCGGTTTACTCACCTTATCTCTTCACTCACCACTCATCACTTCACTCACCTCTCGCGCAATCCGCCTCGTTAAACTCCAAGCTCATCTCTCGCTCAATCCGATCCAGCGTCTCTCTCATCGTCTCTCTAGCTCGATCCATCACCGCCGTAGTAACTCGAGCCTTCTCTCTATCAATCCGCCTCAAGCTCTCGCGTCATCTCTCACCTCAAGCTCTCTCGTCAACTCGCCCTCAGCTTTCTCTCTCTCACTTCTTACAAGTCACCGTCACCACCCAACACGTCGCCATCTTGAGTCAAGTCTTTCTCACTCGATCCATCCTCGCCTCGAGCTCTCACTCTCTCTCAACTCACTCCCGTCTCATCCTTCTCTCGCTCAATCCACCTCGACCTTCACTCGAGTCAAGCTTTCTCACTCTCGTGCCCAAGCTCTCTCGCCGCTTGATCCGTCTTCACGCAACTCGATCCGTCGCCGCCATAGTCACTCGAGCTTCTCTCTCTCACTCGCCGTCGCTGCCTCGAGTCCAGCTTTCCCGCCATAGTCACTCCCATCTCGTCCTTCACTCGAGCCAAATCCGTCGATCCACCTCGACCTTCACTCGAGTCGAGCAACTCGTCGTCTCCTGCCTCAAGCTCACTATCTCTCGCAGCCTCGAGTTCATCGTCTCTCGCCTTCACTCAAGCTTTCTCAGCCTCGAGTTCATCGTCTCCCGCCTCGAGCTCACTATCTGTCGTAGCCTCGAGTTCATCATCTCTCGCCTTAACTCAAGCTTTCTCAGCCTCGAGTTCATCGTCTCTCGCAACTCGAGCTGTCACTTGATCTCTCGCACTCAGCTCCTCACCGAGCCACGCGAATCCAGCTTTCTCACTCGAGCCGGATCCGCAGCCGAGTTCATCATCTCTTCCTCGCCTCGAGCTTGAATCAGCGTTTTTCACTCAATCCAAAAATGTCTTACTCATCGTCTCACCCGATCCGAGCCTTCTCACTCTCGAGCTCACATCTCTCAATCCGTCTATAGCTATGTCTAACCTCCGCGGACGTGCAGAAGCTGAAGCCATAGCAAGGCGCTACACTGAAAACAGAGGACATGTGTCCCCTCCAAGGGATCCCATGGAAGTTGACGAAGCCACACCCGACTGGCACAACCGCGCAAGGGCTGCAACACTAGCTAGGCGTTATGCAAGAATAAGCCATAAGGCTAGAAAGGGAAAAGCTATTGAAGCAGAAATCGAACCAGAAGCCGAGCAAGGGTATGAACCAGAAGCCGAGCAAGGGTATGAACCAGAAGCCGAGCAAGGGTATGAACCAAAGGCCGAGCAAGGGTATGGACCCGAGCAGCAAGGCTATGGACTCGACCAGGAAGGTGACGGACTCGACCACGCTGATCGAGTCGAACACTCAAGTCAACCCAAATGGTATGCAGCCCAAGAGTTCTCGCGCGAAAGGGATGAAGTAGCTCGCGGAAAGGCTGTCGATCACGGTGAAGATATGGAGATGGGAGCCAAGTTCGAAAAGAGGTATTCACGGAAGTCGGAGCCAGAGCTAACTAAGACAGAAACGCGTGCAGTTTTCCTTGCTAGGCGTTTTACAGGAATGCACTATCCCCATCTCCCCACCATGGAAAAACTTGGCACAAGCGAGGACGTAAGCTGCCTTTTTGCACTATGTGGACTAACCAACTTCATGAAGTGCAACATGGCAGCTTATCAAGTCGAGACTTGCCACTTCTTGGTATCAATGGAGGTGCATTTCTACGAAGAGAACCCTGACTGCGAGTCAGACAGAGGATTAGGATGGATCACTTTTAAAGTCGAGGGCAAGAAGTACTCCATCACCACCAATGAGCTCGACAACCTGTATGGTTTTGCTAGAGGAACAGGGGTACACCAAGACTTTGACAAAGGGGAGCTGCAATCCTTGTGGCTGACAATAGGCACAGACATGCCGTACTCATCATCTAGAGCTAAGGGTTCACAGATTCGACACCCCGCGGTGAGATACCTGCACAAGGCGAACGCCAGCACCATGTTTGCGCGTCTTGCAACTGGCACTGTCAATGAAGGAGAGCCGCAAATAATGGATTTGGGATTGAAAGGGATTCTGGAGTTTGCTAGGGATGGAAGAGAACTTGTAGGGGATAAGGCTAACACAAGCCTCACCTTTGTCTTGCTGGCTCAGTTCCAGAACTATAGAGAGTGGGCTGTGAAGATGCATAGGAAAAATGCAAAAGGAGACCTCCGCATTGGGGGAGTGATTACGCCCATACTCATTGCCTGAAACATACCTATAATTTCAGAGCCAACCGCACCAAGGTGGCTAGACGTTGAACATCTTAGGAGTGCAAAGTTCCTCGACAGAACCACAGACATGGAGGAGTACTTCTACCAGTTCATTCACCCTACCGCAGGACCAGCTCGGTTACGACTCCCTTGCGCAGCAATACAAAATACTCTAGACTGCAACATTGACTTTTCACCTCCACTTGAACTGCTCTAACTACCGCAGGAAGGGGATGGACTCAATCCTGCTGATCGAGTCAGTCACTCGAGCCCCCCAGAATATGCTGCGCCTGAGACATTTCACTTTGAAGAGTATGCCGCATCTAAACGCAACAAGAGTCTATGGGAGGCTCACAAGCGGATTGGACACCTTCAGAAATGGAACCATGTCAACCAAGCGCCTTGCAGAAGAGTGATTCTATGAAAACAAGCTCCAAACGTAGCACACCCCTCGAGCCCCGAGAGCTTCCTCTTTCGAACCATGACAACGCAAGAGACATGCAGCGGGGTCGAGTTGAGCGGGCTCGAGCATACGACACGACCTCCCCCACCAGGAATACTCACGCGCGAGCATGGAGGAGTCACTCGACTCCTACTTTTCCAACTACTGAGGTACCAGTTCCAAACCCATCATTGTATATACCATTACATTTAGTTTACTCCTGTTTTCTATCCTGAAGTCTTTTCCAAATTTTTATTACACAAGGGACTGTGTAATTTAAGTTTGGGGGAGGGTTCAGGATGTATTTGACATTGTTTTCTGTTTTCTTAAGTTAAATTTTGCATCATCTATGTGCATTTGAAAACCATAAAAATTTGAAAATTTTTCGAAATCTATTTCACAAAAACAAAGTGTCCATGTAGTTGCATTAGCATTTTAGGATTGAGCCTAGTTGCATTTCATCTAAGGTTTAGCATGCAGTTTAAGCTGACAAAATCAATGAACCATTTAGTTATTCTGTGGTGCATGTTGATTAAGTTTGAAGCATAAGGCAGCACCATGCTTTGAATTCATTGCTTGACATTTGATTTTAGCTGAAGTATGTTGTAAAGTGCATTCATTCCCTATATATTTGAACCTTAACTTGACTTATAATTATCATGTTTATGCATTGAAGATGAACTCATGGATACCTATATACATACTTGGATATTCTTTCATCTTTTTACCACTCTTGCTATCCAAGTAGCTGATTCCCATCATTGGAACAGCTTCCCCCACCATGAACCTACCTTTCTTTCAAGCCAATATTATTCTCTGTGTGTGTGAGGCCTTTTATTGACTGAGCTTGGTAGAAAGTGTTAGGTTTGAGCCGACAAGGATAGGTTCGCATTTAGTTATAGTTCACAGTTTTTGGACTAGCTTGGACTAGGTGGGAATATGATTCTGGGTAGAAATGGAAATTGGGATATCCAAGTCATGGAAATTCATTGAGCGATGTGTTAAAAATGAAGAGAAAATGGAAAGGAAAAGAAACTTCTAAGTAGAGGGATGTGTATGATTGAAGCTCTAGTAAAGGATTGGGTAGTAAAGATTAAAAAAAATAAATAAAAAAATAAAAAAATAACATGTATGACTTGCATAAGAGATAGAGCCTCAGATATTAACCCAATCCGCTAGAGTAATCAAAAGAAAAGGAACCCCCTTAGAACACAAGGAAAAAGAAAAGATTGATCAAAGAGATTCAAGGCAACAAATT
Source organism: Cardamine occulta (assembly GCA_028015245.1). Lineage (NCBI taxonomy): Eukaryota > Viridiplantae > Streptophyta > Magnoliopsida > Brassicales > Brassicaceae > Cardamine > Cardamine occulta. Next base: position 5,800,906 of record CM051382.1, read on the forward strand.
GCCAAAGGGTAGTAATAGGATCATTTCTGGGTTTAGATTTAGGGGTTTGGGTTTGATTATGTATATGGATGGGTAGAAGGGAGTCATTCCTTGTATGCATCGGTTGGCCCTGACCTTTAGCCTTCTTCTAAAGCTCAGTTTTTCTTTGAGAGTCCCTTGAGTGATGATGAGTGTAACCAATTACATGAACGGACCATCTTTGTCCTTTGACCATTCCCTTAGCCAAATGAGTTCAATGACTCTGCATAAATTTGATTCATGTTCATTGCTTAATGAATGTTAAAGGGTATGAAGAATCTGAACACTTGTGTAAGCTAAGGTCATTGTTTAGTAGTGATGTGATGAGCATGACTAATGCTTTAAAAGTAAAACTTGTTAGCATTGCATTCAGGATAGCTTCTCGGAAATTTGATCAAGTCTTTTAAGGCTGCATTGCTTAGGTTCTGAATCCCCAACTTCACACTTCTCCTCCAGCTTATGCTTGTTTTATTGCTTGAGGGCAAGCAAGGATTAAGTTTGGGGGAGTTGATATGTCAGTATTTTACATGATTTATGCATACATTCTCCTTTCTATTTGCTTAGTTTCACCTTGAGTTCTTAGCATTTCTAGTCCAATTTCATATGTTTTTGCACTTAGGAGAATTTGCACTAGCATTTGCATACATGTTGCATTTTGGAGCTAAAACAGGTACAACTTGGAGCATGGATGCTAGGACAGCTCGAGTCCCACTCGAGCCCGCGCTTGCCACCCCACTCGAGCCCGCGCTTGCCACCCCACTCGAGCCCGTGCTTGCCACCCCACTCGAGACCCCACTCGAGTCTGCGCTTGCCACCCCACTCGAGACCCCACTCGAGTCCGCGCTTGCCACCCCACTCGAGTCCCCACTCGAGCCCGCGCTTGCCATCCCACTCGAGACCCCACTCGAGCCCTGCTATGCGGCGCTCTCTGCTCGAGCCCACCTCATTCGAGTCCACACTCAACATCGCATCCCCAACTTGACCTCAGCTCCACCACAATCGACTCGATGCTGCACTCAACGTTACCACTCAATGCTGGCACTCGAGTCCCCACTCCACTCAACACACTCGACACCACTCGACCAGACTTGGTCGAGCTGCACCATCCGCGAAGACTTAACTATTTTTTCTTTGTCTTTATCTGTTTTAGGGTTTTCTGTATTTTACTATAAATACCACTGTTAGGTATTATCCAGCGGATATGTCTTTTATTTTTAGGGTTTTTCTCTGCCTCCAAACCTTGTTCTTGGTGTTCTTGGTGTTTTTCTTTTTGTAATTCAGATCTCTCTTAATCTAGTATTTAGTTTGCTTTGATTCTTTGCAGTCTTACTATTCTCATCCTAATCTATCTTTCTAAACTATTTCAATGAATTCTGAGATGTTTGATTTTTCTGGGTTTTTGTTCTTGATGATGATGATTGGTGTTCTTGAGTAGTGATTTAGGGTTTCTGAGGATGGGTTAGATTTGTGTAGGGTTCTTGGTCTCCTTAGATGTTCAAGCTTTAAATTGCATAGATCTCTTCTGGATTAGGTGTTCTTAATGCTTAGTTAGCCAAGACATTGGTAATTATGATCTCAAGCATTTCCCACTCAGAAAGTGTTGATGAGATGCTTGAACCAACAAATACCAGAGATCTATAGCTTTAACCCATGGCTTAAGAGGTTCTAGCTGTATTTTAACATTAATGAATTGGTTCTTAATGCTTGCATATATTATGTTTCATTGATATCTGCTCTAAGTTTCCTTGTATCTTTGACTAGGTATTAAGATTAGGAAGTGGTATAGGCTTGTTGGTGTTTGTCACGAGAGTGGAGTCACCTTACCTTGATGTTAATTGTCTAGAGATAGCTTATGTGAAGTTTTGTTAAGTACCTAGGAGAGACCAAGGAGAATCACATTTCGATCCCCCCATCCTTAGACCCCTATTTACATCTTCTTGCTTTATCAGCTTGTCCTAAGTCATTTACTTGTTTAATTGCACTTTGCCTTTCATCTCTCTCAACTCAGTCTTGAACCCGAGCGCATAGTTGTTTGTAGTTTTTAGGCTCCACTCGATCTCATTGACTCGTTCAGAGTGGTCGAGTGCACCTTTTTGTCATTTTTTTCTGCATTGACTCTATCACTTGACTTGGTTTAGGACTCGAGTCAAGCATCCATCTTGCTGCATTTCATTTTTATTTCACTTAGGTTGTTAGATAAACATTTCCTTTCTATCTGGCTTGACTTTGTTGTATCTAATCACGTCTTGATTGCTAGCATCACACCCATTTGGATTGACACCTTAGTATTACAATGACAATGCTAGGGAATTGATACATCCTTCTGCATACACTCACATTCTAAGTTCATTTTTTTTACTTTGGGATTACATAACTGACAAGGGATTTACATCCAGTAGGACAAGTTCCTACTGCTAGATTTCCCTTGCCCACAGAAGTAGTCCCTTCGTAAAAAAAAATCAATATCAACATTTCACTTTGAAGAGTTTGCCGCATCTAAACGCAACAAGAGTCTATGGGAGGCTCACAAGCGGATTGGACTCCTTCAGAAATGGAACAAAGTTCAAACAAAACGATCAAGGCATTTAAGGTACCGTGAAAGATATGTCAGATGGGTGGAAGGAGATGAAGGAACAGCTAAACAAGATTCAAGGCAACGGTAGGCGCCGCTCTCAAATAAATGATGAACCATGTCAACCAAGCGCTTTGCAGAAAAGTGGTTCTATGAACACAAGCTCCAAGCGTAACACACCACTCGAGCCCCCCAGAGCTTCCTCCTTCGAACCACGGTAACGCAAGAGACATGCAGCAGGGTCGAGAAGAGCGGGCTTGAGCATGCGACTCGACCACCACGATGACCCCCCACCAGGAATACTCACGCGCGAGCATGGAGGAGTCAATCGACTCCTACTTTTCCAACTACTGAGGTACCAGTTCCAATCCCATCATTGTATATACCATTGCATTTAGTTTACTCCTGTTTTCTATCCTGGAGTCTTTTCCAAATTTTTATTACACAAGGGATTGTGTAATTTAAGTTTGGGGGAGGGTTCAGGATGTATTTGACATTGTTTTCTGTTTTCATAATTCAAATTTTGCATCATCTATGTGCATCTGAAAGCCATAAAATTTAAAAAATTGTCAAAAACTATTTCACAAAAACAGAGTGTCCATGTAGTTGCATTAGCATTTTAAGATTGAGTATAGTTGCATTTCATCTATGATTTCTGCATAGGGGATAATGATGATTCTTGCCTAGCTTAGCATGCAGTTTAAACTGACAAAATCAGTGAACCATTTAGTTGTTCTGTGGTGCATGTTGATTAAGTTTGTAGCACAAGGCAGCACCATCCTTTGAATTCATTGCTTGACATTTGATTTTGGCTGAAGTATGTTGTGAAGTGCACTCATTCCCTATCTATTTGAACCTTAACTTGACCTATAATTATCATGTTTATGCATTGGTACTTGAACTCATGGATAACTATATACATACTTGGATATTCTTTCATCGTTTTACCACTCTTGTTATCCAAGTAGCTGAGTCCCATCATTGGAACAGTTCTCCCCACCATGAACCTACCTTTCTCTCAAGCCAATATTGTTCTCTGTGTGTGTGAGGCCCTTTATTGACTGAGCTTGGTAGAAAGTGTTAGGTTGGAGCCGACAAGGTTAGGTTCTCATTTAGTTCTAAAGGATTGGGTAGTAAAGAAAGAAAAAAAATATATGTATAGGCTCAAAAAAAAAAAAAACTTGTATGAGTTGCATAAGAGATAGAGCCTCAGATATTAACCCAATCCGCTAGAGTAATCAAAAGAAAAGGAACCCCCTTAGAACACAAGGAAAAAGAAAAGATTGATCAAAGAAATTCAAGGCAAAAAAGTGCCAAAGGGTAGTAATAGGTTCATTTCTGGGTTTAGATTTAGAGGTTTGGGTTTGATTATGTATATGGATGGGTAGATGGGAGTTTATCCTTGTATGCATCAGTTGGCCCTGATCTTTAGCCTTCTTCTAAAGCTCAGTTTTTCTTTGAGAGTCCCCTGAGTGAGGATGAGTGTAACCAGTTACATGAAGGGACCATCTTTGTCCTTTGACCATTCTGTAACACCCGTGTTCTGGGCAATGGAGTCTCGGTACGGGCAATGTTACGGTCAGTCGAGAAATTCCGAGGTTTTGTCATTCGGACAGATTCGGTCATTCGGACATGTGTGTTCGGAAAAACATGTTTGGTCGGAAAATGGAGTTTGGTCTGGAAATGGAATTGTTTGGTCTGGAAATGGACAAGTTGGTCGGAAAAATGGAGTTTGGTCACATTCGGACAGTTCTGGTCGGATCCGGACAGGTTTGGTCCGATTTAGGACAACTTTTGTCCGAAAAATGAAAATGGTCGGCTCAGGCTGGGGAAGTAAGGGTTGAATTATTTTGGAAAATGATTAAGTTGGGTCGAGGTGGAATTTTGCTGGGCCATCTAGAAATCCTGATTGGACCAGGATTCATTAAAGAAGGATTACGGACCAAATAGGGGAAATTGTTGGGCTTGGACCAATTGGCTCGGTCAAATCAATTTCTGTTTCGATAAATCCTAATATTTTGGGAATTAATGACATTCGAACGAGCAGGAATCGGTTTAAGGAGATTTTGATAATTTGGGTTGGTTATGGAACCGAATATGCGGATTTAGGTGTTTTGTGACCCAAATTTGATTGGTTCAGTCAAATCGAGTTTTGTCAAGTCCCAAACTCGTAAAATATATTCTAAGTATGGAATAAGGTGGTGGTGTGAAGGGCCGAGTCATATTATGAAGATGGGCCATTATTTGTGAGTTCTTAGTGGGTTTTTCTTAAGGACCAAGGTCCAATTCGTGGATTAAACTTAAGGGACGATTAGTATAAGAGTTTTGAGGGTTTTAGAGTCGCATAACACAGAGAGTTTGCACAGTCAGAGCTAAGAACCCTAGAGCTTCGAGTTTTGGAGAGTTTGGTCGAGAATCAAGGTTCGTGAAGGGGTAAGCGATTCCTTTGTGATTTTTGTGATTCTGTTTTGATCAGATCTCGTTATTAAAGTATTAATGTTGATCTATCACATAAAATCTGCCAGTTGTCGATCTATTTGAGGAGTTGTTCGTGAACCCTTAGAGCTTTACCGTTTGTCCGAGAGTTCGTCGATTGGTAAGCGAATTTCATCGTAAATCCAGTGTTCTGGTCCGATAGTTTTGGGTTATTTAAGATGTTTAGTGGATCTGTGGCAGAGATCTTCGAGAAGCTTGAGTAGTTTGGGGTTTTGGTTAGCATAGCTCACGCGGACCCGAATCGGTAAGGGTTTTTGTGATTGTGGGTATGTATTTTGTTGGGGTGTTGGTTGGATATTTGTATTGATTGTTTTTATGTGTCTGTAGGTTAATCAAAAGCTTGCTGAGATATTAAGGTGAGTGTGTGACCGTGGTTTGTGTTTGTGGTGATTTGGTTGTGTTGGTTGTCTTGTTTATGTTAAGGGTATTGCGTTTGATGTCTTGACGGGTTGGTTCCATTTGTGTGTTGTATGTGCTTCGGCATATGCGTTTGAGGGAACCGTTGCTTTACATTGACTTAACTTGATTAATCATGCGCATATATTGAATTGTCTTGACACTAAAACCTGGTTAGACAGGACGATCGCTCACTAGGCAACTTTTGTTGTTTACGCATCCACTCGTTGATGCAGGTAATAAAGATTAAGGAGGAGCTCGCAGGACCTAGAGGCGTTGGATGGGACGGATGGTTTTATTGGGAGATTGAGTTTAGTTGATTTTATTATTTTGTGCTTTGAGTTTGATGTTTAGTTGCTTAAGAACCATGTTAGCGAGTATTCGAGATATTTGAGTTATTGAATTATTGAGGAATTCTTTTGTTGAGATTTGGTTAGTTGAATGGAATTTATTTGAGAAATTTTGAGACTCGCTTGCATGACTTAAGTGTTGTTGTTCCGCTGTGCATATAAACTTTGAATTTGAGGAAATCCGGAAACCTCGTTTGAGACTTAGAAAACTATCGAGAAAAATTTTGAGGTCTACCGGTTAACACCATTGTTAGGGCAGATTTTACGGATAGGGGTGTTACAAGTTGGTATCACAGCATCATTGGATCCTAGGATTGTTTGGTTCTGCATTTGCTTGAGTTTATTTTAGTCGTAATCTGATACAATCTGTAACAAGTATGTTACAAGTTGGTAGCAGAGCATGCTTGGTCCTAGGGCTGTGTAGTTAGTGATTTGATTAGGGTAAAACCATCCTTCCAACGCCAAGTCTCGCGGTAAGTCTTTTGGGTTGTTGTTAATTTTGAGAAATTGTTGTGATGAATGGTTTATGAAGCCGTTTGGCGTGGTGTTGGCTAAGTTTGTGTGAACTTAGTTTTGGGTTTGGGTTATGCAGATGGTTCGTAAAACCAGAAACACGCGTAGGAACGGTGAGAATGGTGAGAATTCTAGAGTTCACTCTAGTGATAGGAATGGAGCCGCGAGAGCCGGCGAGAATGCGACTGTTGATAGCGCGGATAACTGCGGTGTGGATGTGGCAGCTGCAATTTAGGCAGCATTGGCTCCTATGATGGCGACTCTGGCTCAGTTGGCTGAGAGGTTACCGGTAGTTGGACTAGTGCCCGGAGTGCAACCGGTGGGTGCGAATGGTATTGGGGTGGGCAATGGGTTGCCTGGAGCCAATGGTGTGCATGCCGATGTTCGGGTTGATATTCCCGTGGAAGGTGTGGGGAATTTGAATGTGGAGCCGCGTGTGCCACCGTACCTTAAGGTTATGGAGCATATGCAAAAGATGGGTACTCGGTATTTTTCGGGTGGTGTTTAACCGGCTGATGCCGACGAATAGAGAAGCCGTGTGGAATGAAATTTTGCTTCGGTAAGATGTCCGAAACAATATAAGGTGGACCTGGGAGTTCACTTTTTGGAAGGTGAAGCCCACACTTGGTGGGAAAGTGTGACTACCCGCCGTGGTAGGGTGGTGAGAACTTGGGAAGAATTTCGGGAAGAGTTCAATACTAAGTACTTTCCGCAAGAAGCCTTGGACCGGTTGGAGAATCAATTTCTGGATTTAAGGCAAGGGTCCAAGTCTGTGAGAGAGTACGAGGCTGAGTTTAATAGCCTTAAACGTTATGCTGGGAGAGATTTGGAGGATGAACGGGTTCAGATATGTAGGTTTATGCGCGGTATGCGGTTGGAATTGCATAACTGGTTTGATGCGGGACTATAGGTCCATGGCTGACCTTGTGGAGAAGGCGGCTGTGATAGAATCTGGGATGATTGCTGAGGACAATAAGAAGCAAGCGAAGACAGCGGATAACCGCAAGTCTCAAGGTGGTTCGTTCGGTAACAAGTCTGGTAATGTTTCCGGACAAAAGAGAAAGTGGGAAGCCATGGGTGCTAGTAAGCCAGGTGGTGAGAGTGGATCTGGGTATACGAGTGGAGGGTGCTTCAGGTGTGGTATTAAGGATCATAGGATCGCCAATTGTCCCAAACCGGAGGTTGAAAGGACATGTAACTATTGTAAGGAACCAGGGCACTTTAAGAATCAGTGTCCGAAGTTGGCAGCAAAGCAGGATCAAGGGCGGGAGTTGGCAATACCACCACCTCCTAAGAAGCAAGCAGGTGTGCACCATGTGTATTCGTTGGCGGATGGAACCAATGATCCGAGCACTTCTCGTCCGATCACTGGTAATTTCTGGGAAAACTTGACTTTGTGAATTCTTCCGTAAATAAAATGTTTGGCTGTGTGCATTTGGGGTTTTTTTTTGTTTGGGTCCTTAGAGTTAAGGAATTTCGTGTAGGAACATTGAGTATGGGTGGATTAGAGACCCATGTTTTGTTTGACTCGGGAGCTTCGCATTGTTTCGTGAAACCGGAGATGATCGGTAGAGGCGGTTTCCGGAAGGAACCGGGAGGCCATCAAGGAATGGTTAGGGCAGCCGGTGGGCAACTCATGAGGACCTTGGGAAGGGTCAGAGACATGCCTACTTTGATTGGGGGAGTAGATATGCGAGCCGACCTAGTGATATGTCCGGTGGAAACATACGACGTGATCCTAGGCATGGATTGGCTCGGGAAGTATAAGGCTCACTATGATTGTCATCAGGGAAGGGTGAACTTTGAAATGGGGAAACGGATGTTGGTTTACCAAGGTGTTAGACCAACGTCCAGAAGTTTGATTGTTTTGGCCATTCAAGTTGAGCGTTTGTTAAAGAGAGGATGTGAGGCGTATTTGGCTACTATCACTACGGTGAAGGACAGTAGTGAGTTGGAGTTGGAGGACATTCTGGTTGTCCAAGATTTTAAAGATGTGTTTCGTGAGATAACCGGATTGCCACCGTCAAGGTCGGATCCGTTTACAATTGAGCTTGAGCCCGGTACAGCTCCGATTTCTAAGGCGCCGTATAGGATGGCACCTGCTGAGATGGCTGAGCTTAAGAAGCATTTGGGTGAACTTATGGAAAAGGGATTCATAAGAGCTAGTAGTTCACCGTGGGGAGCTCCGGTATTGTTTGTAAAGAAGAAGGATGGAACCTTTCGACTTTGCATTGATTATCGTGGATTGAATAGGGTAACGGTGAAGAATAGGTACCCATTGCCAAGGATTGATGAATTGTTGGATCAGTTACGGGGAGCCACATGGTTTTCCAAGATTGATTTGGCATCGGGTTATCATCAAATTCCAATTGATGAAGTGGATGTGCGGAAGACGGCCTTTAGGACACGCTATGGGCATTTTGAGTTCGTGGTCATGCCGTTTGGGTTGACGAATGCCCCAGCAGCATTTATGAAGTTGATGAACAATATGTTTCGAGAATACTTAGATGAGTTTGTGATAGTATTCATTGATGACATTCTGGTTTATTCCAAGACTCGTGGGGACCACGAGCACCACTTAAGGATTATGATGAGTAAGCTCTGTGAGCATAAGTTGTTTGCCAAATTGAGTAAGTGTTGTTTTGGCAAAGGGAGATTGGATTTTTGGGTCATGTGGTCTCGGACAAAGGAGTGTCCGTGGACTCAGAAAAGATTAGGGCAATTGAGGATTGGCCGAGCCCGAGAAACGCTACCGAAATCCGAAGTTTCGTAGGATTAGCCGGGTATTATAGAAGGTTTGTGAAAGGTTTTGCGCGTATGGCTAACTCGTTGACCAAGCTTACTGGGAAGGATGTACCGTTTGTTTAGTCTGAGGAGTGCGAGTTGGGATTTTGTAAGCTTAAGGAGATGCTTACCAATACGCCGGTATTGGCATTACCTGAACCGGGTGTACCGTATGTAGTTTATACGGATACATCTAGAATTGGGCTTGGGTGTGTTCTGATGCAAAAGGACAAAGTGATAGCTTATGCTTCTAGGCAATTGAAAAAGCATGAAGGTAACTATCCCACCCATGATTTGGAAATGGCCGTAGTGGTATTTGCATTTAAAATTTGGAGATCATATTTGTATGGGGAAAAAGTGCAAGTATTCACGGACCATAAGAGTTTGAAGTACATCTTCACTCAGCCCGAGTTGAATCTTAGGCAAAGGATATGGATGGAGTTTGTGGCTGATTATGACTTGGAGATAGCTTACCATCCTGGTAAGGCTAATTTAGTGGCCGATGCTTTGAGTAGAAAAAGAGTTGTGAGAGATACCGAGAAGAACATGGAAGGTCTTATTGGTATGATTGGCTCATTGAGATTGAATGTCTTAACGGATGAGACAGAACCGTTGGGTTTAGGAGCCACGGATCAAGCCGATCTATTGACTCGGGTACGGATTGCCCAAGGGATGGATGTTCACTTAGTAGGAGTGGCACAGAATGATAAGACGGAGTATCAAACTTCGAGCAATGGTACAATTTTGGTTAATGGTCGGGTGTGTGTTCCTAATGATAAGAGTTTAAGGGAAGAAATTTTAAAGGAAGCACATCAGTCCAAGTTGTCGATACATTCGGGTACCACCAAGATGTATCACAACCTTAAGCGTTATTACCATTGGAATGGTATGAAACGGGATGTTGCGGGTTGGGTGGCAAGTTGCCCCGTTTGTCAGCAAGTTAAGGCGGAACACCATGTTCCGGGTGGGTTGTTGAGAAGTTTACCAATTCCCGAATGGAAGTGGGATCGGATCACCATGGATTTTGTGACCGGATTGCCGGTGTGTGAGAAGAAGAATGCGATTTAGGTAATCGTGGATCGATTGACTAAGGCTGCACATTTCCTTCCGTTGTGTAAAAATGATAGAGCGGAAAGGTTAGCCGAGTTGTATGTTAAGGAGATTGTACGGTTACATGGGGTACCGGCTAGTATAGTGTCTGATAGAGATTCTAAGTTTGCTGGTAAGTTTTGGAGAGAGCTTCAGAAGAAGTTTGGCACAAAAGTGCATATGAGTACCGCACATCATCCGCAGATGGATGGTCAGTCCGAGCGTACCATACAAACACTAGAAGACATGTTGCGGGCATGTGTTTTGGATTGGGGTGAAAGATGGATAGACCATTTGAGCTTGGCAGAGTTTGCATACAACAACAGTTATCATGCAAGCATTGGTATGTCACCGTTCGAGGCCTTATACGGACGGCCTTGTCGTACACCCGTATGTTGGACCCAAGTGGGGGAGCATAGCATTTTGGGTCGAGATTTTGTTCAAGAGACCACCGAGAGAATCAAAGTTGTGAAAGCTAAAATGAAAGAGTCTCAGGATAGACAAAAGAGTTATGCGGATAAGCATCGTAGAGATTTGGAGTTTGCCGTAGGGGATCTAGTGTATCTAAAGATGATCACATATAAGGGGAAGGATCTGGCATTGATGAGTTCTAAGTTGTCACCGAGGTATATAGGACCGTATAAGATTCTGGAAAGGATCGGACCGGTTGCCTATAAGTTGGAATTGCCTCCGGCAATGTTTGCATTTCATAAGGTGTTTCATGTTTCTAGGCTAAAGAAATGCATAACCTCTAGAGACACAATTTTGCCTAGGGTACCTTCGGACTTGCAGGCGAATATGAGTATTGCGGGTAGGCCGGTCAAGGTGATAGGCCAAAAGAAAAAGGTTGTAAAGAAAAAGTCCATTAGGATGTTGAATGTTGTTTGGGATCGTGACGGAGAGGAGGAAGTCACGTGGGAACCGGAAGAGGTTATGAAAGTCCATTTTAAGAAGTGGTTTGGTAAGCAAGTAAAAACCAAGAAAGATGATTGATCCGAGGACGAATCCAATTGAGGTGGGGGAGAATTGTAACACCCGTGTTACGGGCAATGGAGTCTCGGTACGGGAAATGTTACGGTCAGTCGAGAAATTCCGAGGTTTTGTCATTCGGACAGATTCGGTCATTCGGACATGTGTGTTCGGAAAAACATGTTTGGTCGGAAAATGGAGTTTGGTCTGGAAATGGACATGTTTGGTCTGGAAATGGACAAGTTGGTCAGAAAAATGGAGTTTGGTCACGTTCGGACAGTTCTGGTCGGATCCGGACAGGTTTTGGTCCGATTTAGGACAACTTTTGTCCGAAAAATGAAAATGGTCGGCTCAGGCTGGGGAAGTCAGGGTTGAATTATTTTGGAAAATGATTAAGTTGGGTCGAGGTGGAATTTGGCTGGGCCATCTAGAAATCCTAATTGGACCAGGATTCATTAAAGAAGGATTACAGACCAAATAGGGGAATTTGTTGGGCTTGGACGAATTGGCTCGGTCAAATCAATTTCTGTTTCGATCAATCCTAATATTTTTGGAATTAATGACATTCGAACGAGCAGGAATCGGTTTAAGGAGATTTTGATAATTTGGGTTGGTTATGGAACCTAATATGCGGATTTAGGTGTTTTGTGACCCAAATTTGATTGGTTCAGTCAAATCGAGTTTTGTCAAGTCCCAAACTCGTAAAATATATTCTAAGTATGGAATAAGGCGGTGGTGTGAAGGGCTGAGTCATATTATGAAGATGGGCCATTATTTGTGAGTTTTTGGTGGGTTTTTCTTAAGGACCAAGGTCCAATTCGTGGATTAAACTTAAGGGACGATTAGTTTAAGAGTTTTGAGGGTTATAGAGTCGCATAACACAGAGAGTTTGCGCAGCCAGAGCTAAGAACCCTAGAGCTTCGAGTTTTGGAGAATTTGGCCGAGAATCAAGGTTCGTGAAGGGGTAAGCAATTCCTTTGTGATTTTTGTGATTCTGTTTCGATCAGATCTCGTTATTAGGGTATTAATGTTGATCTATCACAGAAAATCTGCCAGTTGTCGATCTATTTGAGGAGTTGTTCATGAACCCTTAGAGCTTTACCGTTCGTCCGAGAGTTCGTCGATTGGTAAGCGAATTTCATCGTAAATCCAGTGTTCTGGTCATATAGTTTTGGGTTATTTAAGATGTTTAGTGGATCTGTGGCAGAGATCTTCGAGAAGCTTGAGTAGTTTGGGGTTTTGGTTAGCATAGCTCACGCGGACCCGAATCGGTAAGGGTTTTTGTGATTGTGGGTATGTATTTTGTTGGGGTGTTGGTTGGATATTTGTATTGATTGTTTTTATGTGTCTGTAGGTTAATCAAAAGATTGCTGAGATATTAAGGTGAGTGCGTGACCGTGGTTTGTGTTTGTGGTGATTTGGTTGTGTTGGTTGTCTTGTTTATGTTAAGGGTATTGCATTTGATGTCTTGACGGGTTGGCTCCATTTGTGTGTTGTATGTGCTTCGGCATATGCGTTTGAGGGAACCGTTGCTTTACATTGACTTAACTTGATTAATCATGCGCATATATTGAATTGTCTTGACACTAAAACCTGGTTAGACGGGACGATCGCTTCACTAGGCAACTTTTGTTGTTTATGCATCCACTCGTTGATGCAGGTAATAAAGATTAAGGAGGAGCTCGCGGGACCTGGAGGCGTTGGATGGGACGGATGGTTTTATTGGGAGTTTGAGTTTAGTTGATTTTATTATTTTGTGCTTTGAGTTTGATGTTTAGTTGCTTAAGAACCATGTTAGCGAGTATTCGAGATATTTGAGTTATTGAATTATTGAGGAATTCTTTTGTTGAGATTTGGTTAGTTGAATGGAATTTATTTGAGAAATTTTGAGACCCGCTTGCATGACTTAAGTGTTGTAGTTCCGCTGTGCATATAAACTTTGAATTTGAGGAAATCCGGAATCCTCGTTTGAGACTTAGAAAACTATCGAGAAAAATTTTGAGGTCTACCGGTTAACACCATTGTTAGGGCAGATTTTACGGATAGGGGTGTTACACATTCCCTTAGCCAAATGAGTTCAATGACTCTGCATAAATTTGATTCATGTTCACTGCTTAATGAATGTTAAAGGGTATGAAGAATCTGAACACTTGTGTAGGCTAAGGTCATTGTTAAGTAGTGATGTGACGAGCATGGCTAAGGCTTTAAAAGTAAAACTTGTTAGCGTTGCATTCAGGATAGCTTCTCGGGAACTTGATCAAGTCTTTTAAGGCTGCATTGTTTAGGTTCTGAATCCCCAACTTCACACATTTCCTCCAGCTTATGCTTGTTTTATTGCTTGAGGGCAAGCAAGGATTAAGTTTGGGGGAGTTGATGTGTCTGTATTTTACATGATTTATGCATACATTTTTCTTCCTATTTGCTTAGTTTCACCTCGAGTTCACAGCATTTCTAGTCCATTTTCCTATGTTTTTGCACTTAGGGGAATTTGCATTAGCATATGCATATATGTTGCATTTTGGAGCTAAAACAAGTACAACTTGGAGCATGGATGCTAGGACAGCTCGAGTCCCCACTCGAGCCCTGCCATGCAACACACTGATATTAGTATTTTTACTCAGTACTCACACTACAAGAAATCTACCGCGAAACTGACGGCAAATTCCGTCGAAAATCCGTCGGATTCAGCAAAATCCATCGGTATGCCGTCGCTTCTATCTCGTCGGAAATAAAAATATCATCGGAAATCCATCAGAAATTCTGACGGATTTCCGATGGAATACAGAAATCAGAAATCCGTCGTTAATCCGTTGGTTTTAAAGCCGTCGGTATGCCGTCAGATGTCCGACAGATCTATAACCGACGGCATACCGACGGATCTAGAACCGATGGATTTTTGACGGATCTATAACCGACGGATTTCCGACGGATCTAGAACCGACGGATTTCCGACGGATTTCTGATATTTAAATACCGACGGATTTAAACCGACGGATATAAATCGACGGATTTCCGACGGAATTATTTAAATTTTTTTAATTATAAAATCGAGTATTTATTAATAAATTTATTAATTTTTAAAATTTGTTTTCTAATATAAATTAAATAATTAAAATCTAATATAAATTAAAATTAAAGAAAAAATAATAATATAATAATGCAATAATTCAAAATGAAATTCAATATTTCTAAAATAATTCAAATAAAAAAGAAAAAAAGCTAAAACTACGAGGGTGGAAAGCGGGAGAAGAATTCCACCATGCGTTGCTGCAATACCAGGTTATCCACCTCCAATTTGCGGGTTCTCTCGCGTTCCGCTTCTTGTTTGAGGCAATCCGCTTCTCGTTGGAGACGATCCGCTTCACGTTGGAGGCGATTCGCTTCTTGTTCTTCTGCGAGCTGTTGCAGCTGCGTCTTCATGGCTTCCATGTCAGCGTCTTGTTGTGCGAGCTGTGCCCTAATATCTGGAGAATCGCCGTAGAAACGCGAAGTTGCAGAAAAAGAGTCGTCGTCCGGAAGACCAAATACACGACCTTTTGTCTTCGGAGTACACTGCAGAAAGAAACGAAAATTTTGTTAAAAATTAGAAATTACAAAAAAATGATATAAATATATATTTTACTTACCTCGTAGACGAATTCGTTAATCTTCTCGATCGGAAGATCGGTCATTGGAGGCGTTCCTTCGATGATTGGCTGAGAAAGGAGGAAGTCTTCCTTCATCTTCTCATAATTGTCAATGATCTCTCGAGCCAGCGGATCTTGGATTTCATGGTTCTTCCTGCTGGTATGCGCATCCCTGAGCAATGTGATAGCGGAAGGTGGGACACCGTCTTGCCGAAACTACAAAAATGAAAATTTAGTAAACTATAAAATTATAAAACTTAAATAACAAAATTTTAATCAAATAAAAAACTTACTAGTTGTTTGGCCCGTGTGACCAAACTAACCGCTCCTAAATTGTGCGTCGCCTTGCCTTTTCCTTTGCGATCGCTGTTACGGCATGCAGAATGAGTTGTGGAGCTTGTCTTGGTCGGTTCTTCACTCCAATAAGTGCATAACCCGCTCCATAGGCCCGGGTTGGAAACCAACTCCCTTGGGACATCATTCTTGTGCCACTTCTCCTTCCACTCGTTCAGCTTCCACGAATACATTCTCGCTGCTTTTTTATCGAAGCATCGTCTAACCGAGGCGGTCATGTGGCTGTCCCAAGTAAATTCGTGCTGCAAATCAAAAATTCAAATAAAATAAACTATATTAAATAAAAGTAAAAAAATTTAAAATATGAGGTACTTACCGCAAATTGGCTAAACAACAATTCCTGATCCGCCATCGGCATTTGGTTGTAAGTCGGGTATGGATGCCGAAGCATTACATTGAGCATCCAGTTAATGGACTTGGAAATCCCATTTCCGGAATCTCCAAACCTACAAAAGAAATTAGTGCAAATAATTTGAATTGTAACTAAAGTAATAATTGTAAATAAATATTAAAAATCTTAAAATTAACAAAAACTTACCAGGCCTACGCAATCCGGATGGAGACGAGGCAATCTATCTCTTCCTGGTTGAGCGACAAAGTCCTCGACACTCATCTGCGACGGTGCAGTAGGTGAAGGCGTCGGCATAGGCGCTTTCTCTGGGATATGTGTCTCCGGTATAGGAGAACTCCTCGAACCGGCAGTACCTCCCCGGCGACTACTACGTCCGCCATGGCCTGAACGGACAAACCTACCGTAATCCCTAGAAAAATTAATTATATATCAAACATTATATGGAAAAATTAATAATAATGTAAGGCAACAAAAAGCATAAAAAAAATATTTTAAATTTATTATTAGTCCAAAACAATTAAACTTTAATAAAAGAAGGAATAATTTATGGAAAAACTTATAAAAGAATGAATAATTCATGAAAATAATTATTAATTCCAAAACAATTTAAAATTTGTAAATCCATGATTTATAAAAGAATGAATATTTCATGAAAATAATTATAAATTGCTAACATGGTTAAAAATTATCAAAAAAATAATGATAATTTTATAAAAATTATAATTCATATAAAAATTAAGAAAATATTAATGCATGAAATTAATTATAAATAATTCAATTAATAAATAAATTAACAAAACAAATAATTTCAATAAACATAACAATCCTAAATCTAACAATTACAAACCGAAATCTAACATTACAAACCAAAATCTAACAATTACAAACCTAAATCTAACAATTACAAACCTAAATCTAACATTACAAACCTAAATCTAACAATTCTAATTTTCTAAACAATCAATCTAACTAAAAACTTAACAATCCATAATATAAACTTCAAAACTTACAAGTTTGGGGGATTGTTAGACATTTGGATGATATATCGTCGGAAATCCGGAAGATTGGGAGAGATTTGGCAATTTTGGAAGTTTTTTTCAAGTCTGCGAAAGTGAGGAGGAAGAAGACGAAGTCGGTATATATTACGATATTTCCGACAGATATATCCGTCGGAAATCCATCAGTTTAAAAAAAAATTAAATTAAATTTCGGAAAGGTTAGCGCCAAAATTTCTGACGGATTTCCGATGGACACGCGAAACACATTGTTACATTTTCATTTTCCATCGAAAATGCGTGGGTAAAATATGCATGTCTTCTGATTGGCCAGTCAATCCTTAAACGGGGACACGTGTTACCACAAACCGAAAGTGTTTCATAGAAATTTCCGTTGGATTTCCGACGGGTTTGTGGTTTTAGTGGTTATTTACGCACCGTTTCAGTAAACATATGTTTATAGTATTATAAATTCATGTTTGCAAACACAAATAACTTATAGAAATCTTTCATTTGACAAATTTCAAAAGTTTAGATGATTCTTTCGTATTTGGTAAACTTGTACGTTAACTATACGTTTATCTATGAAACACTTTCGGTCGAACCATGTCTAAAAACAAAATCTTTTCAAAATATGTTATATATCACATAATTTAGTTTATTTTGTCAAAGTTTGTTGTTAACATTGTCTTGATGTACAAGAAATTACAATTTAACCATGCAAACCCCAAACCCGTCGGAAATCCGTCGGAAATCCGTCGGAAATTTCTGACGGATTTCCGACGGTTTTAGGGTTACACGTGTCTATAAAAATTAAATTAAAAATAACCCCGAAAACCGTAGGAAATCCATCAGAAAAACCGACGGATTTCCGACGGGTATTTTTTTTTTACGAAAACACGTGTCTGTTTTTAAGGTTTTAAATTATATAACCGTCGGAATTCTGTCGGAAAATCCGACGGATATCCGATGGTTTTGCGGGTCATTTTTAATTTAATTTTAAGTGGTTTAATGAGTTTTGTAGGTTAGTTAATGTGTTTGTTTAGGGAATTTGTAAAAATATACAAAGCTGAAGTTGAGCTTATAAAATGCTCGGCAGTTGTGGTCTTCGAGGACCTATGGTTTACACCGTAATGTCAAAATTAAATAAAATACAAAATAACAAATTTACAACTTTCTGTAATACCAAAAAATAATACAAACCACGTGTATAACTAATCTTCATTAGATGATGATGCTGATCCCTCAGATGGAATTGAGTCTGAATCCTCATAAAATTCACCTTGTTCTTCTTCTGAGTCGGAAAAAAACTAAACCAAATTGTGTGAAATCAACAACAAGATCCAAAACACAAGAAGGCTCAACTGGATCCATTGGAACAACTTCTGCTGGCTGTAAAGGATCGTGTTCTGCAACTCCATAAATTCTTCCTCGCGGGGTCACTTTAGTAACTGTGCGCCAAGGATCCGTTCGCCGTGTAACTCGAGGGTAACGAATATAGCACACCTAAAAAAACATATTAGTTTTGTAAGTATTATACCAAAATTAGGAATTGAGTATTAATTACACTAATATTAGTACCCTACCTGCTCCGCTTGTGATCCTAGAATGAATGGGTCATACGTTTCTAGTCGCCGACTTGAATTAACAGACGTAACACCAAATTGGTCTACATGAAGGCCACGACCGAGTGTTGAATCATACCAATCACACATGAAAACAATGCACCTCAAGTCTAACATTCCTGGGTACCGCACTTCCAATATTTCCTGAAGAACGCCGTAGTAAACATCATTATCAGATTTCACTGAAATACCAGAATCTGAAGTTTGCGTTGTCCTTCTCTCGTCATGAACCCTAAACCCATATCCACGACTGCAGTATCTAGGATAAGAAGTTGCAATGTAGTTTGGACCATTAACAAATTCCAATAACCATGTGGGAAATGTCTGTCCGCTTATTACTCCTTCAGAAACCTACAAAAATAAGTTACAAATTAGTATTTAAAAAATAATTTATTAAATGATTTAGTGTTTTTCAACACTTACGTAAAATTGCAACCAAGGCATAAATTCCTCCTCCTTATGGACTTGAAGCTCGTCTTCTGTCCTATCCATATAGTACCCGCGTATTAATGCCATGTAAATCTTGTACGAAAACCAAAATAGTTGACAAGTTAATAATAACATATAAAATAATCAATTATACATTAAATGATACAAAAGAATTTTTGTTTACCTTTCGTATTCTGTAATTTCTTCACAATTGGTTAGGATATACGTATGCAAGTGTTTAAACTCCTCTTGAGATAATTTACGCCTTTTTCCTTTGCCACTGACTCGCCCAACTTGGGAAAATAACTCTGGAACAACGATGGGGTAAATCGCTCTCTCACCACGATCATCATGGCGACTAGGACGTCTACTCTTCGTACGAACTTCTGACGGGAAGTAATATTCAGCAAACTGTGAGGCCTTTTCGTTGATGCTCTGGGCGATAATAGATCCCTCTACTCTACTCAAATTCTTAACCTTTTTCTTCAGATGAAACATATACCGCTCAAATTGATACATCCAACGGTATTGAACCGGACCTCCTAGTTCAGCTTCTCATGGGAGGTGGATCAGAAGATGTTCCATCACATCAAAGAAAGATGGTGGAAATATCTTCTCCAAATTACAAAGGATCACCGGGATATTGGCCTGTAAATTTTGGATTCCCTCAACAGTAAGTGTTCTTGTGCATAAATCGCGAAAGAAAGCACCTACTCCTGCAATTGCTTGGTGGACATCTTTATGGAGAAGATGAGCAAAAGCGAATGGAAGAACCCTCTGCATCACAACGTGACAATCATGACTCTTCATTCCAGTAAACTTTCCTTCTCCATTATCGATGCAGTTACGCAGATTAGATGCGTATCCATCAGTGAATTTAACATCGTCGTGAATCCAATCAAAAAATTCTGTTTTCTTTGCTGCTTCTAACCGGTATAATGGAAATGGACATTGACAATTTGGGAGCACTTCAAGAAAACCTCGATCGCAATATGCTGGCAAGTCTAATCTAGATTTCATATTGTCTTTCGTCTTCCCTTGGACGTTTAAGACTGTGTTCATGATGTTCTCAAAGAAGTTCTTCTCAACATGCATCACATCAAGATTAGGCCACAATAAATTGTTCTTCCAGTAAGGCAAATCCCAAAATATGCTCTTCTTGTGCCAGCTATGAAATTCACCGACACCATAAATAGGTTCATGTCCATTACCCCCACAATAAGGAGTCGTATCAGCACCAAAATCTCTCAACTGCTCCAATAAAGTTTCACCGTCTATCTCAGGCGGTGGACCATCAAAAACTTGCCTACCCTTCGTAAACATTGTTCTCGAACGACGATACGGATGATCACTCGGAAAAAATCTCCTATGACAATAAAACCAACAACTTTTTCGACCGTGCTTTAGTTGGAATGCATCTGTGTTGTCTTGGCAATATGGACACGATAATCTCCCATGTGTTGTCCATCCAGATAACATACCATATGCTTGAAAATCGCTTATAGTCCACATAAGCACCGCACGCATCTTAAAGTTTTGCTGGGTTGAAACATCGTACGCTTCCACACCATGCTCCCATAGCATTTGTAACTTATAGATCAATGGCTGGAGGAATATATCAAGTGATCTCTTCGGATGCTTTGGGCCGGGAACAAGAATCGATAGATATAAAAATTCTCTACGCATGCACAGAGATGGAGGCAAATTGTAATCCGTCTTAATCGTGATCAATCTACTTGTAGATGATAAAGGCGAATGACCTTCTTTACACCCTTTATATAGTGGCTGCTTTGCAGCATCTAACATATCAAAAAATCTTCTTGCTTCTACATTAGGTTCTTCGAACCTATATCTTTCTTCACCGCTAAACTAGACATTCTCTCTAAACGCATCATTCACCATCTGCACGCTCCCTACACCTACATCTACTTCCGTGCTACCTCCTAAACAATCTGAGACAGTTGGTTCACTAGTACTACCATACTCAACATTTGTTTCTCCATGTAAATACCATATTTTGTAACCCGGCGTAAACCCATTACTATACAAATGATGCCAAACTATCTCTATCGCAACATTACGAGAATTCCTACAAATTGAACATGGACATTTTAACTTACCTGACTTTTGAACACGCGGTTGCTTTCCCGCCACTTCCATGAACTCGTATATGCCTCGTGTATACTCCTCGTTCAAGTTGTTCATCTCCGGATCCATTAATGGTTCGTCCATCCATGATCGAAAATATCTAGACATATTTTTGACATTTTTTATAGAATTCGTATTAAGTAAACAAGAAATGAGAGAGAGATATGAAATTAAGATTGTTGTGTAATGGGATGGAGGAAGGGAGAAACATATATATATACTCGTTTCCGTCGTATTTCCATCAGAAATCCGTCGGCTTACAACGGTAAATTCAACGGATACATTAACGTTCATATTATCCGACTTATTTCCAGAATCCGTCAGAAATCCGTCGAAATATAATGGCATGGATATCCGTCGGAATAAAATGGCATGGATATCCGTCAGAAAACCGTCGAAATATAAAATTTCGTCAGAAATCCGTCGGAATATAACGGCTCGCATTTCCGATGGAAATAATTCCGTCCGAAATTTCCGACGGATTCCCAGAATTTTCAAATCTCGGGAATCCGTCGGAAATTTCCAACGGAATTATATACCGTCGGAAATTCCGTCGGTTTTGCGGTAGATTTCTTGTAGTGTCAGCCTGTAGTCAAGGAAAACCTAGCAATAGGAACTTGTCCTATTGGATGCGAGTCCCCTATCCTTATGCTTTTCCTAAGTAAAAATACAAGTTTATGTGTGTGGTGTGTATGTGAACTATAAACTATGGATATATCAATTCCTTAGTCTAACATGTCATTGTAGTACTAAGGTGTCTATCCAAATGGGTGTGATGCTAACAATCAGGATGAGATCAGATATACTTAATTCAAGCCAAGCGAGTTGATGTTGGATTGTCTAACAACCTAAGTGAAACATGAAATATGCAAAATAAATGCTAAGTAAAAATACTAGGGAGGCAGGTGCAGGTGCTAGAGAAGCAGTGCACAAATGCTGTAGTAGTAATGCAGCAAGTGAAAATGATGAAATAAATTGATGAGATAAAACTAAGTGTGGAAGCTAGCAAGCAAAGATGATAACTAAGACAAGGTAAAATCAACTAAGACAAACAAGCTCTCAAGAATGGGGTAATTGGTCAGTGACTCCTCTGAAATCCATCTAAGGCGCTGACAAACTCAAACAGAGCTAATCCCTAGACAACGGGTTCACAAGCAATCAAATCCACTGTCGTGACAGATGACCTCAAGCTAAGGCAGTTCCAGACTCAGATGTCTCTGACGAAATCTACCCTAACAGGCACTAAGACTCAGCCCATTCTTGTCAATGAACACCCTAAACATCCAATCTCTTAGGCTAGGAATGCAAATCTCTGGCACTAGTTGTTCAAGCATTTCATCAACCACCTTTTGAGTGTAGAAACACTTAAGATCTAGTTACAATTGATCAGAGAGAAACTAGCATTAAGAACACTAATCCAGAAGGGATTCACAAACAGCTAAACTCAAACGCCCTAGAAGACCAAAGATTCGTCACTAACCTATCCTATTCTCAAGAACCCTAAAAACTACTCAAACATATTGAAGAACATAAACCCAGAAAATCTAAACTTCTCAGAATTCATTAAAAATAGATTAGAATGATAGATTATTGCAAGAATAACAAGACTGCAAAGAATTAAAGCAAACTAACAAGTGGATTAAAAGAAATCTGGATTCAAAGTCAAGAACAATGAAGAACAAATGAAGAACACTCAAGAACAAAGGGAGAAAACCTAACAATAAAGAGCTTACACTAAAAAATGGAATACCCTTTCGACAAAACCCAAAAGGGGTATTTATATGAAAATGCGGAAAACCCTAAAACGAGTAAAAAAAAATAAACGGCTAAGTCTTCGGATGTCGACGGAGCTTCACAGGCGTGTGTGCAGTGGAGAAGGCCTGGTCGAGCACTCCGCTCGGGCACTCTGCTCGAGCACTCCTCAGCCTCTTGCTCGAGCACTTGTCTTGGCCTGCTTGAGCATAAGTTCTTTGGCTTGCTCGAGCACAAGTTCTTTGGCCTGCTCGATGGACTGCTGATTCTGCTCGAGTACTTCTCAGAAATTCCACACGAGCATCTATAGTAAGTCTGCTCGATGGCTTTGCTCGAGCACACGTCAAAATTCTGCTCGATGGCTTTGCTCGAGCACACGTCAAAATTCTGCTCGATGGCTTTGCTCGAGCACATGTTAAAATTCTGCTCGATGGCTTTGCTTGAGCATTGCGGCGTGAAACTCTCTGAACGTCCAGAACATCGTCCAAGTACCTGAAATCAACTCCAAAATGCATATGTATGCAAAGCTAATGCGAAATCCTAGTATTGATGCTATGTGTGTGGAAAGACTATAAATGGGGTGAAACATATGATGAATCTAGTCCTAAATGATGATAGATGCATGCTAAAACATTGCCAAAATGGAGAGACATCACACACCACCCAAGTCCCTACTCGACATCTCACCCCCGACACCACGTCTTCCAGCTCGACAAACCACTTGACCACCTCGAGCCCGTGCTCGAGCTCCCAACTCGAGCCCGTGCTCGAGCTCCCAACTCGAGCCCGTGCTCGACCTCCCACCTCGAGCCCGTGCTCGACCTCCCAGCTCGAGCCCGTGCTCAACCTCAGCTCCACCACGTACCCACTCGATGCTGCACTCGCCGTACCCACTCAATATTGCACTCGACGTACCACTCATGTCACCACTCAACAACATCTACCCGTCTCAACTCGACACCACCCAAGTGCTTGACGTCTAACACACTCGACCTCCCAACTCGAGCTGCACCACCCGCGAAGACTTAGCTACTTCTTTTGTCTTTTTCTGTTTTAGGGTTTTCCATATTTTACTATAAATATCGCTGTTGGGTATTATCCAGATGGGATGTCTTTTATTTTTAGAGTTTTTCTCTGCCTCTAAACCTTGTTCTTGGTGTTCTTCATTTTGTAATTCAGATCTCTCTTAATCTAGTACTTAGTTTGCTTTAATTCTTTGCAGTCTTACTATTCTCATCTTAATCTATCTTTCTAAAGTATTTTCAATGAATTCTGAAATGTTTGATTTTTCTGGGTTTATGTTCATCATTATGTGTGAGTAGTTTTTAGGGTTGTTGAGGATGGGATAGATTAGTGATACCAGAGATTTGCATTCCTAGCGTAAGAGATTAGATGATTAGGGTGTTCATTGACAAAAACAGGTTGGATGTTAATGCCTGCTAGGGTAGATTTCGTCAGCGACATCTGAGTCTGGAACTGCCCTTGCTTGAGGTCATCTATCACGAGAGTGGATTTGGTTGCTTGTTAACCTGTTGTCTAGGGATTAGCTCTATTTGAGTTTTGTCACCACCTTAGGTAGATTGTAGAGGAGTCACCGGTCGATTACCCCATCCTTGAGAGCTTGCTTGTCTTGACTGTTTACTTGCTGCACTTGCTTCCATAGCAATTTTACTTAGTTTTATTTTACCAAGTTCACTTGCTGCACTAGCGGTTTTATCTGCTGCTCTAGCAGTTTTACTTAGTTTTTATTTTGCATATTTCCTGCGTTACTTAGTTTGTTAAACACCCAAAATCAATTTGCTTAGCTTGACTTATGTGATTTTGATTGCATTCTATTTGCTAGCATCTCACCCGTTTGGATTGACACCTACATACTACAATGACATGTTAGCTGTGTAGGAATTGATAGACTCATAGCTTACTGCTTCCCATATTCAGTTTTTGTGATATTTTACTTAGCAAAGGCATAAGTGGCAGGGGATTTACATCCAGTGGGACAAGTTCCTATTGCTAGGCTTCCCTTGCCTACAAGCTAAGTACTGACCAAAACACTACTATCACCCGTCTCACAACTAAGACTTTCTATTTCTGGAACATAGGTGTTACAGATACGATGCTGATCCGGTGGTGATGAATTCAAATCTGACCGCTACACAAGTTTCTTCATGAACAAGAAGTTAGAACAATCCAGACTTGTGATTTAGAAGCGATGTAAATACATGACTACAAAATATGTAATTTCATGGAACTGATTACCCCACGAATGGGTTATAATGCCGTTGATGACCCGACGGCTTGGGTATTACAACCGATTTGACCTGATGGCCGGGTATAAAGCAGTTACTTTGAAGATAGGTTCAATCTCATATGTTTTACTACGTATCGCGTATGAACTTGCGGGAAGGTGTTAGAAGATCTCGGGATTACAAGATCTCAATGAATATATTTCCTTATTGTTATAAGGAAAGTTAGCATTTTTGTATATCTCATTAATGATAAATATGTAGATTTGTATAAATAATTTTATTGACGTAGCTATACCCGCCAAAATTTTGTGATGTAGCCATACCCCGTCAAAGTTTTGTAATGTAGCTACACCCCGAGACTTAAGTTTCATGGGGACACATACTTAATTGAAACTTTGGGTGAGGATACAACCCGTCAAAGTTTTGTGGTGTGGCTACACCCCTAGACTGAAGTTTCATGGGGACAAATACTTAATTGAAACATTGGATGGGGATACAACCCGCCGATCCAATGAATAAAGATGAGAGAAACTATTATACTTCTAAGGTTTCCTCCAAATTTATCAAAAAAATCAAGATCCAAATATTTACAAAGAGTAGCTGCCTCATAACTGCCTCAAATCATCACAATAGAGAGGATGGATTTCTAAAGGGATTTTTCATTTTCATCGTTCATAACGATTGATCCTATCTCTGGATTCTCAAGAATAGAGCGGAAACTCGGATGTAGGATATATATAGACGAACCATTACAATGAACCACAAAAGAGAGAGGACAGGGATGAGAGAGGAAGATGTTAGTTATTCATTGAGTTTAGTTATAAATATGTATGCTAAGATTTGTAACTTTTAGATTAGGTCGTGGAAGAGACACAATTCTCCATTTGTGTTGTTTTCTATTAAAGCTTGTGTTGTCGTGATGCAGTAAAAAGGGTAAATTAAAAATGAAAAAATAACTACGTTTTACTGTTCTATCAAACAAAGCAATTTCAACGGAAAGAGTCAAAGAACTGTGAGTAAAGAAACCAAAGCAGGTCCATTTTCGAAAGATTGGAAAGCAAGAAAGACTAAGATTTCCAGTTTTCTCCTAGAGACAGAGACTTGGAGAAGCTAGGCTTGTTAACATTTCCTTGGATCATATCAACAACACTCTCATGCAACATTTTATTTCTATTCAAAAGCTGAATCAAATCTACAAATTAGGGTTTTTAAGATATAAGATAACAAAATCAGAGTAAACTGAAAAGAGGGAAAAAAACTTTAAATCTGTTATTTTGCCTAAACAATGTCTATTATTTCACCTAAATGATCGTCTGTTTGGATTGCTAAACACTAAAGTGTTACAAAAGCAGAAAACGGAAAAACAGTGACTTGCTGCCACGATCCACTGAGATTCAGCCCTTTGTCACTAAGATTCAAAAAAAATAAAAAATATTTCATCAAAAAAAAAAAAACTGGTGACTAATGAAAGAGACAGAGAGAAACGAAGAAACAAGCAAATTTGTACGGTCAGCAAAAAAAAGAAGAAAATGTGTAAAAAGAAACGACGTTCAAGACCAACCTAGGGTGGTTTCTCTGGAGCTTTTAACTGCTGGCACCATCACAGTAGAATAATCTTCCCATCTATGAAACTTCTCTGTCTTCTTCAAATCTCCCTACCCTAAGGAAAGGAAGAGAAATGAGTGTCTGCCAAATGTACGATCACTTTGACTAGGATTAGTCATGTTACTAAACTGGCCCATCCTTAGTGAATCGACAAAACTTAGCTATATCATTAAGGTTAACTCAGATCTTAATAAATATTTACTCAAGTGAAAACATACCATAATCGTTCCCACATTGAAATTATCAAAATATCCTTAATGAATATTTCATCATACTTTTCAACAAGGGGTCTTTATGTCCTTTTGTTGTTTTTATTTATTTTATTTTAAATTTATGTTTTTGAACCGAATTAGTAAAAGAAAAAAATAAATCTTAATCAAAGTATGGGTTAGAAAAAAATTGTGTGGCCCATTATGTAACGTCGGTCTAAATTCAAAACCCTAGACCATTTTACATATCTTATTATATAAACCTTGGTTGCACTCACGACAAACTGACATATGTCAAAATTATAATTAATGAGATCATGACACGTGTCGAATAAAATTTCAGATCTTGCCACGTGTCAAAGTCATAATTATAATTATTAAAAAAAATCAAATACGAAAAAACCATATCTTAAGAAAAAAAGAAATCCAGAATTTGTGGATTTATCTAATCAATAATTAAAATTAAAAATAAAAAAATTAAATTAAGGAAAAAAGGAAATCAATAATTTGTTAATTTATCTAATTAATAATTAAATTAAGAAAAAAATAAATTCAGCCCCAACAAAAGAAAATCATATCATTAGGAATAAAAAATAATAATTTATTTTAGAATACAAAGTAAAATTTCCTTTTATTATCAGTAAAAGAAATAGCCAGACTGTTTTTAGTATAAAACAAACTTCACCTCTTTCTCTTCCACCATAACTTTTACAAAAAAAAACACTAATGTACAAAGTTTTCGTATGAAAGTTTTATCTTTATTATGGCTATCACTAAAAGTTATTTGACATTAGATCAATTATTTCACAAGCGTGTTTATCGTAATATTCATGCTATAGTACGACTTCTTCGAAAGTGAAAATTCAAAAACTTCAAAAAAGATAATGAACTCATAGGAATAAATTTATTATTACTTGATGAGAATGTTAGTCTCTTTTCTTGCTTATCATGTATCGTTCTTTAAAAAGTTTATTACAATTAATAATTATTCATTATCTAACTACAATTTTCATTCTTTTACATAGGAGAATATCATCCAAGGAACTATGCATCATTCTCTTCTCAAAAAATTTGTAGATCAATTCTGTGATGGAAATATTATTAAAATTAATAACTTTATTGTGCAAGATTGCAATAAAAACTATAAAGTTTCAGATCATAAGTTCCTGATGAGATTTGCAGAGACAACAAAAATTACCAGTGTCGGACAACAAATCTGTCAAATACCCAAAGAAAATTTCTGTTTTCACAATTACGATGATTTAGTTAAATCTATAGATATGACAATTTATTTATATGCTAAGTTGATAATTATCTATTTTCCAATACAATTAACTCACTACAAGAAAAATACCGCAAAACTGACGGCCAAATCCGTCGGAAATCCGTCGGTTTTTTCCGTCGCTTCTATCTCGTCGAAAATAAAAGCTGCGTCAGAAATCCGTCGGTAATTCCAACAGATTTCTGACGGCACCCCAAAATCAGGATTCCGTCGGAAAGCCATCAGTTTTTAATCCGTCGGTGTTCCGTCGCTTTAAAACCGACGGAAAACCAACTGATTTCTGATATTTATCAACCGACGGATATAAAACCGACGGAATTCCGACGGCTATAAAACTGACGGAATTCCGACGGATATCTGATATTTATAAACCGACAGATTTTTGACAGAACTAAAACCGACAGAATTCCGATGGCTATAAAAACGACGGAATTCCAACAGATATCTGATATTTATAAACCAACGGATTTTCAACGGAACTAAAACCAATGGAATTTCGACGGATAAAAAATCGACGGATTTCCGACGGAATTGTTTAATTTTTTTTTAATTATATAATCAAATTTTTAAAATTAAATTTAATAATTTTAAAATTTTGTTTTCTAATATAAATTAAAATTAAAGAAATTTCTATTATAAAATAATAAAATAATTTAAATAAAAATTCAATAGTTATAAAATAATTCAAATAAAAAACAAAAAAATAACTAAAACAAACTAAAACTACGATGGCGGGAATCGGGAAATGAATTCCTCCATGCGTTGTTGCAATGCTAGGTGATCCGCCTCCAATTTGCGGGTTCTCTCGCGTTCCGCTTCACGATGGAGGCGATCCATTTCTCGTTCTTCTGCGAGGTGTTGCAGCTGCGTCTTCATGGCGTCCATCTCAGCCTTTCGTTGTGCGAGCTCTGCCCTAAGATCGGGAGAATCGCCGTAGAAACGCGATGATGCAGAAAAAGATCCATCGTCCGGAAGACGAAATACACGACCTTTGGTCTTCGGAGTACACTGCGGTAAGAAACAAAAACTTTGTTAAAAATTAGAAATTACAAAAAAATGATTTAAATATATATTTTACTTACCTCATAGACGAATTCGTTAATCTTCTCGAACGGAACATGTGTCATTGGAGGCGTTCCTTCGGTGAGTGGCTGAGAAAGGAGGAGGTCTTCACTCATCTTCGTGACGTTTTCAATGATCTCCCAAGCCAGCGGATCTTGGATTTCATGGGTCTTCCTGCTGGTATGCGCATCCTTGAGCAATGTGAGAGCGGAAGGTTGGACACCGACTTGCCGAAACTATAAAAATGAAAATTTAGTAAAATATAAAATTATAAAACTAAAATAACAATATTTTAATTAAATAAGAAACTTACCAGTTGTTTGGCCCGTGTGACCAAACTAACCGCTCCTAGATTGTGCGTCGCCTTGCCTTTTCCTTTGTGATCGCTATTTCGGCATGCAGAATGAGTTGTGGAGCTTGTCTTGGTCGGTTCTTCACTCCAATAAGTGCATAACCCGCTCCATAGGCCCGGGTTGGAAAGCAACTCCCTTGGAACATCATTCTTGTGCCACTTCTCCTTCCACTCGTTCAGCTTCCATGAATACATTCTCGCTGCTTTTCTATCGAAGTTTCGTCTAACCGTGGCGGTCATGTGGCTGTCCCAAGTAAATTCTTGCTGCAAATCAAAAATTAAATTAAAATAAACTATATTAAATAAAAGTAAAACAATTTAAAATATGAGGTACTTACCGCAAATTGGCGAAACCACAATTCCTGCTCTGCCATCGGCATTTGGTTGTAAGTCATGTACGGATGCCGAAGCATTCCATTGAGCATCCGGTTAATGGACTTGGAAATCCCATTTCCGGAATCTCCAAACCTACAAAAGAAATTATTGCAAATAATTTGAATTGTAACTAAAGTAATAATAGTAAATAAATATTAAAATTCTTAAAAATAACAAAAACTGACCATGTGTCTCTGCCTTCGCAATCCGGATGGAGACGAGGCAATCTATCCCGTCCTGGTTGAGCGATAAAGTCCTCGATGCTCATCTGCGTCGGTGCAGTAGGTGAAGGCGTCGACATAGGCACTGTCTAAGGGATATGTGTCTCCGGTGTAGGAGAACTCCTCGAACCGGCACTACCTCTCTGGCGACTACTACGTCCGTTGCCGCCTGATTGGATAAACCGACCGTAATCCCTAGAAAAATTAAAAAAGAAATCAAAAATTATACATCATCAAAATAATAAAAAAGTATCAAAAAAATATTTTAAATTCATTACTATTCCAAAATAATTATACATTTATAAAATAATGAATAATTTATGGAAATACTTATAAATTACTAAAATCATCATAAATTTATATTTATAAGTATTAATTCAAAAACAATTATAAATTTGTAAATCTATGATTTATAAAAGAATGAATAATTCAAAAAATAATTATAAATTACTAACATGATTAAAAATTGTTATTTAAATTATCATAATTTTCTAAAAATAATAATTCATACCAAAATTAAGAAAATTTTAATGCATGAAAATAATTATAAATAAGTTAAATAAATAAATAAATTAACAAAACAAATAATTTCAATAAACATAACAAAACTTAATACTAATTAACATAATAATTCAACCACAAATTCTAATAAATCTAAAATTTCAAATCAAAATCATTTATCTAACAATCCATGTTATAAAGTAGGTAAATCTTAAAACTAACAAACCAAATCCTAAATCTAACATTACAAACCTAAATCTAACAATTCTAATTTTCTAAATCAATCAATCTAACTAAAAACCTAACAATAAGGAGTATAAACTTAAAAACTTACATGTTTGGGGGATTATGAGACATTTGGATGATGGATCGATGGAAATCCGGAAGATTTGGCGAGTTTTGGTGATTTTTTTCCATTTTGCTATTGTCTGCGAAAGTGAGGAGGAAGAAGACAATGTCGGCATATATTACGATATTTAGGAATCGCGGGAAACGAAAAGATTTTCGCGGTTACATAAACAAAAATTTAGGAATCGCGGGAAACGAAAATTTCCGACGGATTTCCCACGGATAATATAAATATGCATGTCTTCTGATTGGCCAGTCAAACCATAAATGGGGACACGTGTTACCACAAAACCGTCGGAAATCCGTCGGCTTTCCGATGACTTTGTGGTTTTAATGGTTATTTACGCACCATTTCAGTAAACATATGTTTTTAGTTTTATAAATTCATGATTGCAAACACAAATAACTTTTAGAAATCTTTCATTTGACAAATTTCAAAAGTTTATAAGATTATTTTGTTTTTGGTAAACTTGTATGTTAACTATACCTTTATCTATCAAATACTTTCGGTCGAACCATGTCGACCACCGAAATCTTTTGAAAATATGTTATATATCACATAATTTAGTTTAGTTTGTCAAAGTTTGTTGTTAACATTGTCTTGATGTACAAGAAATTACAAATTAACCATGTAACCCCTAAAACCGTCGGAAATCCGTCGGTTTTTCCGACAGATATTTGTTTATATGTTGTTTAATATTTAAGTAGTTTAATGAGTTTTGTGGGTTTGTTAAGGTGTTTGTTTAGGGAATATATATTTCTGGCAAAATCTTATTTTATTAAAACTTGTAAAAATATACAAACCTGAAGTTGAGCTTATAAAATGCTCGGCAGCTGTGGTCTTCGAGGACCTATGGTTTAAACCATAATGTCAAAATTAAATAAAATACAAAAAAAAAAAATTTACACCTTTCTGTAAAAATAAAAAATAATTCAAAACACACATATAACTAATCTTCATTAGATGATGATGCTGATCCCTCAGATGGAATTGAGTCTGAATCCTCATAAAATTCACCTTGTTCTTCTTCTGATTCGGAAAAATCTAAACCAAATTGTGTGAAATCAACAACAAGATCCAGAGCACAAGAAGGCTCAAGATCCATTGGAACAACTTCTGCTGGTTGTAAAGGATCATGTTCTGCAACTCCATAAATTCTTCCTCTCGGGGTCACTGTAGTAACTGTGCGCCAAGGATCTGTCCGCCATGTAACTCGAGGGTAACGAATATAGCACACCTAAAAAAAACATATTAATTTTGTAAGTATTATACCAAAATAATGAATTGAGTATTAATTACACTAATATTTGTACCCTACCTACTCAGCTTGTGATCCTAGAATGAATGGGTCATACGTTTCTAGTCTCTGACTTGAATTAACAGACGTAACACCAAATTGGTCCACATGAAGCCCATGACCGAGTGTTGAATCATACCAATCACACTTGAAAACAATGCACCTCAAGTCTAACATTCCTGGGTACCGCACTTCCAATATTTTCTGAAGAACGCCGTAGTAAACATCATTACCAGATTTCACTGAAATACCAGAATCTGAAGTTTGCGTTGTCCTTCTCTCGTCATGAACCCTAAACCCATATCGACGACTGCAGTATCTAGGATAAGAAGTTGCAATGTAGTTTGGACCATTAACAAATTCCAATAACCATGTGGGAAATGTCTGTCCGCTTCTTACTCCTTCAGAAACCTACAAAAATAAGTTACAAATTAGTATTAAAAAAATATTTATTAAATGATTTAGCGTTTTTAAACACTTACGTAAAACTGCAACCAAGGCATAAATTCCTCCTCCTTATGGACTTGAAGCTCGTCTTCTGTCTTATCCATATAGTACCCGCGTATTAATGCCATGTAAATCCTGTACGAAAACCAAAATTGTTGACAAGTTAATAATAACATATAAAATAATCAATTATACATTAAATGACACAAAAGAATTTTTGTTTACCTTTCGTATTCCGTAATTTCTTCACAATTGGTTAGGATATACGTATGCAAGTGTTTAAACTCCTCTTGAGATAATTTACACCTTTTTCCTTTGCCACTGACTCGCCCAACTTGGGAAAATAACTCTGGAACAACGACAGGCTAAATCGCTCTCTCACCACAATCATCATGGCGACTAGGACGTCTACTCTTCGTATGAACTTCTGACGGGAAGTAATATTCAGCAAACTGTGAGGCCTCTTCGTTGATGCTCTGGGCGATAATAGATCCCTCTACTCTACTCAAATTCTTAACCTTTTTCTTCAGATGAAACATATACCGCTCAAATGGATACATCCAACGGTATTGAACCATGCCTCCTAGTTCTGCTTCTCTTGGGAGGTGGATCGGAAGATGTTCCATCACATCAAAGAAAGATGGTGGAAATATCTTCTCCAAATTACAAAGGATCACCGGGATATTGGCCTGTAAATTTTGGATTCCCTCAATAGTAAGTGTTCTTGTGCATAAATCACGAAAGAAAGCACATACTCCTGCAATTGCTTGGTGGACGTCTTTATGAAGAAGATGAGCAAAAGCGAATGGAAGAAGCCTCTGCATCACAATGTGACAATCATGACTCTTCATTCCAGTAAACTTTCCTTCTCCATAATCGATGCAGTTACGCAGATTAGATGCGTATCTATTAGTGAATTTAACATCGTCATGAATCCAATCAAAAAATTCTGTTTTCTTTGCTGCTTCTAACCGGTATAATGGAAATGGACATTGACCATTTGGGAGCACTTCAAGAAAACCTCGATCGCAATATGCTGGCAAGTGTAATCTAGATTTCATATCGTCTTTCGTCTTCCCTTGGACGTTTAAGACAGTGTTCATGATGTTCTCAAAATAGTTTTTCTCAACGTGCATCACATCAAGATTATGCCGCAATAAATGGTTCTTCCAGTAAGGCAAATCCCAAAATATGCTCTTCTTGTGCGAGCTATGAAATTCACCGACCCCATAAATAGGTTCATGTCCATTACCCCCCACAATAAGGAGTCGTCTCAGCACCAAAATCTCTCAACTGCTCCAATAAAGTCTCACTGTCTATCTCAGGTGGTGGACCATCAAAAACTTGCCTACCCTTCGTAAAAATTGTTCTCGAACGACGATACGGATGATCACTCGGTAAAAATCTTCTATGACAATCAAACCAACAACTTTTTCTGTCGTGCTTCAGTTGGAATGCATCAGTGTTGTCTTGGCAATACGGACACGATAATCTCCCATGTGTTGTCCATCCAGATAACATACCATATGCTGGAAAATCGCTTATGGTCCACATAAGCACCGCACGCATCTTAAAGTTTTTCTGACTTGAAACATCGTACGCTTCCACACCATGCTCCCATAGCATTTGTAACTCATAGATCAATGGCTAGAGGAATATATCAAGTGATCTCTTCGGATGCTCTGGGCCGGGAACAAGAATCGAGAGATATAAAAACTCTCTACGCATGCACAGATATGGAGGCAAATTGTAAGGGGTTACAATTACGGGCCATAACGAATACTTCCTTCCATGCTTCCCAAATGGGTTAAAACCATCTGTACATAACCCGAGGTACACATTCCTTCGCTCATACGCAAAATGATTGAAAATGTTTCCAAGCTTCTGCGTCTGAAGGATGTGTAATATCTCCATCTTGACGATGTTCTGCATGCCATCTCATTGGCTCTGCCGTGCGCTGAGAAGTATATAACCTCTTCAACCTCTCTGTTATTGGTAAATACCACATACGTTTATATGGAATTTGAATTCTGCCACTACTTTCCTGATACCGTGGTTTACGTCAAAATCGACATCTTTTGCGGTTTTCATCTTCTCTCCAATATAGCATACAGTTGTCGATGCACACATCTATTACCTTATACGGTAACCCAAGACAAGATACAAGTTTTTGTACCTCATAGTATGATCCGGGTAAAAGATTATCTTCTGGCAATATATCTTTCGCCCAATCTGTTATCGCATCAACACACTCCTCTGCCAAAATGTAATCCGTCTTAATCGTCATCAATCTACTTGCAGATGATAAAGGCGAATGACCTTCTTTACACCCTTTATATAGTGGCTGCTTTGCAGCATCTAACATATCAAAAACTCTTCTTGCTTCTACATTAGGTTCGAAGAACCTATATCTTTCTTCACCGCTAAACTCGACATTCTCTCTAAACGCATCATTCACCATCTGCATGCTCCCTACACCTACATCTACTTCCGTGCTACCTCCTAAACAATCTGAGATAGTTGGTTCACTAGTACTACCATACTCAACATTTGTTTCTCCATGTAAATACCATATCTTGTAACCCGGCGTAAACCCATTACTATACAAATGATGCCAAACTATCTCTATCGCAACATTACGAGAATTCCTACAAATTGAACATGGACATTTTAACTTACCTGATTTTTGAACACGCGGTTGCTTTCCCGCCACTTCCATGAACTCGTATATGCCTCGTGCATACTCCTCGTTCAAGTTGTTCGTCTCCGGATCCATCAATGGTTCATCCATCCATGATCGAAAATATCTAGACATATTTTTCACTTTTTTTATAGAATTCGTATTAAGTAAACAAGAAATGAGAGAGAGATATGAAATTAAGATTGTTGTGTAATGGGATGGAGGAAGGGAGAAACATATATATAAATTCAACGGTTACATTAACGTTCATATTATCCGACATATTTCCAGAAGCCGTCGGAAAACCGTCGGAATATAACGGCATGGATATCCATCGAAAATCCGTCAGAATATAAATTTCCATCAGAAATTCCGTCGGAATATAACGGCATGGATTTCCGACGGATTCCCAGAATTTTCAAATCTTGGGAGTCCGTCAGGAAGCTGTCGAAAATTTCCGACGGAATTATTGTCCATCGGAAATTCCGTCGGTTTTGCGGTAGATTTCTAGTAGTGACTATATGTATGCTTTAAAATATGTTTAACATTATTTTATCATATAGATGCAATCGGATATATTAAACATATAGAAAAACAGATGTCCGTGCTAAGGCTACACATGCGCTAAGAAGAGTCACTCTCACTTTATTGCTAAAAAGGTAACGTAGATGCATCCACTAATATTATTGTTTACAGTGATATTTTTAATGATTCTTTAAAGTTAGATCATCTATTAATATTGGTTTTTACCTCGATTGTTTTGCATTGTTAATAGTGAAATTGAAATACATGCAATACTGTGGGCAGAACAAGCAGAACTGTTTAAAGAAAAATATCGTGTGGTGGAAAAAATAACAACATTGTTCTCATCATGATAAGTGTTTTGGTCAAGATCTATCAAGGTGCATTTTATTTGTCGGCATCCTTTAGCTCTAAATTCTATTTCAATCAAGATTTTGACTCTGTTGTTGCGTTTCATCAAAGATATTTACTCTAATTTTTCAACCCCTAATCCACTAATTAAATTTAAATTATTTAATTCAATATATTTTTCTAATTTAATTATATTAGTTTGAAGTTCGATGATGACTGCTTAGTTAATTTGGGTGGCATGGCTAAACATGATAAATGTCTTGGAGAACAACACTCAATTAATGATATTTGGGATTTTGTATCATCTGATGACAGTCAGGTAATACTACTATTCTTATGTATTATAATTTTGAGATATATATTATTTAAATATCCAATATTTATATATTACTCACATATTTATAATTATTTAATAATTACATGAAAGAAAGTTTGTTTGCAAAGCAACCATTACCGAAATTATGTTACGTAATGATTAGAATTAAATATCATGTTCAAGTTTCTCCAAAAAACTGTAAAACTATGGGTCTTCACTTATATGCGTAAACAAAAAATGTGGTAAATCACCAGCTATTGGAGTCCTCAGGTATATTATTCATTGTTTTTTTCTCTAATGTCTATTTTTTTATATAATTTATATGGATACTAAGTCATTTATTATTTTCCCAGATTTAGAATCGAAGTCATAGTGGATGATGGACATGACTCTGTAAACTTTGTTATATTTGATAAAGATGCTACACATATCACTGGAACAACTGCTGAAAGTGTAAAAAATTATATATATTTGTATTCTATATATACATTGTTTTATATTTCTATTAGTAGCTAAACATTGTTCACACAGATCAAAAACAACTCAGGTGAACAAGAGTTGGAAAGCATTCCCATATGTGTGCAATCAATTATAGAAAACACTTATCTATTCGAGATTCAAGTTAAAGAATATGATTTTGATGCATCCTATCAGAGTTTTACAGTTTCAGAGATTCTCAACCAATTGAAAGTAATTACTAGAATCACTATACTCAACCGCGTATCTGCTTTTCGAGCAGAAAATCCACTCAAAGGATAGGTAATTTTACAACTCTGGCTCGCACAATGAAAATCTACTAAATCGATTAATCTCCCTCGCCAAAAGGGCTTCACTTTAAGTTTAACAAAGTCTCTGCTACTGGGTTTCATTACAACTCCACATGGGCCTTCCAACGGGTGCTCCACTTCCTCTCTAGGTTAATTTCATTGAATTCAAATTTGATTGTCTGTCTTACTTTAGAATGGGCTTTGTAAACTTATGGATTGGCTTGGAAAGTTCAGAGCGCATCTGGATTGTCACCGAGGGCGTGTCGAGTTTGACAGAGGCAAAGGGAGGTTGGTGTATCAGGGGGTGAGACCGACTTCCGGGAGTCTTGTGATCTCGGTTATGCAAGCCGAGCGTATGATCGAGAGGGGTTGTGAGGCATATTTGGCTACCATTTCTTTGCCGGAGGCCGTTGGAGGGGCTAAGGTTCAGGATATTCGAGTGGTTCGGGAGTTCCAAGATGTGTTCCAGTCATTGCAAGGGTTACCACCGTCTAGGTTGGATCCTTTCACGATTGAATTAGAACCGGGGATGACACCGATATCTAAGACTCCTTATAAGATGGCTCAAGCAGAGATGGCAGCACTGAAGAAGTAGCTGGAGGAGTTGCTGAGTAAGGGGTTTATTCACCCGTGTACTTCACTGTGGGGAGCACCGGTGTTGTTTGTGAAGAAAAAGGATGGGAGTTTTCAGTTGTGCATTGACTACCAGGGACTTAAACGAGTCATAGTGAAGAACAAGTATCCTCTTCCTCAGATTGATGAGTTGTTGGATTAGTTGAGAGGGGCTGATTGGTTCTCCAATATTGACTTGGCGTAGGGATATCATCAGATTCCTATCGATGAGGTAGATATCCGGAAGACAGCTTTCAGATCTCGTTATGGCCACTATGAATTTGTGGTGATGCCATTTGGGTTGACAAATGCACCAGCTGCATTTATGAGATTGATGAACAGCATTTTCCAAAAGTATCTGGATGAGTTTGTGATCATCTTTATCGATGATATCTTGGTGTATTCGAAGAGCCTGGAGGAGCATGACATGCATCTGCGTGTGGTTCTTTCGAAGCTGTGGGAACAGAAGTTGTTTGCTAAGTTGAGCAAGTGTATCTTCTAGCAGCGGGAGATTAGTTTGCTGGGTTATGTTATCTCTGTGGAAGGGGTTTTGGTGGATCTAGAGAAGGTTCAGGCCATTAGTGCTTGGCCGAGGCCGAGGAATGCCATGGAGATTAGGAGTTTTCTCGGATTGGCATGTTATTATCGGCGCTTCGTTAAGGGTTTCGCGAGTTTGGCTAAGTCTATGACGAAGCTGACGGGAAAAGATGTTTCTTTCGTGTGATCCTCGAAGTTTGAGGAGAGTTTTGTGAAACTTAAGGCCTTGTTGACTAGTACTCCAGTATTGGCGTTGCCTGATCCGGGCGAGCCTTACGTGGTGTATACCGATGCATTGGAAGTTGGTCTTGGTTGTGTGTTAATGCAGCGGGGGAAGGTTATTGCCTATGCTTCGCAGCAGCTGCAGAAGCATGAGGACAACTACCCTACCCATGATCCTGAGATTTTGAGATCTTATCTTTATGACGGAAAGGTGCAGGTGTTCATAGATCATAAGAGCCTGAAGTACATTTTCACTCAGCCTTAGTTGAATTTGAGGTAGATGCGCTGGATGGAGCTAGTGGCCGATTATGATCTGGAGATAGCTTACCATCCCGGTAAGGCTAATCTGGTTGCAGATGCGTTGAGTTAGAAGCGGGAGACTTTGGCTCAGAAGCATGAGGTTGAGTCTTTGGTGAGTGAGATTAGCACATTGCGTTTGTGTGTTGTACCTCAGGAACCTTTGGGCTTAGAAGCAGCTAATCAGGCGGATCTTTTGAGCAGAGTTTGGCTGGCTCAAAAAAAAGATAAGGCCTTGGTTAAGGCTTCGAGAGAAGCGGGTTCTGAGTATCAGGTATCTGCGAATGGCACTATCCTTGTGAGGGGGAGGATATGCGTACCTTTTGACGAGGATTTGAGGTGAGATATCCTGAGTGAGGCTCATACGAGTATGTTCTCGATTCATCCAAGAGCGACTAAGATGTATCGAGATCTTAAGCGGTATTATCATTGGGTCGGGATGAAAAAGGATGTTGCTAACTGGGTTGCGGCGTGCAACCTGTGCCAGTTAGTGAAAGCAGAGCACCAGGTCCTGAGTGGTTTATTGCGGAGTTTACCCATTCCAAAGTGGAAGTAGGATATGATCACGATGGATTTCATGGTGGGCTTACCAGTTTCTCAGACCAAGGATGCTATTTGGGTCATCGTTGATCGATTGACCAATTATGCGTGTTTTCTGGCCATTAAGAAGACCGATGGGTCTGCGGTATTGGCTAGGAAGTATCTGCAGGAGATTGTGAGACTGTTTAGAGTACCGGTGAGCATTGTCTCGGACCGGGATCCTAAGTTCACATCTGAGTTCTGGAATGCGTTTCACGTGGAGATAGGCACGAAAGTGCACATGAGTACAGCTTATCGTCCTCAGATAGATGGGCAGTCCAAGAGGACCATCCAGACTCTGGAGGATTTGTTGAGGATGTGCGTGCTAGATTACGGTTATCATTGGGTGGATCACTTGACCTTCGTAGAGTTTGCGTATAACAATAGCAACCAGGCAAGTATTGGGATGGCTTCTTACGAGGCTCTGTATGGGAGGCCATGTCATACACCTTTGTGTTGGACTCAAGTGGGGGAGAGGAACACATTGGGTGCGAGTTTTGTTCAGGAAACCACGGAGAGGATCTGGGTTTTGAAGCTGAACATGAAAGAGGCCCAGGATCGGCAAAAGAGTTATGCCGATAAGAGGCGGAAAGAGCTTGTGTTTGAGGTGGGAGATAGAGTGTATCTCAAGATGGCTTTGTTGAGAGGTCCGAACAGGTCCATTACTGTGACTAAGTTTAGTCTGAGGTATATGGGGCCGTTCCGGATTGTAGAGCGTGTTGGACCGGTAGCGTATCGATTGGAGTTACCCGACATTATGCAGGCATTTCATAAGATCTTCCATGTGTCGATGCTGAAGAAGTGTTTGCATAGGGGTGACGAGGTATTGGCTGAGATTCCATCAGATCTCCAGCCCAATATGATGGTTGAGATGAGACCTTTGAGAGTTCTCGAGTAGAGGGTCAAGGAGCTTCGTCGGAAGAAGATTCCAATGATGCGAGTTCTATGGGACTGTGACGGGGTGCAGGAGGAAACTTGGAAGCCAGAGGCTAGGATGAAAATGAGGTTTCGGAAGTGGTTCCAGAAGCAAGCTGCGGCTTGAGTTCCATCGAGAGGCTCTAGTTTCAGTTTGTAGTTGTATGCTATGTGTTTCATTTTGTATTTCCGTTGTGTATAACGATGTTACATTATGAGTATTTAATAAGATGAGTATTTCTTATTATTGATGACTTTGGGAGTCATGGTTATGTATTTCGTTTTGGTGTTAAAAAGCGATAATGCATGTGAGTAATAAGATGGTAGTTCTTATTGCTGATGGCACGAGTGTCATGGAAAAGTTTTTATGAAGATTTAAAAACTTGAGTGGTTCGTGGACATTGCGATGTCATATGCAGATCAGCAGACACCCTGAGTGGTAAGGATGTTCTGTAGGGACATGAGGGGATTAGTGATGGCCTCATGTTTGATGTTGATGCGGTTCCAGTTAGGCTTATTCGGGGAAACGAGTTAAGCGACAGGACCGGGTGACCCATGGAGCTGTCAAATGTAGTGGATCAGAAAATACGAGCGTATGCTACTTGTTTGTTTTATTACGTTCGTATTGACGATATACTGCGCCGATTGGTAAAGTGGTAAAGCTGGTCTAGTTAGTTCTCTGGATATGTTTCTCTAAAGTAAGCTAACGTTGGGGAGTCCGCAGGGTGTTGTTATGGGTATCCGAAGTGACTGGGTATAGGTGCGATAGCCTGGGTGTTGGTTATGCACGACATATATTCCGAGGATGGAATATGAGTGATTCTGGTATTACCTTGTGAGGTTTTATGCGGATCAATAGAGGTAGTTTCAGTCAGAGATGCTTAGTAATATGTGACTTATTGCTCGATGAGAGGACTAGTTCCTCTAGTGTCGTTAGCTCGAAGGACTGCGGGCCTGAGAGTGTAACTGGCAATGTATCCAGACTCGTGTGGAGTATGGCCTAGAGTGATATGTGATACCGTAGATTCGTAAGGTATATAACCGAGAGTGATATGCGATACCATGGATTCATAAGGTGTATAACCAAGACGTAGGTTATATTGCCCAGAATTGAGTGGTAAAGGTATATCAGAGACTCATGTAGGTTATATGGCCCAGAATTGAGAGGTATGGGATATCGAGAACTCATGTAGGTTATATTGCCACGAGTGGAGTGGTACAGCAGATACCCAGAACTCGGAGATTCTGCGGTGTCTTGGGTACTGAGGTATGGTAGATACCTTGCGAGGTATGGTAGATATCCTGCGGGGTGTGGTAGATGTCCAGAGCTCAGAGATGATGCGGTGTCTTGAGCGCTGGGGTGAGCAATAAGTACATGTGATGCTACAGTATCATAAGCATAGTGATTGAATTGAAAACCTTAGAGGTTAGTTGTGGGCCTCGGTTGTATGTGCGTGTACATGAGTGTGTTGGCCGGTTGGGTCAAAGGTTATGTAAATCATTGCGACGATTATGGTTCATTGGAGATGAACGGTAGCGTAAGATTCGAGGACGAATCTATGTTAGTGGGGGAGAATTGTAACGCCCGTGTTGCATAAATTAATTAATTTAATTAATTTGGAAGTTTTTTCGAGTTTATGAACCTTAGACAAGTCTCGAGATATTGGTTATGGGGGTGAAATAATCAATTTAGATTTGTTCAGGGGGTGTCATAAGTCGATTCGAAAGTTGTGGGGTTTTTCTCAAAGAAGTGGCAAAATTCAAATTGACTTCTTCTTCCTTTCTTCTTCTCTTTTGTCAAGCCATTTGTGGCTGAAGGAGAGAGAGTGGAGTTTTGAGCTTGAGAGCTTGGGGATTAGAGAGAAAATGAGAGAAAATGATTTTTGTGGAGCTTGTGGGAAGCTTGGATCCTTTTGATCTTGTGTGTGTGAAGCTTGGGAAGCTTGGAAAGAGAAGGCTTGGGGAGCAGCTTTGGGCGTGGAGCTTGGGGAGGAAAGAGAGATCTTTCTAGAGCTTGAGGAGGTTGTCTAGAGCTAGATTCATCCTTGGCTAAGGTGAGTTTGTGACCAAAGGTTAATATTAAGCCTTGTGTGGGGGCTTGTGGGGTTGTGATAGGCATTGTAGTGTTGCTAGGATGCTTGGAAGCCTCTTGGTTATGTGGGGAGCTTTAGCTAGAATTTGCTAAGCTTGTGGTTGTTAGAGAAACATGGTTGTTGCTTGTTGTGCCTTGTTAAGCCTTGATTGTGAGTTCTTATGCTTGATTTGGTGTTGTGATTTTCATGGGTTCTTGGTGAATTCCATGGGTCATTGTGGAGCTTTAGTAGGTGTTTGCAAAGCTTGTGGTTGTTAGAGAAGCATGGTTCTTGCTTGTTGTGCCTTGTTAAGCTTTGATTGTGAGTTCTTATGCTTGATTTGGTGTTGTGTGTGTTGTGGTTTCTTGGTGATTCCATAACTTGTGGGAGTGTTTCCCTTGTTGTTTGATGTGTGTTTGTGAAGCATACTTGTGTGTTTGTGAAACAGACTTGTGTGTTTGTGAAGCAGACTTGAGCAGACTTGAGTTTTGTGAAGCAGACTTGTGT
The DNA here is from genome assembly GCA_028015245.1 of Cardamine occulta. NCBI lineage: Eukaryota > Viridiplantae > Streptophyta > Magnoliopsida > Brassicales > Brassicaceae > Cardamine > Cardamine occulta. Next base: position 5,843,697 of record CM051382.1, read on the forward strand.
GTTTGTGAAGCAGACTTGTGTGTTTGTGAAGCAGACTTGACTAGACTTGAGTTTTGTGAAGCTTGAGTTTTGTGAAGCAGACTTGTGTGTTTGTGAAGCAGACTTGAGCAGACTTGAGTTTTGTGAAGCAGACTTGAGTAGACTTGAGTTTTGTGAAGCTTGTGTGTCTGTGAAGCAGACTTGAGCAGACTTGAGTTTTGTGAAGCAGACTTGAGCAGACTTGAGTTTTGTGAAGCAGATTTGAGCCGACTTGAGTTTTGTGAAGCAGACTTGTGAAGCACTTGAGTTTTGGAATTGCTAGGTGGTTAGTCATTGCTGTGTTTGATTAGCTTTTTCATTACATTTGCATGGTTAGCTGATTGGTTGAAGTAATATGTGGTGTTATTATTTCATGTTGTTGTGGTTGTTTGTTTTGCGTGGTGCTTTCATATAACCTCTAGTTGGGAGAATCAATCTCACTCAGCGTTTGGTTTACCAAATGTTGATGCATCACTTTTGTCAATGCATATAAAGATAAAGCGTGATCGTGGAATCGAGGCGAGGAGGCGGAGGATGATTAGGACCCGGTAGTTTTGTGGTTTTTGTAGCTTTCGTAGGATTGCTAAAACCGGTAGAACTATTGACCTTCGTGGTCAGATATGTAAATTTAATGCTATCGTTGTTTTTGTAATTGATCGGAGAATATTATATTTATGGGCGTTTAGTATTGAGTAATTGCTTGTTAAACAAAAAAAAAAAGGTGTGGTCGTCACAATAATAATAATAATAATAATAATAATAATAATAATAATAATCATAATCATAATCATAATCATAATCATAATCATAATCATAATCATAATCATAATCATAATCATAATCATAATCATAATCATAATCATAATCATAATCATAATCATAATCATAATCATAATCATAATCATAATCATAATCATAATCATAATCATAATCATAATCATAATCATAATCATAATCATAATCATAATCATAATCATAATCATAATCATAATCATAATCATAATCATAATCATAATCATAATCATAATCATAATCATAATCATAATCATAATCATAATCATAATCATAATCATAATCATCATCATCATCATCATCATCATCATCATCATCATCATCATAATCATAATAATAATAATAATAATAATAATAATAATAATAATAATAATAATAATAATAATAATAATAATAATAATAATAATAATAATAATAATAATAATAATAATAATAATAATAATAATAATAATAATAATAATAATAATAATAATAATAATAATAATAATAATAATCATAATCATAATCATAATCATAATAGTAATAATGTACCTTCTTCTATAACCCCAAACTCAACATCATTTGCAAGTTGTTCCTCTAAGCTTCTGTCTATGAGATTTGAAAGGATAATAACTCTAAATTTGACCTTTTGCGGTTGTAATTTTATAATTAAAAAACCAGAATTTGAAATAAAATAATATAATATAATTTTTTTAGAAACTACCAAAATGTGCAAAGGAAGAATCCCAATTAACCAAATTACTAATTAGATTTTAAGGTAAATTTCAGCTTTCGACATCCCACACGTATTAGAGATTTGAAGGTAGTAGTGAGATTTTATAAAAAAAATAGGAAAAAGATGGAGAAATGTTTCTCGTTCCTTCAACTGAAAAATGAGAATGGAAATTTCTCTGAGTCTATAATTGTTAGTATTTTGCCAATGTGTATGTATTTTTTGATTTTGGACCAAGCTCATGCCTCAATTAGAAATTTAAAGCGACTCAGTTTTCCTAAATACATTAGTTATCATTTTTTTTTAGTTTGGACTACTAATGACTCACTTAGTCATTTGAAACTACTCATCCCAAATAAAAAATCTTGTGGGTGTACTAATAGTTTGTTTTTCTTTATAGCTTCCTCAGTTTAAATCTATTATAATTACGAAATATATATAGCTGTTAAAATTTAGCCAAAATGCATATGCCAACTAAGCTAAAACTATTTAGTAAATGTTTTCAATATACATGCATGTCGTACAATATATAGAGTAAGTTTTTTTTTTTGTCATCTCATTTATAGCAATTCCAATATGGAACCAGAGTACATCAAAAACAGAGCATGAAAGCATAGCGTAAAGAAAACTGAAACCATTAAACCAACACAGCATCACAACTTTCTTCGAGAATCCGCTCTTGAAGCCATGCTGGTCCTCCGATTGATAGATAAAGACCTAAACCGTCCAGCGCGAGTCACTTTCTTGCAATGTCCTGAGCAACTTGATTAACTTGAGAAGACGACACGCTGTACCTCCCGAAGAAGATGATGAATCTGGTCCAAATTAAGTTAAAGTGGTATAGCGACCACTTATTGCTATTATTCACCGCTTACGCCGCTGATGGCAATTATGACCATACCTCACAGTTAATGATATGAAGATCACGAAGAAAATGAACAACCCCCACAAAGCACCTAAGTTCCGCTGCCATTCTCTTTATCCCCATAACCACCAAGGAATAATACCTAAGATCACGAAGCACATAATACACGAGGTAGCGTGTTGTTAATCTCTTCCATGATAGAGCAGATATTAGCCACCAATGTCTACATGGAGATCTCATACTAAGTTACAGAACAAAGCATCATGGGAGTAAAAATAGAGCGTTCGGCGAAAGTAATGCCGATTTCACATGCGACAATTTTTTTGGATTTTTCAAAGATTTGAGGATAACCAAGAATTAAAATTGAATATGCTTAAATTCGAGGTAAAAAAAAGAAAACAACAGATTGATAATTTGTTATAGCGATTAAGGCTTTTAAGAAAAGCATAGTAAAAATCGCTTCTATTGTTTCATCGTTCTTTATTATAATTAATAAGTTTAGTTGATGTTTATGTATCACCATATTTGTGTGATCTCTTTGTAAACTATGTTTCTAATAAATGAATGACGTTTATATATATTAAATATCTATGGAATTTTAAAATAAGTCTATATTTTCCACACATAATTTTTGACAGATTCAATTCCAAGTTTGAATTCAAAAGATTGCCTTAACAGAACAGAAATAATAAAATGCTTGCTCTATAAAGTATAAACCTTTACCATATTTAGAAATCTAATAAATAGATTTCCTATATATATGGTAATTTTCATGAGATGCGAAATAAGAAACACAAAATATAACTTAAAAGTTAAAAGACATTATCAACAATTGAAATTTTAAATGAATCGTGTACTGAGACAATGAAAACGTAAGTCCAACGAGAATGATGGGGCGATCATCTACTATACAACCAATGACCATTTTAAGATAATGGTTCAAAGTTTCACCCTCACTACCCTAAGCCAGCATCTTGATGGACTATGTCCTCCACAACTGGATCATGTTAGCAGTCCTAAGCCTCCTATTACGATTATGGTCAGCGCTGTAAATATCTCCGAAATACTCAACAATCAATCGCCGAATCCACCGTTACATTCTTCTTCCCAAGATCAAGATTCGTTGGAAGCTTTGGTGACTGCTTTTATGCATCTAACAAAGAACCCTATAAACAAAGACGGTTCCCCAATCATAACTACCGTTATAAACACCTCAACAACTGAATTACTCAACATTCAATGACCATATCTATCGTCCTAGCCATTGTTGCCTTAATCCCTAGTGGATTTTAATATTCGCCATCCGAATAAAGCTCCTATTTTGCTACCTTGTCATTATCATTTGGTGCCAATAATGACCAACGCCGTGACCATCTCAACAACTGAATTATTCAACACGCATCCATTGTCTTCATTGTCACAATCGTCGCTTTCATCTCTGTCTTTGCCACATATGCCACGACAGTCGCTGTCTTTGCATCACAGCTGGAGCCATTGCAACAACCTTCTTCCCCAGAGGAAGAGTTTTTGGAATCTAAGGTAACTTTTTATGTGCAGCCATCAGAGAACATTTTAGAGGAAGAAGATTCGATCCATGAAAAGATCACAAGTAGTTATGAAAACAAACTACATGAAAACATTCCACCGCTAGTTCCGGTGGCTTTACAACCTGGTAGTCTAGCCTGGCCATATTCTTAGAAAATTTTAGATATTCCACCACCAATTCCGGAAAATTTACCGTCTAGTAGTCTAGCCTGATTTAATTCTCCTAAAAACCTTGAATCAAAGAATATTCCCCAACTAGTTCTGACGTTTTCACTGTGACAACCACATTTTTTTTTAACATGCAATTACTTAAATAATAAACGCCCATACATTTAAAAATTCTCCAAGTAATTAACATACAACAAGCAACAACGACCCCTCATGGTCAACAGTTCTACCGATTCTAGCAATCCTATGAAAGCTATAAAAACCACAAAACTACCAGGTCCTAATCATCTCCTCCTTACTGCCTCGATTCCACGATCACGCCTTATCTTTACCTGCATCGACAAAAGTGATGCATCAACATTTGGTAAACCAAACGCTGAGTAAGATTGATCCTCCCAACAACAGGTTATATGAAAGCCCACGCAATTCAAACTGTAACGCCCGTGTTCCGAAAATTAATGAATTTAATTAATTTGGAAGTTCTTTCGAGTTTATGAACCTTAGACAAGTCTCGAAAAATTGGTTATGGGGGTGAAATAATCAATTTAGATTTGTTCCAGGAGTGTCATAAATCGTTTCGAAAGTTATGGGGTTTTTCTCGAAAGGAAGTCAAAATCATTTTTGTCTTCTCTTCTTCTTCTTCTTCCTCCTTGTTACGCCATTTGTGGTTGAAGGAGAGAGAGTGGAGCTTGAGCTTTGAGAGCTTGGTTAAGAGAAAAGAGAGAAGAAGAGAAGAAAATGGTTTTGGGTGCTTGGATTCTTGAAGATCTAGAGAGTTTGAAGCTTGGGAGAAGCTTAAAGAGGAAGCTCTTGGAGCTAGGGTTTGGTGGAACCAAGGGAAGAGAGGGGAGGTCTTTTTGAGCTTGGGGGAGTCCATCCTAGGCTAAATCCATCATATCTAAGGTGAGTTTGTGACCAAAGGTTAATATTAAGCCTTGTGTGGGGGCTTGTGGGTTTGTGATAGGCATTGTAGTGTTACTAGGATGCTTGGAAGCCTCTTGGTTAGGTGGGGAGCTTTAGCTAGAGTTTGCTAAGCTTGTGGTGGTTAGGGAACCATAGATTTGTGCTTGTTGTGCCTTGTTAAGCTTTGATTGTGAGTTCTTATGCTTGATTTGGTGTTGTGATTTTCATGGGTTCTTGGTGAATTCCATGGGTCATTGTTGAGCTTTACTAGGTGTTTGCTAAGCTTATGGTTGTTAGAGAAGCATGGTTGTTGCTTGTTGTGCCTTGTTAAGCTTTGACTATGAGTTCTTATGCTTGATTTGGTGTAGTGTGTATTGTGGTTTCTTGGTGATTCCATGACTCGTGGGAGTGTTTCCCTTGTTGTTTGATGTGTGTTTGTGAAGCAGACTTGAGCAGGCTTGTGTGTTTGTGAAGCAGACTTGAGCAGACTTAAGTTTTGTGAAGCAGAATTGTGTGTTTTTGAAGCAGACTTGAGTTTTGTGAAGCAGACTTGTGTGTTTGTGAAACAGACTTGAGTAGACTTGAGTTTTGTGAAGCAGACTTGAGCAGACTTGAGTTCTGTGAAGCAGATTTGTGTTTTTAGCATTTCTTGAAGTTTGGAATGGGTAGGTGGTTAGTCATGGCTGTGTTTGATTAGCTTTTCATGAGTTTTGCATGGTTAGCTGATTGGTTGAAGTAATATGTGGTGTTATTATTTCATGTTGTTGTGGTTGTTTGATTGTGTGGTGCTTTCATATAACATGTTGTTGGGAGGATCAATCTTACTCCGCGTTTGGTTTACCAAATGTTGATGCATCACTTTTTTCGATGCAGGTAAAAATAAGGCATGATCGTGGAATCGAGGCGGTGAGGAGGGGATGATTAGGATCCGGTAGTTTTGTGGTTTTTGTAGCTTTCGTAGGATTGCTAGAACCGGTAGAACTGTTGACCTGCATGGTCGGGTGTGTAAATTGAATGCTATCATTGTTTTCTTGTAATTGCTTGGAGAATATTAAATGTATGGGCGTTTAGTATTGAGTAACTGCTTGTGTAAAAAAAAAAAAAAAGGTGCGGTCGTCACATTTTGGCATCAGAGCCCATACAGTTCTAAGAGACCAAAATGTTCTAGGAGCCTATGTGGTTCTAGGATAGATTAGGTATTGCATGGGGTCATAGAATCATCCTCTTCGAGCCTTGTGGGATTCCACGGTGAGTTATCTTTATTATGATGATTGTGTTTTAGTGTTTCTTAGTCCTTGCTTCTGCATGTGTAGATGGTTAGAGGGCGTGGTAGAGGTCATGGCCGGGGTAGAGGTCGTGGCCGTGTGCCCCATGAGCGGGTCGAGAAGTCGCATGTGAATCAGGTGGGGTCTGAGGGTGTTGCTGGCATGAGTGCCAGTGTGGCTGGTATTCCAGCGGGTGCTGCGGGTTTAGCAGCAGGTGCTGCGGGTTTAGCAACAGGTGATGCTAAGGCTGGAAATGACCGTATTGCGGATCTTTTGACGAGGTTGTTAGAGCGGTTTCCAGAGAAGGTACCGGCTTAGGCTCTTGTGCTTCTGGTGGTTGTTGAGGTTCAGCCTCAGGTTGCAGCTGCGGTTGCTGAAAAGCTCCTATCCTACCTCAGAATGATGGAGCAGATGCAGAGGATAGGAACAGGGTTTTTCCCTGGCGGTACTAATACTGAGGACGCGGATGCGTGGTTGAGGAGGATAGAGAGGAATTTCCTCTTGAGTAAGTGTCCTGCGGGATACCAAGTGGACATTGTAGTCTATAATCGGGAGGGTGATGCGCATCTCTCGTGGAAGGTGTGGCAGCCCTGAGAGTTCAGGCCGAGATGGCTTGGGCGGATTTTGTGGAGGATTTTAACTCCAAGTTTTTCCCTCATGAGGCGTTCAACCGGTTAGAGTCGAGGCTTTCGAGATTGACTCAGGGAGATCGGTCCGTACACGAGTATGAGGTGGAGTTCAACCGGCTCGGGTCTTATGTTAGATGAGTGGTTGAGAGTGAGTCGGCCCATGTGCAGAGATTCCTGATGGTTCTTAGGGTTGACTTGTGGAACCGTTGCATGGTTAGGGCTTTTTACACGGTTGATGAGTTGGTTGAGACTGCGGCATTGCTTGAGGAGGGTAAGAAAGACATGGTTGTAGCGGTTACACCGATCACAGGTATTTTCTTAGATTCTTCTAAGTTTAATTTTGTGTTAGGAATTTGGTTGCTTGTTGGGTGTTAAGGTTCTCGGCACATGTATATGTGCAGGGATCTTGTGTGTTGCGGGTGTTAAGTGTCATGTGTTGTTTGACACGGGAGCATCACATTGCTTCGTTACTCCGGAATTGGCCGAAAAGGCTAATGTTCGAAGCGAGCCCGATGTGAGTTTGGGTTTCATGGAGGTTATCGGAGGAAAGCTCCTGATGATTCACAGTCGGGTTAGAGACGTAGATGTTCAGGTATCGGGAGAGTCTATTCCTGCCGTTTTGATTATCTGCTCCGTGGAGCTGTACGATGTCATTTTGGGCATGGATTGGCTCAGGAAGTTTAGAGCGTATATCGATTATCACCGAGGGCGTGTTAAGTTTGACAGAGGCAAGGAGAGGTTGGTGTATTAGAGGGTGAGACCGACTTCCGGGAGTCTCGTGATCTCGGTTATGCAAGCCGAGCGTATGATCGAGAGGGGTTGTGAGGCGTATTTGGCAACCATTTCTTTACTGGAGGCCGTTGGAGAGGCTAAGGTTCAGTATATTCGAGTGGTTCGAGGGTTTCAGGATGTGTTCCAGTCGTTGCAGGGGTTACCACCATCTAGGTCGGATCCTTTCACGATTGAGTTGGAACCGGGGGTGACACAGATATCCAAAGCTCCTTATAGGTGGCTCCAGCAGAAATGGCAGAACTAAAAAAATAGCTGGAAGAGCTGCTGAGTAAGGGGTTTATTCGCCCGAGTACTTCACCATGGGGAGCACCGGTGTTGTTTGTGAAGAAGAAGGACAGGTGTTTTCAGTTGTGCATAGACTACCGGAGACTTAACCGAGTCATAGTGAAGAACATGTATCCTTTTCCTCGGATCAATGAGTTGTTAGATCAGTTGAGAGGGGCTACTTAGTTCTTCAAGATTGACTTGGCATCGGGATATCATCAGATTCTTATCAAGGAGGTAGATATCTGGAAGACAGCTTCTAGATCTTGTTATGGCCACTACGAGTTTGTGGTGATGCCATTTGGGTTGACAAATGGACTAGCTGCATTTATGAGATTGATGAACAGCATTTTCCATGAGTATCTGGATGAGTTTGTGATCATCTTTATCGATGATATCTTGGTGTATTCGAAGAGCTTGGAGGAGCATGAGGTGCATCTGCGTGTGGTTCTTGCAAAGCAGCAGGAACAGAAGTTGTTTGCTAAGTTGAGCAAGTATAACTTCTGGCAGCGGGAGATTGGTTTTCTGGGTCACGTTATCCCTGCGGAAGGGGTTTCGATGGATCTAGAGAAGGTTCGGGCCATTAGTACTTGGCCGAGGCAGAGGAATGCTACGGAGATTAGGAGTTTTCTCTGGTTGGCAGGTTATTATCGACGGTTTGTTAAGGTTTTCACGAGTTTGGCTAAGTCTATGATGAAGCTGATGGGAAAGGATGTTCCTTTCGTGTGGTCCTCGGAGAGTGAGGAGAGTTTTGCGAAACTGAAGGCCTTGTTGACTAGTACTCCAGTATTGGCCTTTCCTGACCCTGGCGAGCCTTATGTGGTGTATACAGATGCGTCGGAAGTTGGTCTTGGCTGTGTGATGATACAGCGGGGGAAGGTTATTGCCTATGCTTCACTGCAGCTGCGGAAGCATGAGGGCAACTACCCTACCCATGATCTTGATATGGCTACGGTGGTTTTCGCTCTAAAGATTTGGAGATCTTATCTTTATAGCGGAAAGGTGCAGGTGTTCATAGATCATAAGAGCCTGAAGTATATTTTCACTCAGCTTGAGTTGAATTTGAGGCAGAGGCGCTGGATGGAGCTGGTGGCCGATTATGATCTAGAGATAGCTTACCATCCTTGTAAGGCTAATCTGGTTGCGGATGCGTTGAGTCGAAAGCGGGTGGCTTTGGCTCGGAAGCATGAGGTTGAGTCTTCGGTGAGCGAGATTAGTACATTGCATTTGTGTGTTGTATCTCAGGAACCTTTGGGCTTAGAGACTGCTAATCAGGCAGATCTTTTGAGCAGAGTTCGGCTGACTCAGGAAAAAGATGAGGGCTTGGTTAAGGCTTCGAGAGAAGCGGGTTCTGAGTATTAGGTATCTGTGAATGGCACTATCCTTGTGAGTGGGAGGGTATGCGTACCTTTGGACGAGGATTTGAGGCGAGAGATCCTGAGTGAGGCTAATGCGAGTTTGTTCTCGATTTATCCAAGAGCGACTAAGATGTACCGGGATCTTAAGTGGTATTATCATTGGGTCGGGATAAAGAAAGATATTGCTTACTGGGTTGCGGTATGCAACGTGTGCCAGTTAGTGAAGGCAGAGCACCAGGTCTCGAGTGGTTTATTGTGGAGTTTACCCATTCCAGAGTGGAAGTGGGATATGATCACGATAGATTTCGTGGTGGGCTTACCCGTTTCTCGGACCAAGGATGCTCTATCGGTCATCGTTGATCGATTAACCAAGTGTGCGTGTTTTCTGGCCATTAAGAATACCGATAGGTCTGCGGTATTGGCTAGAATGTCCATGCAGGAGATTGTGAGACTGTATGGAGTACCGGTGAGCATTGTCTCAGACCGGGATCCTAAGTTCACATATGAGTTCTGGAATGCGTGGCAGATATTCCAGGTGCGGAATATGGATGATGCCGATGTTGCCTTGTGTGGATTTACACGGATCATGGGAGGTAGTTCAGTCAAGGTGCTTATAGATGTGTAACTTAGTGCTCGATGAGAGGACTAGTTCCTCTAGTGCCGGCAGCTCAAAGGACTGTGTGTCTTGAGAGTGCGACTGGAGATGTACCCAGACTCGTAAGGTGTATAGCCTACAGTAATATGTGATACTGTAGATTCGTAAGGTGTATATCATAAACATAGGATATATTGCCCTGAATTGAGGGGTATGGGATATCGAGACTCATGTAGGTTATATTACCTGAGTAAAGTGGTATGGCAGATACCCAGAACTCAGAGATGTTACGGTGTCTTTGGTGCTGTGATATGGTTAATATCTTGCGAGATATGGTAGATATCCTGCGGGTTATGGCAGATGCTCAGAACTCGGAGATGCTGTGGTGTCTTGGGTGATGGTGATATAGAAACCCAGGTGAATCGGATCCTAAATGATAGATTGATAGAGGAATTGTTGCTGGACTAAGGTCACTCGCAACAGTTCTGATTGAATGGATGGTAAAGTGGTTCGATGGTGAAGCTGTTGCTGGACTAAGGTCACTCTCAACAGATTCAAAGGGATGAATGGACGTGATAGGGGATTGAGAGACGCCACACAGATCTATGAAAGGATCTATGATAAGTCTAATACACTCTAAGCTTCAAGGATTCACACACAAGAAGTTTAGAAGACAGAATATTTCCTTCCCAGAAATATCAAAGAGAAAACTCTCAAGTTTCTTTTCAAAATAAACAAGCTGAATCCGAAAATTTTCCAACACAAAATAATTAAAAGACAAGTGATAGTCTGCATGAAGGAGAGAGAAAGAGACAACATTAAAATCAGAGTTTGAAAATTCGAAACTGTCTCTTGAACTCCTTGGCCGAGAATGTGTTGTTGGGCTTGCGGAAAATAAATGATAATGCGATCCATTTGCCTCGTTAAAAACCTAACCAACAAAACCCATTGGGACAAAAATTGGTGAAGGGAAAAAGAGCAAAAATGAAGCACATACCCATTTAGTGATTTCTTTGGACCTCTTGAATTTGCTTGGTGATAGTAAAAATAGCAAATTCCTTGTTTCCTTAAAGAACCGGCAAGAAAGGTGTCGTATGACTCTTGTGTAATTCTTGCATGTCTTCTTGCACTCCCTTAATGATGAGGCTGTTCATGGACATGATAAATTCCTCTCTCACACGCCTTGTTCCAGCTCTTGTTCTTGGTGCTTGTTCCATGGTTGCTATGTGTACAGCTTATTCCTTTGATCCAGCTGAGCTTGTATTGATGTCCTCATCAGATGGGGTTTGGTCTGTGACTGAGCAATAAGCACATATGATGCTACGGTGTCGTAAGCATAGTGACTGAGTGGGGAAAATGTAACACCCGTGTTCCGGGCAATGGAGTCTCGGTACGAGCAATGTTACGGTCAGTCGAGAAATTCCGAGGTTTTGTCATTCGGACAGATTCAGTCATTCGGACATGTGTGTTCGGAAAAACATGTTTGGTCTGGAAATGGACATGTTTGGTCTGGAAATGGACAAGTATGGTCGGAAAAATGGAGTTTGGTCACGTTCGGACAATTCTGGTCGGATCCGGACAGATTTGGTCCGATTTAGGACAACTTTTGTCCGAAAAATGAAAATGGTCGGCTCAGGCTGGGGAAGTCAGGGTTGAATTATTTTGGAAAATGATTAAGTTGGGTCGAGGTGGAATTTGGCTGGGCCATCTAGAAATCCTGATTGGACCAGGATTCATTAAAGAAGGATTACGAACCAAATAGGGAAAATTGTTGGGCTTGGACCAATTGGCTCGGTCAAATCAATTTCTGTTTCGATCAATCCTAATGTTTTGGGAATTAATGACATTCGAACGACCAGGAATCGGTTTAAGGAGATTTTGATATTTTGGGTTGGTTATGGAACCGAATTTGCAGATTAAGGTGGTTTGTGACCCAAATTTGATTGGTTCAGTCAAATCGAGTTTTGTCAAGTCCCAAACTCGTAAAATATATTCTAAGTATGGAATAAGGCGGTGGTGTGAAGGGCCGAGTCATATTATGAAGATGGGCCATTATTTGTGAGTTTTTGGTGGGTTTTTCTTAAGGACCAAGGTCCAATTCGTGGATTAAACTTAAGGGACGATTAGTATAAGAGTTTTGAGGGTTTTAGAGTCGCATAACACAGAGAGTTTGCGCAGCCAGAGCTACACAGAGAGTCACATAACACAGAGATACCGAGAAGGACATGGAAGGTCTTATTGGTATGATTGGCTCATTGAGATTGAATGTCTTAACGGATAAGATAGAACCGTTGGGTTTAGGAGCCGTGGATCAAGCCGATCTATTGACTCGGGTACGGATTGCCCAAGGGATGGATGCTCACTTAGTAGGAGTGGCACAGAATGATAAGACGGAGTATCAAACTTCGAGCAATGGTACAATTTTTGTTAATGGTCGGGTGTGTGTTCCTAATGATAAGAGTTTAAGGGAAGAAATTTTAAAGGAAGCACATCAGTCCAAGTTGTCGATACATCCGGGTACCACCAAGATGTATCACGACCTTAAGCGTTATTACCATTGGAATGGTATGAAATGGGATATTGCGGGTAGGGTGGCAAGTTGCCCCGTTTGTCAGCAAGTTAAGGCGGAACACCAAGTTCCGGGTGGGTTGTTGAGAAGTTTACTAATTCCCGAATGGAAGTGGGATCGGATCACCATGGAATTTGTGACCGGATTGCTGGTGTGTGAGAAGAAGAATGCGATTTGGGTAATCGTGGATCGATTGACTAAGGCTGCACATTTCCTTCCGATGTGTAAAAAGGATAGTGCGGAAAAGTTAGCCGAGTTGTATGATAAGGAGATTGTACGGTTACATGGGGTACCGGCTAGTATAGTGTCTGATAGAGATTCTAAGTTTGCTGGTAAGTTTTGGAGAGAGCTTCAGAAGAAGTTTAGCACAAAAGTGCATATGAGTACCGCACATCATCCGCAGACGGATGGTCAGTCCGAGCGTACCATACAAACGCTAGAGGAAATGTTGCGGGCATGTGTTTTGGATTGGGGTGAACGGTGGATAGACCATTTGAGTTTGGCAGAGTTTGCATACAACAACAGTTATCATGCAAGCATTGGTATGTCACCGTTCGAGGCCTTATATGGACGGCCTTGTCATACACCCGTATGTTGGACCCAAGTGGGGGAGCGTAGCATTTTGGGTCGAGATTTTGTTCAAGAGACCACCGAGAGAATCAAAGTTATGAAAGCTAAAATGAAAGAGTCTCAGGATAGACAAAAGAGTTATGCGGATAGGCATCGTAGAGATTTGGAGTTTGTCGTAGGGGATCTAGTGTATCTAAAGATGATCACATATAAGGGGAAAGATCCGGCATTGATGAGTTCTAAGTTGTCACCGAGGTATATAGGACCATATAAGATTCTGGAGAGGATCGAACCGGTAGCTTATAAGTTAGAATTGCCTCCGGCAATGTTTGCATTTCATAAGGTGTTTCATGTTTCTATGTTAAAGAAATGCATAACCTCTAGAGACACAGTTTTGCCTAGTGTACCTTCGGACTTACAGCCGAATATGAGTATTGCGGGTAGGCCAGTCAAGGTGATAGGCCAAAAGAAAAAGGCTGTAAAGAAAAAGTCCATTAGGATGTTGAATGTTGTTTGGGATCGTGACGGAGAGGAAGAAGTCACGTGGGAACCGGAAGAGGTTACGAAAGTCCATTTTAAGAAGTGGTTTGGTAAGCAAGTAAAAACCAAGGAAGATGATGGATCCGAGGACGAATCCAATTAAAGTGGGGGAGAATTGTAACACCCGTGTTCCGGGCAATGAAGTCTCGGTACAGGCAATGTTACGATCAGTCGAGAAATTCCGAGGTTTTGTCATTCGGACAGATTCGGTCATTCGGACATGTGTGTTCGGAAAAACATGTTTGGTCGGAAAATGGAGTTTGGTCTGGAAATGGAAATGTTTGGTCTGGAAATGGACAAGTATGGTCGGAAAAATGGAGTTTGGTCACGTTCGGACAATTCTGGTCGCATCCGGACAGATTTGGTCCGATTTAAGACAACTTTTGTCCGAAAAATGAAAATGGTCGGCTCAGGCTGGGGAAGTCAGGGTTGAATTATTTTGGAAAATGATTAAGTTGGGTCGAGGTGGAATTTGGCTGGGCCATCTAAAAATCCTGATTGGACCAGGATTCATTAAAGAAGGATTACGGACCAAATAGGGGAAATTGTTGGGCTTGGACCAATTGGCTCGGTCAAATCAATTTCTGTTTCGATCAATCCTAATATTTTGGGAATTAATGACATTCGAACGAGCAGGAATCGGTTTAAGGAGATTTTGATATTTTGGGTTCGTTATGGAACCGAATATGCGGATGAAGGTGGTTTGTGACCCAAATTTGATTGGTTCAGTCAATTCGAGTTTTGTCATGTCCCAAACTCGTAAAATATATTCTAAGTATGGAACAAGGTGGTGGTGTGAAGGGGCGAGTCATATTATGAAGATGGGCCATTATTTGTGAGTTTTTGGTGGGTTTTTCTTAAGGACCAAGGTCCAATTCGTGGATTAAACTTAAGGAACGATTAGTATAAGAGTTTTGAGGATTTTAGAGTCGCATAACACAGAGAGTTTGCGCAGCCAGAGCTAAGAACCCTAGAGCTTCGAGTTTTGGAGAATTTGGCCGAGAATCAAGGTTCGTGAAGGGGTAAGCGATTCCTTTGTGATTTTTGTGATTCTGTTTCGATCAGATCTCGTTATTAAGGTATTAATGTTGATCTATCACAGAAAATCTGCCAGTTGTCGATCTATTTGAGGAGTTGTTCATGAACCCTTAGAGCTTTACCGTTCGTCCGAGAGTTCGTCGATTGGTAATCGAATTTCATCGTAAATCCAGTGTTCTGGTCTGATAGTTTTGGGTTATTTAAGATGTTTAGTGGTTCTGTGGCAGAGATCTTCGAGAAGCTTGAGTAGTTTCGGGATTTGGTTAGCATAGCTCACGCGGACCCGAACCGCTAAGGGTTTTTGTGTTAGTTGTGAGTATGCAGTTTGTTGGGGTTTTGGTTAGATATTTGTATTGATTTATTTTATGTGTCTGTAGGTTAATCAAAAGCTTGCTGAGATATTAAGGTGAGTGCGTGACCGTGGTTTATGTTTGTGGTGATTTGGTTGTGTTGGTTGTCTTGTTTATGTTAAGGGTATTGCGTTTGATGTTTTGACGGGTTGGTTCCATTTGTGTGTTGTATGTGCTTCGGCATATGCGTTTGAGGGAACCGTTGCTTTACATTGACTTAACTTGATTAATCATGCGCATATATTGAATTGTCTTGACACTAAAACCTGGTTAGACGGGACGATCGCTTCACTAGGCAACTTTTGTTGTTTACGCATCCACTCGTTGATGCAGGTAATAAAGATTAAGGAGGAGCTCACGGGACCTGGAGGCGTTGGATGGGACGGATGGTTTTATTTGGAGTTTGAGTTTAGTTGATTTTATTATTTTGTGCTTTGAGTTTGATGTTTAGTTGCTTAAGATCCATGTTAGCGAGTATTTGAGATATTGGAGTTATTGAATTATTGAGGAATTCTTTTGTTGAGATTTGGTTAGTTGAATGGAATTTATTTGAGAAATTTTGAGACTCGCTTGCATGACTTAAGTGTTGTAGTTCCGCTGTGCATATAACTTTGAATTTGAGGAAATCCGGAAACCTCGTTTGAGACTTAGTGAATTATCGAGAAAAAGTTTTGAGGTCTACCGGTTAACACCATTGTTAGGGCAGATTTTACGGATAGGGGTGTTACAGAAAACCTCAGAGGTTAGTTATGGACCTCGGATGTACATGCGTGTACATTTGTATGTGTGTTGACCGGGTTGGTCAAGAGGTAGTGTGAAAACCTTGGAGATTCGTAGTTAATCTCGTCTGTTGGTCGTATAGGTCAAGAGGTAGTGGAAACCTCAGACGTTGGTAGTAGACCTCGTGTGTGTGTTGAGTTGGCCGGGTTGGCCAAGGTTTAAGTAATCGTTGCGACGATTCAGGTTCATTGGAGATGAACGGTTCGGAAAGGAGACGGTTTAAAAAAATTTTTTTTTTTTTGATTTTATTTTTTTTTTTGGGGGAGAATTGTAACGTCAGGTAAATAAATTAATTAATTTAATTAATTTGGAAGTTTTTTCGAGTTTATGAACCTTAGACAAGTCTCGAGAAATTTATTATGGGGGTGAAATAATCAATTTAGATTTATTCTGGGGGTGTCATAAATCGTTTCGAAACTTGTAGGGTTTTTCTCAAAAGGAAGTCAAAATTATTTTTGTCTTCTCTTCTTCTTATTCTTCTTCCTCCTTGTTACACCATTTGTGGCTGAAGGAGAAAGAGTGGAGCTTGAGCTTTGAGAGCTTGGTTAAGAGAGAAGAGAGAAGAAGAGAAGAAAAGGGTTTTGGGTGCTTGGATTCTTGAAGATCTAGAGAGTTTGAAGCTTAAAGAGGAAGCTCTTGGAGCTAAGGTTGTGCCTTGTTAAACTTTGATTTTGAGTTCTTATGCTTGATTTGGTGTTGTGATTTTCATGAGTTCTTGGTGAATTCCATGGGTCATTATGGAGCTTTAGTAGGTATTTTCTAAGCTTGTGGTTGTTAGAGAAGCATGCTTGTTCCTTGTTGTGCATTGTTAAGCTTTGATTGTGAGTTCTTATACTTGATTTGGTGTTGTGATTTTCATGGGTTCTTGGTAAATTCCATGGGTCATTGTGGAGCTTTAGTAGGTGTTTTCTAAGCTTCTGGTTGTTAGAGAACCATGGTTGTTGCTTGTTGTGCCTTGTTAAGCTTTGATTGTGAGTTCTTATGCTTGATTTGGTGTTGTGTGTGTTGTGGTTTCTTGGTAATTTCATGACTTGTGGGAGTGTTTCCCTTGTTGTTTGATGTGTGTTTGTGAAGCAGACTTGAGCAGACTTGAGTTTTGTGAAGCAAACTTGTGTGTCTGTGAAGTAGACTTGAGCAGACTTGAGTTCTCTGAAGCAGATTTGTCTTTTTAGTATTTCTTAAGGTTTGAAATGGGTAGGTGGTTAGTCATGACTGTGTTTGATTAGCTTTTCATGAGTTTTGCATGGTTAGCTGATTGGTTGAAGTAATATGTGGTGTTATTATTTTATGTTGTTGTGGTTGTTTGATTGTGTGGTGCTTTCATATAACCTGTTGTTGGGAGGATCAATCTCACTCAGCATTTGGTTTACCAAATATTAATGCATCACTTTTGTCGATGCAGGTAAAGATAAGACGTGATCGTGGAATCGAGGCGGTGAGGAGGGGATGATTAGGATCCAGTAGTTTTGCGGTTTTTGTAGCTTTTGTAGGATTGCTAGAACCGGTAGAACTGTTGACATGCTTGGTCGGGTGTGTAAATTGAATGCTATCATTGTTTTTTTGTAATTGCTCAGAGAATATTAAATGTATGGGCATTTAGTATTGAGTAACTGTTTGTGTAAAAAAAAAAACACCACGTATTACTTCAAACAATCAGCAAACATGCAACCTTATGCAAAGCTAATCAAACACATCCATGACTAACCACCTAGCAATTCACAACATCAAGAAATACTAAAAACACAAGTCACAGAACAACAGGGTCAATCAACCACACTCTATCGACCAACACCATCGATACCCCCTATCGACCACACCCTATCGACCACAGCTGGTCAATAGCCACTATCGACCATACCTAGTCGATAGCCATCCTAAAAACCATCCGAAGAAACTCATCGACTTACCTATCGATCACACCTATCGATACACCTTATCGACCTCGCTCTATTGACCACACATGGTTGATAAGCACTAGGAAAACACCCCGCAGGATTTTTCGACCAACCTATCGACCTGCCCTAGTCGATACACTCTATCGACCTCGCTCTATCGACCACACCTGGTCGATAAGCACTAGGAAAAATGCCCAGCAGGATCTATCGACTCGCTCTATCGACCTGCCCTAGTCGATAGCTGCTATCGACCTCGCCTTATCGACCACACCTGGTCGATAGCCGATCCGATTTCCCAACTCCTCAACTTAGCCTAGGCATAATCCTAAGGCAAAACCTCTAAACCACAACCAATACACATACCAAGCAAGGCAATAACACACCAAGCAACTAGGGAAACACTCCCAACAAGCCATGGAATCACCAAGAAACCACAACACACACAATCACAAAGCAAGCATAAGAACTCACAATCAAAGCTTAACATGGCACAACAAGCACAAATCCATGGTTCCCTAACCACCACAAGCTTAGCAAACTCTAGCTAAAGCTCCACAAATGACCACAAGGTTTCTAACCAACCTAGGAACACCCCAAAGCTTAGCACAACCCCACAAGCCCCCACACATGGCATAATGATAACCTTTGGTCACAACTCACCTTAGTATGGAAGGATCTAGCCTTAGATGGACTCCCCAAGCTCAAGAGAGATCTCTCCTTTCTCTTCCAAGCTCACGCCAACCCTTAGCTCTAACCCACTCTTTTTTTCCAAGCTTCACAAAGCTCCACACCCTTTGATCTCTCAAGATCCAAGCTCCACAAGCTCACAAAAAAATCCTTTCTCTTCTTCTTCTCTTATCTTTCTAAGCTCACAACCTCAAGAAACTCTCTCTCAACCCCCACAAATGGCGAGCTCAACAAGGAGAAGAAGAGAACCAATTTTGCTTCCCACTTGTTACTTTTGAGAAAAACCCCACAACTTTCGAACCAATTTATGACACCCCCGGAACAAATCTAAATTGATTATTTCACCTCCATAATCAATTTCTCGAGACTTGTCTAAGGTTCATAAACTCGAAAGAACTTCCAAATTAATTAAATTAATTAATTTCTGGAACACGGGCGTTACATTCACCATCTAGAAGCCTAGCCTGGCCTAACTCGCCAATCAAGCTAGGATAAGAAAGTATTCTAAATAAGAATTGTTGTTGTCTCCAATTCAAACACCAGAAATCGTTATATCATAAGTCCTAAAGACTTCACAGTCGAGGAGTACAGACGACCCTAATTCTCCTAATGATCTAGGATTATAAAATATTCAACCACCAATTCCGACATTATTTCCAAATTTTCCTAATTATATTGAATCAAAGAACATTGTACCACCATTTTCGATGAATACATTGTCCATGAGCCTCATATGGCCTAGTTCTCCAATTGATCTAGAATAAGAGAACATTACATCTCCATTTCCAGCGACTTCACCATCTTCAGTTTTAGCCTCCACCATCTCAATCTTTATATTGACATTGGCCCGATTCTCCGAATAGTGCACTATCTCCGAGCTTGATATTGTCTTCAATTCAACACCCAGAAAATGTTACATCTCCATTTCCAGTGACTTCACCGTCAAGGAGTAAAGACTACCCCAATCCTCCAAACTAAACACATCCTATCTGATTATGATGATGTCTCAAACCTTTGTGTATTCGCCTACGTCGGGGCTATTTACAAGGAGTGTATACTACCCCAATTCTCCAAATGACCCACCCTTCCGACCATGATGTTGCCTGTAACCTTTGTGTCTTTTCCCACAAAGGGGCTGATGACAAACATGAGGTAGAGGTTCTTGTTCCTTTCTCGTTGGTATTTTTTTTTAATCGTTGACAGTTTTGGCTTAAAGCTTTTGTAACTTTGCTGCTTTTTTCTTATGTAATCTTCTTTTTAAAAAAGTTTGCAAACTTTTTAGCAACCATTGCTTCTTATGTGGTGTTGTAGTTCGAACATATAGCGAGCCAAATCAAGAAATTCGGAGGCCCCACCAGATCTCTTATAACTGAGAGTCTGAGATCATAACGAAACAGTTTTTTAATCTTGTAAGATCATTGATTTCATAACCAGTGAGGTCAGTTTAGTTGACTTGACTGACCTCAGTGGTTATAAAATCAATAATCTTACAATATAAAATATATTTTTGTTATGGTGTGAGTTATAAGAGGTCTGGTGTGGGCTCCAAATTTCTTGTTTTGGCTTGCTATATGTTCAAAGTACAACAATAGATAAGAAGCATTGATTACCAAAAAGTTTGCAAATAATAAAAAGAAGAAGACACAAAGTAGCAAAATTACAATAGTGTTAAACCAAAAACACCAACGTTGAAAAAACACCAACGATAAAAGGAGCAAGAACCCCTAATTCATGTTTGGCATCCCATCGTGGGTGAAGACACAAAGGTTGGAGACAACATCATGTTCGGAGAGGGTGGCTCGTTTAGATAATTTGGGTAGTCTATACTCCTTGTAAACAGCCCCGTCATGGACCAGACATGATTGTTGGAGACAACATCATAATCGGAGAGGATGGTTCACTTTGGAGAATTGGGGTAGTCCATACTTCTTGTTGGTAAAGTTGTCGGAACTGGAGATGTAATTTTTTCTAGTGGTTGAATTGGATACATAGCAAGCTTGGAGATAATTTCATAAGGAAATATTGGCAAAATGTTTGGAATTGGTGGTTGAATATTTTCTAATCTTAGGTCATTTGGAGAATTGGAGCATTCAATACTCCATGGTTGTGAAGTCTCCAGAACTGGTGGTATAACGTTTTCTAGTGGTTGAATTGGAGACAACAACACTTCGGATGGTAGAATATTCTCTGATCCTAGATTGATCGAAGAGTTAGGCCATTCTAGGCTCCTGGACAGTGAAGACATCAGGACTAGTTGTGGAATGTTCTTTGATCCGAGATCTAGGAGAATTAAACCAAGCTAAACTACTAGACAATAAAAATTTTGAAGTTGGTGGTGGAATGTTCTCTAATCCTAAATGGTTAGAAGAATGTGACCAGGCTGGACTTCCGAACGGTAAAGCCACCCAAATTGGTGGTGGAATGTTTACAGGTTGTTGGTTATCTGTTTGTGGTTTGAATTGTCTTCTTTTATAAGGATGTGGTAATGACGATAGTTGTGGTGGCGTCTTTGGCCAAGGCATCGGCTGTGTTGGTATAATTGGCAAAGACAGTGATAGAAGCACGATTGAGACAGTGAAGACAATGTATTAGTGTTGAATAATTCAGTTGTTGAGGTGGTCAAAGTGTTGGTCATGATCGGAACCATAGGATATCGACAAGGTATAGAAATAGAAGCATAATTTGACTGGTGAATATTAAAATCCGCTAGGAATGAGGGCAATGTCAACTGAGACGGCAGATATGGCGGTTGAATGTTGAATAATTTAGCTGTTGAGGTGTTCACAACATTGGTTATAATTGGGAAATTGCCTTTGTTTAATTTATTGGGTTCTTTGATAGCTGCATAAAAGCAGTCACCGAAGCTTCCAATGGCTCTTAATCTTGGGAAGAAGATTATGACAGTGGATTTGGCTATCGATTGTTGAGTACTGTTAATATATTCAAAACGCTGACGGTCATTGGAATAGGAGGCTAGGAACTGCTAACATGATAGAGACCATCTAGACTCTGGCTTGGTGTATTGAGGGTGAGACTTTTAACCATCATCTTAAAATGGTCTTTGGTTACACTGTAGATGATTACCCCATCATTCGGATTGGATTTAAGTTTTTGTTGTCTCGGTACATGATTCATTTAAAACTTTAATTGGTGATAACAGCTCTTAACTTTAAAGTTATATTTTGTGTTTCTTATTTTTCATCTCATGAAAATGACCATATATATAAAAAATGTTACTCATATTTACTCACATACATATTAATTAGAATTCTAAATATGGTAAAGGTAATTGAACCGGCCCAAAACTATGCGATAAAGAATTACTTATTTATAATTTCCATCGATATTTAGTAATTATATATATATATATATATATTGATGTGAGCATGGCCAGCACAAGGAACTTGGAATGTGATAAAGAGCTTGTAGCTGAGGAGGAGTTTGAAGCAAAGGAGCAGCTCGAAGTCGAGGAGCAGTTTGAACGAGTAAATGAGCTTGTTACAGAGAAAAAGTATGGAAAAGATGTTATCTTAGCCTCACTGGTTTTGATATATGATCATCAAATGGGCATGTGTCTCATTTGTACTCTTTTTCCCTTGTCAAGTTTTGTCCCACTGGGTTTTCTTGACAAGGTTTTTAATGAGGCAAATGATTCACATTCAAATTACCCATTTGATGATCCAGCCCATGCCATCACCTTCAGAAATTGACCCGAGGGAATATATATCAAGTAAAACCTATTTTCAGCCCATTACAAGTCTAAGAAGAGCCCAAAAAAGTTGTAAATTTGCTCCCCAAGAGAAGTGACGAAAATGGAAGTGCAAGGGTCAATTTTCAAGTTAGAGTTATTATTGTTATTTCCTAGACAGTCTGCATGTAGACTTGTCTTTTCTATTTAAGTTCTTTATTTTTCTCATTGTAAAACTATCAAACATTTTATTTTCAGAACTCTTTTCTTGTTTGATCGCCTTGTTCTATGGTGTAAAGGATCATCATCCACACCTTGACAAGTTTCACATCAATCCACCCCTTGTTCTTGCCGAGTTTGGTTTTCACCCACTCGTGGAGCAAGCCCTGAGTGTTCAAAGGCTACTCATCACCTTTGGAATATCACTCATTCAATCTGAATCATCACCCTCACTCCATTTCATCACTTCCGCACTCATATCCGATCACCCTACTCATCACAACCCTTGGAGAACATTCAGGGACGTTGATCCTCATCTAGGATCATATCAAGTGGTATCAGAGCTGACTCCACGCCAGGTTGTATCTTTTCCGATCTATTACACCTCTTTACATTCCGATCTGTTTTGTCTGCTGACTGTCGAAATTTTCATAAATATTTGGTAATAGATAAAATCGTGAAATCAGTTTCTAAAGAACCTATTACGAGTCTAATTTCAGTTAAAATTTATTTCAGAATTTTTGGACACGATTTGATATTTTATTCTGACCGATCATCTTCAACTGTCTTCGTGAAAAGGATTTCTGCGATTTTCAGTGTTTTGATTTTCATAAATCTGTTTTAAATGCAACAATCGTGAGATTGGTTGGATCTGTTTTGAAAAAGAGTCTAGTATTTTAGAAAAAGTTTTCTAAAATTTGTAAACGTGTTTTGATAATTTATTCTGTTCGATCAAGTCAAACAGTCGTTTAGGATTTTAGCAAAGTTTCTGAGTTTTCTTTGTTATGTTTCTTTGGGCATCTTTACTTGTTTTTTTTGTTTGGATTTGAACAGGTACCATGGTGGAAACCACTAATGATGAAGAGGAATCCTCAAACTCCAACAAACCACTCCTTGATTCCCTTAGAGCCATAATGGACGAAAGTATGGCAACCATGAGAGCAGAGCTGAGAGTTGAGCTAGAAAGATCCATCAATGACCGAAAAAGGAAGGAAAAAGAGCTTGATCCCAAGCCACCAGACATTACAAAGAGTTCAACATGGAGCAGACCATATCAAACTTCCTACACTCTTAAACCATCTGTTCAGTTTAATTCTTATCATGATTATGTTTCTAAAATTCAACTCTATTCTTTTTCAGGAAAAGAAAACTATCTAGAGTGGGAAAGAAACATGGACAACTGGTTTTGCTACAACAAGGTCTTGAAAAGAGAGAAGCTAGGTTTTGCATTTGAACAACTAACAGGAAGCGCTTATAAGTGGTGGCAGCAAGAAAGAGAAGACCGCAGATTCTACAAGGAGCCAACTATCACTTCTTGGGAAAGTTTAAAGGAGCTGCTATGGGAAAAGTATGCACCCAGGAGCAGGAACAAAAGCCACACTACTACAGAACATGGCAAAACAACCAAGGACAACAAAAAGCCGTGGATAGAAACGTTTACAACTCAAATGGAGCAAGTGTTGAATGATCATTATAAACGACTTCATCAAAAGCATCAACAAAGGAAAGAACAAGAGGAATCGCAAAGAAAAGAAATTGTGCTGCAAGAAAATGCTAAGAACAAGATGAAAGAGAATATGGAGATTCAACCATGTGAACCGAAGCAATGCCATACTATGGAGCATGAGAATGACAAAGCTGAAGGAAGCACAAAGGAGAAGAATCCACAGTTGATGTCAACCACTTCACAAGCTTGTCGAGCTCACTATGTTTCAAATATCACCATCTTCAAAGCTGAAATATTACCAAACATCTTGCGTGGTACTCAAGTAAGTTTAGATTGCGAGTTTATTCATTACTGGAATATTTCCACCTTCACTCCTAGTTTCAAGCAACCTGTTTTGAATGTTGAATACACTTGATTTTATCCTTAAGTGCCAAGGAATATACAGGAACCATAGATGTGTGCAAAGATATGCCATCAAACTCAGAGCTCATGACGTGTTCTCTAGCCAATAAAAGAAGTACAGAAGTCAGCAACACCCTCTTGAAAGAGCAAACTAAAAGCAAAACAGTGGAGCAATTTCCCTATTTCAAAAAGTCTTTGGAAGCTAAGTGTATTCTTTCTTCTACCCAATCTGATTATGTGCTTGAAAAACTAACCAGTTTAGAACCGGTGTATCCGAGTAGTATTGTTTGTTTTTCACAGATCTTAGAAGAAGAATCACCAAAAACAATGAAAAGGAGTTTACCACTGATTAATGAATCGGAGCAGCCAACCAGCCTTGTACCAAAACATGTCCTTATGCCATTTCCTTTTGACTACCCAAGAAAGCATGGTAAGGAAATTGATTTGGTTAGGACAGAACCTAATTTGTTTGTTATGGTTTCTGCTCAAGATGAAAAACGTTTTGGTTTGGAAAATGTGAAAGAGTTTGTGTTTCAAAAACCGTTTTTGACAAAATAATTCTAACTTTTGAAACATTCAAGCTTGAAAAGTTCTTTAAGCTAAATGGTTTTATGTTTGAAGAATTTTGTGAATTTGACTCTTGTTTGAAAGTTTCTTTGTGTAGTGATGTATTTGAGCTGTTTAGAACGAAAACTGAAAATGCATTGGTTAAAACTTTTTCTGAATTGAAACATGTGATTAAAAACGAGTTGTGTGATTCAAATTTGTTCAATGTGCTTTATAAACCAACTGTGAAAAACCATGTTTTAGAATTTTCTACTTCAAGTATAATGCACTTGTTCTGTCCCATGAGTGTCAAAAAAGGAACAGGAGCCATGGAGAATCATAAGTACTTGAGAGAATTGACAATCAAAGAAAAGCCACCAGACTTGCATCAACCTCAATCCCTTCGTGGAGCTAGAGAAGAACTCACGCATTTCATTCAAATCAAGGAGGATCCACCAGATATATGCCAGCAAAATACTTATCAATTTGGAATTTGGAGCTGGAAGTACCTGAGGAAAACAACTTCAATCACCCAAGGATGCTTCATTCCAAAACTCTATTTTGACAACAACTACATGATTATCTGTTCAATATTTTTCTTTGTGCCTAAACTGTTTCCTTTTGATGTAGGAGATCCTGCGTTCTTACAGCTCAAATTAACAAGCCAGGATCATGGAAAAATAGCCAAAGAATCTTCAATGTTCAAAGACAAACCCCCGGATCCAATACCATTCACTTTGATGATAATGATCACCGAACACATCGAGAATCTTATCCAGGTAAGTAACTCTTTGACTCAATTTTTCTCTTATGATTCAAGAGCTGTGATTATGAGTTCAATACACCCAGAAAACTTTGAGAAAAGGATAAAATTATTCATAGCATGTTTGGAACCAAACTCTTGTTTTAAGATACTAGTAAAAGAGGAACATGAAATGGATAATGCTTTAATCATAGCTGAAGCTTGTTTATCTGTTTATTGTGTCCCCGTGACTGCAATAATACACTTGATCTTTGCCAAAAGTGTTGACAAGTTTGCAGGTACAAAAGAGGAACCACCGGATATCTTTGTGAGGAAGAAAACTATTGCTTATTTCAGAATGATCTTTGAGGTTGGAGAACGAGTTGGAAGGAATTCCAATCGCATGCCAATGAGCGAAAGTCTATTCAACCTAACTAGATGAATCAATAACAAAGCTTATGAACTTGAGCTGCAAGGTAAGTATAATATAAGTCCCTATTTCAAAGTTTCTAACTTAGTTCATTTCATTGCAGGCGAATCAGATTTGAGGTCAAATCCTTTTCAAGTGGGAGAGGATGATGTGAGCATGGCCAGCACAAGGAACTTGGAATGTGATAAAGAGCTTGTAGCCGAGGAGGAGTTTGAAGCAAAGGAGCAGCTCGAAGCCGAGGAGCAGTTTGAACGAGTAAATGAGCTTGTTACAGAGAAAGAGTATAGAAAAGATGTTATCTTAGCCTCACTGGTTTTGATATATGATCATCAAATGGGCATGTGTCTCATTTGTACTCTTTTTCCCTTGTCAAGTTTTGTCCCACTGGGTTTTCTTGACAAGGTTTTTAATGAGGCAAATGATTCACATTCAAATTACCCATTTGATGTCCAGCGCATGCCATCACCTTCAGAAATTGGCCCAAGGGAATATATATCAAGTACAACCTATTTTCAGCCCATTACAAGTCTAAGAAGAGCCCAAAAAAGTTGTAAATTTGCTCCCCAAGAGAAGTGACAAAAATGGAAGTGCAAGGGTCAATTTTCAAGTTAGAGTTATTATTGTTATTTCCTAGACAGTCTGAATGTAGACCTGTCTTTTCTATTTAAGTTCTTTACTTTTCTCATTGTAAAACTATCAAACATTTTATTTTCAGAACTCTTTTCTTGTTTGATCGCCTTGTTCTATGGTGTAAAGGATCATCATCCACACCTTGACAAGTTTGAAATCATTGGATCGCTTCATAATCCTTTGACGTTTCACATCAATCCACCCCTTGTTCTTGCCGAGTTTGGTTTTCACCCACTCGTGGAGCAAGCCCTGAGTGTTCAAAGGCTACTCATCACCTTTGGAATATCACTCATTCAATCCGAATCATCACCCTCACTCCATTTCATCACTTCCGCACTCATATCCGATCACCCTACTCATCACAACCCTTGGAGAACATTTAGAGACGATGATCCTCATCTAGGATCATATCATATATATATATATATTGAATCTTTACCATTCAATCATAAATTTGGTGTTTAAAACATCGATTTCAAAAATTATACACTATCAGTTATCAAATGAGCTTTTCTATAATTTTTACACCATTTTAACGTTTTTAATATTTCCTTTGAAATTGATTAATAAATAAAAGTCATAAATAAATTATGAGATATTATAAAATACTTGACAAATCTATGATGTGATGGCAACTAGAAGATGGAGCTTCATAATGGAGGTCGTGAGTCTTCTTCTTTGGCTGCTAATGTCGCTCTCCTTTTTCTTAGGGTTTTTATATATATAGTTTGAGTCAGTTTAGGGTTAGCTTGACCCTCCTAAAGTTGGTTTTAGGTCAAATTAGTGAAGTTTTGTCGTTTTGGATCAAAGGCGGCTTCGATTGTGATCTGGCGCGGCCACGGGACTCGGTGCCGCGCTAGCTTGCCTCGCGGTCTTCTCTTCAGGATGATCTTTAATGTTTTCATCATAACTTCTGATCGATTGAATGGATTGGATTGATTCCATTTAAAATCAATATATTTGGATGGTCCACGGGAAGATCTTCAAATGTAGCCTTCAATTTGAAGTTCAGAAACTGTAGAAAAAGTCTTTTGCTCCCTTTTTGATCCTTTATGCCTAAAAACCTGAAATGACTCCTTGAAACTAGAAATACTCGAAATGTGGCTGATAATGTAAATACTTTTTAGGGTCTAGTTCTATCAATGAACCTATAGTACATGTGTAATTGAGGATCGAGTCCACAAGATTCAATATATTAACATACTAAGATAATGAGGAAATCAATTTAATTAGGGGAAATTTTTTATTTTGGACTCCTTTAAAAATTTATTTCCAAATGGGGTCCCTTGGAAAGAATTTTTGAAGCAGTAGGGGGCCTCTGTTTGGAAATTTTTTTTCAAAGGGGTACATTTTTGGTATTTTTACCTTTAAAATCAAAGGCAACACAATTTTTGAGTTTTAAATCGAAATTTGAAACTAAATGAAAGCTACAAAATGACTAAAAACGGTTTTGGAAGTCAAATAAAGGAAAACGACAAGTCAAGGTACTGTCAATGATTTAGAAGAGATGGTGAAACTTTGAAGATGCTAAGAACATATTACAAACACTATCTTTGGTTATGGATCATTAATCAAGACTAATCCACTTTTATGGTTCTAATCTCTTCACTAATAATCTAATCATCAACAACTTCTGTTCACAACTAAATTACTAATGAGCATTAATAATCAAGTTTAATCCAACCAATAATCACTTTAATCAACTATTTACATAGGCTAAGGAAGAAAAGTGCATTTAAGTTTTTTCAAGCATTTCATCGAACACCTTCCGGGCATGAAATCCTAATGATCTAGGTTCTCAATTACCATCTTAGATCTAGCATTACTATAAACCAAAATGAAAGATAACCTAAGATCTAGTCCTAAACATCATCATCAACACATCAAATCATCACAATTCACCAACCCTTAACTCATCTAAAAGACTACTCACTAGAAATCGTGAAAACACAAAGCAATATATTTGATATCCTTGCATAATCATGATTTAAAAGATAAGTAGTGAAAGATTTAAAGATAAATAAAGATTTAATGATAAAAACAAAGCATAAGTAAAATTAGGTCTGAATACACAGTTTTCCGGCGTTTCTTAGGCAAAGTGGCTACTCACTCCTCCTGAGTGGTGTTCCCTCTCTCCTCCTGTCTCGGTGTGGCTCCCTCTTCGTTCTTCAGCACTGGCGATTTCCTTTTCAGCTTCCCTGACGATGAAACCTGAACAAGAACCGATGAATGCTTCCCCACCCTCAGCCTCTGCTCCGACATCACGTCCTTCTCAGCTAATGGAGTGGCCACCTCATCGTCACCCACCGGAACCACTGGATCCACCAGATCTGTCTCCATCTCCTTTTCCAAGCCTGCTATCTGAATCCATATCTGTTCTCTTAACCGGATGCGGATCGTTTGTTTCTCTTTATAGGCGAGATTTCCATGGAGCCATTCCTTCCTCTCTGTCGCTGGGTTTTGACTCACCGGACCTGAAAGACACACTGGTAGCTCTTGAAGTTTGTGTTCAGCCCAAAATTTTCACTCGTAGTGAGTGGCCTCGTGGTTCAAGACTCGTCTATATTGCAAGGTTTGTCCTCCTGACTTTGTCTCTCCTCTGCCTTTGGTGCAGTTTCATTAGCCTTATTGGCTGTCGAAGATCTCGCCCTCCTTCTTGCTTCAGAAGAAAAGTGGAATGGAGTTCATGAAGCTTTGGAGATTTCATTTGATATTGGGTCTTTGTTAGGCTCTTATTATCTGTCTTTCTTACCCTATCTTTGCTTTAGTATAAGTTTTGTTGCCAGTTATATGGTCTTTATTTGGGCAAGCATTGCCATTTGTTGGGTCTTCATTACCTTTGTTTTTATGTACTGCTCCTTTAATGGAGATTGAGATTTTATTATGAATATGAAGGTTTTACCATAAAAAAAGAAAAATTAGGTCTAAGTTGCTTTAATAGTCGTCCAAATAGAGTCAGCCGGGTTGACTCGGTTCGAGTCGGGTTGGGCTTGGATCTTGGGTGTTCAGCAGATCATCTAGCAGGCAAGTTGGTTGTGGAGCTAGACCATAGGAATTTCATGATTTTTTCACTCTTCTTCTTCTTTGGTTTGCTTTGATCCTTTTGTTGTTTCTTGGTCCTATTGCTTCCCAAAACTCTTGATCTCCATTGTTCTGCTCCAAAAACCTAATAAGACATATGCATATGAAAAATGCAACTAAACCAGCCTAAATACTACTGTAAATGCACAAAATCAAGAAGGAAATAGGTTCTTAAACCATCAAAATCTAAATACATCAACGGTTAAAAATCACTTAAATCATATGAAAACATTTGTTAATCATCTAAAAATCATAGCTAAAAATGGAAAAATAGCGTTGTTATCAATGCTTTCATATGAAAGATCTCGGTGGTGGGGTACCCGTTTGGAAATACTTCTTAGACAACAGAAATGTGCACTCGATATAGTAGCTGAGAGATGTATGCTTGGAAGAAAGACATTTAACACAGCAATAGAACTAAATCATAAGCTTCTTTTGAATGATGGACCGAAGTGTAGGGATCCGGTACAGTTTAGGAAGTTAGTTGGGCGGCTGGTGTACTTGACAATCACGAGACCATACTTGTGTTATGAGGTGATGTATTGTCTCAAGTGATGCATGATCCAAGAGAAGCTCATTGGGATGCAGATATGAGCTTGATTGGTAGGGCTTTTAAAAGAGCATAAGACTTTTTATTAGCCAATCAATTTATGTTAACCAAGCATAAAGAATAGCATTTAGAATATCTAAATGCTCCTTCTTCTATGCTCCATCTTGGAGCTTTTCCTAAGCATAGAGATTTAAAAGTTTAAAAACAATTTTATATAATTAATTTATTTGACTTAAAGCTGATAAATTCAAGCTTATTGTGATTCCAATTGGGCTTCATGCCCACGTACACTCTGATCATTATCCGCTTGTGTGGTAGGGTCTCCCGTGTCTTGAAAGACAAATAAACAAAAAAATCATGTCTCATAGTCCAGCCGTAGCAGAATATAGGGCGATGGCAGCGGCTTTGTGAGAGCTCAAATAAATCAAGCAGCTGTGTACTGACCTTAGAGTCTCGCATATAAAACCAATGGAGCTCTTTTGAGACTGTAAAATTAATTGTCATATACATAGCAACAAATCTGATGTTTCATGAGAATAAAACACATTAAGTCCAATTGCCACATTGTTAGAGATGCAATACAGTATAAACTCATAGCTACAAGACATGTATGTATGACCAGACAGCTCGCATACACTTACCAAGTTGTTGGGGAGTTAGATTTTCAATAAATTGTTTCCCAAGTTAGGAATGTGTGATCCCCATGCTCCAACTTAAGGGTACTGTTAAGAAGGTTGTAGAAATTCTATCACATATTCCATTTCTCATTCTTATATGTTGTATCTTGTGTAGCAAGTTAAGTATATCATAGAATACCTTCGTATATATATTCTATCGACATGTATTTATAAATTCTTTACAAATGTGAATAAAAAAATCATTTAACTTATTCCCAAACCATCTCTTTACTTTCATATACACTTCCCCCAAGGTCTTAGCTTTAACACGCATATCAGAGATCACCTTATAAAGATCATGGATTTTCTTTTTTAGGGAGGCAATGTTTGGACTTGAAAATTTGACTAATTCTCTATGATTTAGTGGTTATAAGTCTGATGGTCGGTGTCTACGGACCAGATCGTGTGTATATTGGACCCAATTCATCTATTCTTGTGGAAGCAAACTCCATTTTTTTCAAAATCGTAAAGATTGACTTGTTTATTTCTTTCTCTCTCTCTGTATCCCCCTTTTTTATATGTTTGAGGCTATGCTATTTATTGAAATTTTAAAACTATTATCAGGTGAAAGACTTAGAAATTTCAAAATCTGGGCTTCAGCTTTTTGGCTTCATTAGTCCTCTTCCTCTTGATGCTTATGTGAATTGGTCGGAATCCTGCTTGTTAACTATCTGACCTAATTCTTTTACAAGACACATAATTCTTACAAGGCAGGCTGCCTTTTAAGAGTTGTGTGAGATAGTTAACAAGCAAGATTCATACCATTTCACATAAATATCAAGAAAATAAAGATTAGTGAACTCAAATAGTTGAAGCTAAGATTTTGAATAATCCAAGTCTTTCACCTAATAATTTGAATAAAAAATCATTAAATAGCACGGGCTCGAAAAAATAACCAATAGCGAAAACAAAGAGAGAAACATAAAAAAGTCAACCATACATTTTGCACAAAAATGGAACTTGGTACAACGAGATTATGGAACGAATTAGGTCTCATCCACTCATTATTTGGTCAGTAGACACCTACCATCAGACGTATAACTACTGATTCATCAAGAATTAGTCAGATTTTCAACTATCTAAACTATTCATGTATAAGGTCTTTGTAAAGATTCAGTCTTTACTAGAACACAATCACTACAAACAAATGATGAGTTGCATCAATTAAATGGAATCAACAATAAATGATATGAATTTAAGTTACTTATTAATAACCAAAACAATATATGTGAATTAACATTAGTTACAATAAATGATGCCATTACTAATTCTTGGACATTAATTAAATAAAATTTATATCAATTGTTTTTTTCAATTTGATACTAATTTTATCTTATTTTGCATTACTTGAAATAAAATAAAAAGTTACAAAATAAAAATTTACATCAACTGTTTAAATGATAGAAAGTTTATTTCATTTAAATAATGATGCTAACAAAGTTTATAAATGATGCAATTTGTTTTCAAACATTTGTCTCACAAGGACAAAACAAGTTGAGAGGAAACAATTACCCCACTATAAAT
Organism: Cardamine occulta; assembly: GCA_028015245.1. NCBI lineage: Eukaryota > Viridiplantae > Streptophyta > Magnoliopsida > Brassicales > Brassicaceae > Cardamine > Cardamine occulta. The sequence goes on from CM051382.1 coordinate 5,875,968, forward strand.
AAACTCCTCATTTAAGAATAAGTTAAGCAAAGATTTATATGAAAATAAATTCCATCGACACCAAATAATTGTTTTAGCACATTTATTTTAATTAAATCATAAATAATATGTTAGTCTTTCAAGGTATTTACATATAATCATATAAAATTTATAATAATTAAATTAATTAAATTTAATCATGAAAATCAACTTATTTTTGCATTAGTTGTTTATAAACAAATGATAAAACTATGAAGAATCAGTTGTTAAAACTATTATAAATTAAATACTAACATCATTTTATAACTGAAGCATCTTAACACCAATTAAAAATACAATATTTATTTCAACCGATGCAAATATGCAAAAATTATAACTAACGCAAATATATAAAGTAAGTGATGAAAAATACCTTCTTTTTTGTAGTGGATGACGCTACCATGATGTTGGTACTAGCGGCCTTAAGCCATTTTGAAGTTGAGGTCTTTGTGGTCTCTCCTTGCATCTTGCACTTACCACTTGGTAGAATCTCTGCAGATGTTGGAGTTCGCTCAGGTAAACTTGAAGATGTTTCTGCCAACTTTTCTTTCACCTTTCTAGCCGCTATAAAAAAAGGCACAAGCTTCCTCTCCCGTGCTAGATCAATTGTTTGATAAAAATCATTCATGTGAACAACAAAATATTTTGAAAGAATTGGAGAAGCCCAAAAACATTCTAACAAGACAATACTAGAAAAATAATATTAAAATCAATTTCTCACCTTGTATTGTGCTTCTTTCCGGAGATATTTCGCCAGTTAAGAACTCAAATGTATAGTACTTAGTTTTTTCTTAAGAACTCAAGTGTACAATACTTAATTTCTTTACCACTAGAGCTATTAGCATTTTACTAAACTTTTGGCCCCTAAAAATCATAATACACATGAGGACCCTTAGCAGGTGCTTGACCTGCTTGTAGTCAGGACCGGCACACTTCTAGGGTAGGCGATGATTTCAGTCTCTATATGTTACTGAAATCAAGTATGTTTAGAGGATGCACCAATCAACTCATCCTCAATATCAGAATTCGATATCTCCACCATGTCCAAGTGACACGGGAATCATTGGGCATTGACAATGGACCAATCGAATCTAAACCATGGATCATAAAATATAAAAGTGGAAAATAAAATTCTCAATAACAATTGGACAGAGAAAGTGGGTAAGCTCACCTACAATCTAACGGTAGTAGTTGCATTTGAGCTTGATAACGCACCAACTCGCACTCACAATACATTGTAAGAAAACCAGCTTCACCAAAAGTGGAAAACAATGGCTAGTGAGACGAAATTCATCCCCCGACAGCAACAACAAAAAATCATATAAAAAATCAATTACAATATGTAGAGAAATGCAAAAACAAAAAAATGAAACAAATGATCTTTATCTAAGAGTCAATGAGTAAAATAACTTGGTTCATGTGAGAAAGAAGGCAAAAATTAATGGCTGATAATCGAAGAAAAAAAGTGGTTGAGTTACGGAGAAACAAAAGGAGCGCCGCTTGAAGAGAAGATGAGAAAGCTCTCGCCATATTAATATTTAGGGCAACAAACAAGGAGACAAGATACTTGTATGGGCCAAAAAACTAAAGTAATTTGGGCCAAAGAATTGAAGTCATGTGGGCAAACGAATTGAAGTATTGTAGGCCTCAATAATGAAGTATTTAATTTTTTTTTTTTTTGAACATTTTCATTGCACTAAATTAAAAGTGGCAAAAGTGCTCACTATTACATAAGCCATATTTAGTGGCAGGTCTGCGGCCAAATTATATGCTTACTGAACTATATGTTGGTTTCTCTTTAATTTTTAAGTTTTTAATGGTTAAGAAAATCAGACCAACAAAAAAAATTCATCATTTGATTTCAGTTAGTTTTTATATGATTAATGATTAAAAATATATGTTCTTTTTCATGTTTTAAGTTTTAAAAATTCCCGTTTCAGTCCTCTCACATCAGTCCCATCCCATTTTCATCTTGAATTTTAAAATGACATAAGTGATATATATGTTTTTCTTGTTTCTAGATTGTTGTCTTATTTATGTTCCTACATATGTTCTAGTGAATCACTGCTTGTTGGAAATCATTAAAATAATTATTTACACAAATCACAAATTATTAAACATGTGAACAATAAAACTGATTGGAAACAATTTTTCAATTAAAGAAAAACAACTACATTTAATTAAAGTAAAAAATAAAAAACTACCTTAGTATTCATGATTTATGAAACTATTTATGAAAAATATTTTTTGGTTTGGTAGTACACGAAGTATCAGGAAAATTTGGTTAAATTTAAATAAAATTTGGTCAAATTTTCACAAATATAACTAAAAACTTTAAGATATTATAGTTATTTTGGGTATTTTTGTTTATTTCAGTTTAAAAATAATATATATATATATATATATGGGTTAATAATTGTAGGTAATTGAGTAATATCAAGTCTAAAATTAATTATTATTTTGGGTATATAATTATATTTTGAATATTTTGGGTATCCATTTTGTTATAACGGATGTGAGCAAGATAACAGTAACGTAAAGAACAAGACACAGATTTACGTGGTTCACCGATCTTGTTGGCTACGCCCACGAGAAAAGAGGCAGAGTTTATTACCGGAGATAATACAGATATTCAGAATACATTGGAGGCTATGGATTAGAGAGTATTAATAGTAAAACCCTAATTAACAGAGCCCTAATTAATCTTCAGCGGGTTGGGCCTAAGTTTATAGGCCCAATCTATTCAACTCACATCTAACAAATCTCCACCTTGACTTGAATCCTCCAAACAGATGTATCAGACTTCTCCATCAGACAGATGTATCAGACTTCTCCATCAGACAGATGTACCAGATTTTGCCAACAGAAAGTTGTAGACTTCTGTTGCAAACAAGCGTACTAGTCTTTTCTCCTTTTTCCTCAGATGTCTTATTAGCGGACCAGATGCTCTTCAAGTCAACTGTTTAGTCAAGGAATATACTTCGCTGAGCCAGAATGCCTCACTTTGCCAAATTTTCCATCAGGAACTTGATACTCCTTCAGTGGCCTGATGCTCCGTCGAGCCAGTATACCCTAATAAGACCTAGATGTTCCCTCACAGCACTGCGTTTCTTCAGAAGTAAGATGTTTCGTCAAACCAGAATGCCCCACTGGGACCAGATGTTCTATCAAAGAACCAGAACACTTCTCTAAGACCAGATGCTTCATCAGAAGCCATAATGCCCTTCCTTGGACTAGATGCTACGTGAGGAACTTGCTGCTTCACCTGGAGCCTGATGTCCATCCACGGACCTGATACTCCGTCAGGAGCCTGATGCCTCACCTGGAGCATGATGTCCTGCCGGGGACCTGATGCTCCGTCAGGAACCTGATGCCTTTACAGAGGCCTGATGCCCTATCAAGGGACTGCTCACTCTTCAGTATGCAACAATAGTTGAAGTCATACAAGGGTTAATCACACGCATATCTCAAATTTTTCCTTTCATTTTCAAAACTCTCTACATTAAGTATTAATCCCCCCAATCTTTTATTTTCTGCTCAATTCCACCTACGAAATTAGAGAACCTTAATTCCGTTCAATTTGTATAAATCGCGATCAATCCCCTAAAACGCGTTTTAAAATACCTGAACTCTAATTTCGTAGGTGGAATTGAGTAGAAAATAAAAGATTGGGGGATTAATACTTAATGTAGAGAGTTAAAGTGAAATAAGAAGAATTTAATTGACGCAATAAATTGAAAAAGCCGCCAACCCTTTAAACTTGCTTTGAGGAACCAGCTTAGTGAACATATCTGCAGGGTTATCAGCAGCCCCTACCTTCTTCACTTGAATCCTCTTTTCATTTCTCAGGAAATGATATCTCACATCAATATGATTGGTTCTCTCATGATGAACCTGATCTTTGGCTAAACAGATCGTATTCAAACTGTCACAATACACTGTAGCCTGATCATGATGCAAACCCAGATTGCTGATCAATCCTTTCAACCATATACCATCCTTAGCAGCTCTGTCAAAGCCATGTACTCTGCTTCAGTAGTTGACAACGTCACAATTGGCTGTAGAGTTGCTTTCCAGCTGATCAAAGAGTTACCCAAAGTAAATACATAACCAGTCATCGACTTTCTGCTGTCTACATCACCTGCATAATCAGAATCAGAATAGCCTGCTACCAGACATGGAGCCTCACCCCCATATATGAGGCCCACATCAGACGTACCTCTCAGATACCTGAAGATTCTTTTCACTGCAAGCCAATGTTCTTTCCCCGGTTGTCCCATAAACCTGCTGACAGCGCTAACTGCGTGTGCAAGATCTGGCCTTGTATAAGGAACCTGAGACATATACTCTTTTTCATCTTCAGACTGAGGAATACACATGGTTAGATGAAGATTTGTAGTACTTGGTGTATCAATAAGCTTTGAGGACGACATCCCAAATCTATCCAAAACCTTATGAATGTAGCCTTTCTGTGACAAGAAAAGTTTCTTCTGAGTTCTATCTCTCAAAATCTCCATTCCCAGAATTTTCTTTGCTGCACCCAGATCTTTCATCTCAAACTCAACACTCAGCACTTAGCAAATCTTTTAATTTTTGAGCATCACACATTTGTTTGGCAGCTATCAGCATGTCATCCACATAAAGCATTAGATAGATATATGATTCACCTTTCAGCTTATTGTAGTAGACACAATAATCATACGAACATCTGATGTAGCCTAGCTTCATCATATAGCTATCAAACCTCTTATACCAATGTCTGGGAGACTGTTTAAGTTCGTACAGAGACTTGTTCAATCTGCACACGTGATTCTCCTTACCAGGAACTTGAAAACCATCAGGCTGAGTCATGTATATTTCTTCTTCTAGCTCACCATGAAGAAATGCAGTCTTCACATCCAGCTGCTCAAGCTCCAGATCCTGATCACTATCGCTAACATGCTACGATGGAAGTGTGTCGACCCTTTGGTGAGAAGATCTCATTGTAGTCCACCCGTTCTCTCTGACTGAAACCTCTAGCAACAACTCGAGCCTTATACTTAACTCCTTCTGCCATTGATATCCCTTCCTTTTCCTTGAAAATCCATTTGCAAGTAATAATTTTTCTCCCATGTGGTTGTGTAACCAGATCCCATGTATTATTCTTTTGATGAGATTCCATCTCATCTCCCATTGCAGCAAACCATCTCTCAGCCTCAGTTCCTAAAATAGCTTCTCTATAAGTAGATAGTTCATATGTGTCCACCTCTTCAGCAACCTGCAATGCATACCCCGCCATATCCTCATAACCATATCTTTGAGGTGGTCCTATTCCAACTCTTCTTACTCTGTCTTGAGCAATACTACGGGGTCTTGTTTCAGATGGTGTAACATCAGGCTGTTGAGTTTCTATCAGACCATCAGCAGCCTGTAGTTCTTGACTCTGATTGTGTTCCTGCTGATTACCTCCTTGATGATCCTCCTGCAGCTCCACCTGTTTTTCAAAACTACAATTCTCTGCTTCAGTTATAGACCTTATATAGCATCCGAGCATAGATTTTTCATCAAAGACCACGTTTCTGCTCAGAATCACTCTATTCTCTGATGAAGACCAGATCATGTATCCCTTTACTCCATCTCCATATCCCATAAATACTTTTTTCCTAGCTCTTGGCTCTAATTTACCTTTACTGACATGATAGTAAACTGTGCAACCAAAAACTTTAAGATGAGAGTAATCAACAGATTTGCCTGACCACACCTCTACAGGTATCTTGCACTTGATACTAGTGTGCAGTCCACGATTGATCAAGTAGCTAGTTGCCTACTGCTTCAGCCCAGAACCTTCTTTCCAACCTAGCATTTGAGAACATACACCTTGCTCTTTCCAATAGTGTCTAATTCATCTGTTCCGCTACACCATTCTGCTGTGGTGTATTCCTGACTGTGTGATGTCGAGCAACCCCTTGATCCTTACACAACTGATTGAACTCTGATGAACAAAACTCTAGACCATTGTCTGTCTACAGCCTCTTGATCTTCTTTCCTGTTTGATTTTCCACCAATGTTTTCCACTCCCAAAAGTTCTTGAAAGCTTCTCTTTTGTGCTTTAACATGATCACCCACGTCTTTCTTGAATAATCATCAATAAATGACACAAAATATTTATGACCTCTCAAAGAATCAACCCGAGCTGGACCCCAACAATCAGAGTGGATATAATCTAATGTGTCTTTGGTTATATGAACAGCCTTAGAAAACTTACTATGGTGAAGCTTCCCAAACACACAATGTTCACAAAATTCTAGACTCTTGACCTCATGGCCACACAAAAGTTTTTTCTTTGATAGAATTTGCATCCCCCTCTCACTCATATGTCCAAGCCTCATATGCCATAACTTAGTCATATCCTCCTTGTGAATCTCTGGAAAAGCAACATTCACTGAACCTGAAACTCTTGATCCTTATAAAATATACAATGTACCACGCATGACACCCTTCAGAATCACATCAGGACCTTGACAGATTTTCAGAGCTCCTTCTCCACAAGAATATTTAAAACCCCTGCTATCAAGCAGGATCAGATATATTAAATTCTTCTCCATTGATTAAACATGTCTGACATCATTCAATGTAACAAATCTACCATCATGTGTTCTTATCTTGATTGAGCCGATTCCTGCAACCTTGCTCACCGAGCTGTTGGCCATCTTAATGTTACCACCATCTACAATTGTATAGGTTTCAAACCACTCTCTCCTTGGACACATATGGTACGAAGCTCCTATATCAAGAACCCACACATCAAAGCCATGTGTCTCTACCAGCAACCAGAGCAACGTCCTGTTCAGACTTGATGTCATCTTCTGCTACAGCAGCATAACCAGATTGTTTCTTCTTAGGGCATTCAAACTTCCAATGCCCTTTCTCTTTACAGTAATTACAGATATCATCTGGCTTAAGACCCTTAGAAAACAGTCTTTTGTTTCTGTTATTACTATGTCTCAGCCCGTTGCTGCCACTGGTACTAGTCCAACGGCTTGATTATCTGTATCTGTATCACCCACCTGACGACGCAACTCCCTGCTGTGAAGAGCAGATCTAACTTCTTCCAAAGTAACTTTATCTTTATTGACAATGAATGACTCCACAAAATTCTCATATGATTGTGGTAGAGATACCAATAGAAGTAAAGCAGCATCTTCATCTTCAACCTTAACATCAATATTACGCAGATATAGTAATATTGAGTTTAACTTATCTAAATGATCTTTGAGTCGCGTATCTGACTGCATCCTCAATGCAAACAGGCGCCGTTTTAGAAGCAATTTTTTCTGTAGAGATTTTGTCATGTACAAACTCTCTAACTTCTTCCAGAGACCGGCAACAGTCGTCTGATCAGAAACTTCTATGATGACTTCATCTTCAAAACACAACAAAATCGTCGAGTGTGCCTTCTCTTCAAGAGTAGCCATCTCAGCAGCGTCGCCTCCCTTGTCTTTTGACAGCGGCGCCCATAAACTTTGTTGTTTTAACAAAGCTTTCATCTTGATATGCCAGAGACCAAAACTGTTCCTCCCAGAAAACTTGTCAATCTTCACGTTCATCGCAGACATCTTCTCACCAGGTTACAGATGCAGAAATTCCCAGAACCTTGAGCTCTGATACCAGTTTGTTATAACGGATGTGAGCAAGATAACAATAACGTAAAGAACAAGACACAGATTTACATGGTTCACCAACGATCTTGTTGGCTACGTCCACGGGAAAAGAGGCAGAATTTATTACTGGAGATAATACAGATATTCATAATACATTGGAGGCTAGGGATTAGAGAGTATTAATAGTAAAACCCTAATTAACAGAGCCCTAATTAATCTTCAGCGGGTTGGGCCTAAGTTTATGGGCCCAATCTATTCAACTCACATCTAACACATTTACTTTTCGGTTTGGTTCAGATTTGGTTCTTTGGATATACAAGTCTAGGACCCATTCGAATTTTTGTCGGTTTGGATTCGAGTTTGGTACCCTTTTTTGGGTTGGATTCGGTTGGGTTTTTGGTTCTAGGTATTTTGCCTATCTCACACGATGGTAAAAAACAAACAATCAAATGAAACCAAAATCCACTAGATGTGGTATAAAGTTTTAATATGTTAATAATAAATTTACAATATAGAAAATTTAATTAATTTTTTATGTATAAAATAAACTTATGTAAATAACTCTATTTTCTAACAAAACATGTTTCCTACTTCTTTCCCTTAAAAAATATTAAGATATATCATTAACAGCACACACTTAATTTAATGATTTTGCTTAAATTTAAATTATTTTAAAATTTAGAAATCCGCCCGATAATCTAGTACAATATATTTCTTAGTCTATAATATTAGAACTATATATCGAATATTTGTCTTAGATCTGTGTATTTTGGGACAGAAACACGGAATGTCCCGTAACCATCAGAAACTTTTCATCCTATAACTGATCCTTTTATATTGATTACATGTTTTGGATTAATTATTTTTAATTCAAAGGATAACAGATTGAGTAAGAGATTATAACAGGATATCCATATAGAGATTTTAGGAACCCATTGATCATTATGACCCAATCAATGTTTTTTTCCAACCACACATTTATTAGAAATTTACTACTTGATTAGTTACCCAATCAGAAGGTTTATGTTTACATAAGAAACTTTTGAAATTAAAACTCTAGAAGACCGGGATAAACAGTCAGCCTTAAGATTAAGCGAACGAGAAATAAAAGAAAGCAAAAATTAAGGAAAGTTCACTCTAACCAAACCAAACTCGTCAAGAAGATTTCAGAAAGCGGGTCAATCATCTGGAGACTGCACCTTTGAAATCAGCTCTGAACAATCAGTTTTGAAAACTTGACAATTAATCCTTCTAGAAAGGATATTTTTCACAGCCCATAATAACACTTTCATCTCCAAGTGAAGAGGCGAGAGGCTCCTCCGGTAGCACTTTTCTCCTAAAACTTCTACATAATTGTTCCCTTTAAAACAAACCCAACCCAAACCTGTAAACGGATCTGTCGATTTCCAAGATCAATCTGTCCGACATCTAAAACTGTGAGGAGATATTTCTGTTACTTCATTTTCCTCTACTTCTCCTAATGGAGTTAATTGTGCTGCTTCCCATGCCAATTGTTCACTTCTTGAAAAATCTTCTTCTTCCTTGCCTTCCATATAAACCATAGTATCCATACAAAACAATGATCATATCCCTCCTATAATCTGGGAGGTAGTCTCTAATATAGAAAATCCAAATTAGATAGAACATAAGTGGATGGTAATATCCTTGTTATCAAAGGAATCAAAGACAATTCCCACGTTTTTAAAGAAGTTGGGCATTCAAAAAAAAAAATGGTTAATTGTTTCTTCCGCCACCTCACATCTTTTACATGTAGTATCATAATTTAAAAAACAAATTATTTTGGACCCCTTTGAAAGTTTATTTCCATACAGGATTCCTGAAAAGGATTTTTGAAGCAATATAGGACCATATTTGGAAATAAATTTTCAAAATGGTATATTTTTGGTATTTTTACCTAATTTAAACCCTTTTGATTTAAACATGAAGTTATTGCTAGAGTACCTGAAACTAATTGCCCTATAAAATGTTGTAATTTCAAAGGAGCACGGACCTTCCGCGCTTGAACTTTTAGAGCAGTGTAATTGGGACCCCAACCCAATCAATGTTTTAGTGAATTAAAACAAATATAATATATATTAGTTGCATTTCATTATCTTCTTTAGTTTGTTTATCAAATAATAATATAGAGATTCCTTATTTTAGAATCCATGATGAATTGTTAACTTTTCTATTTTTAATATATAAAACAAAAATTTTAGTTTTATTTTTATCTAAAATTAATGTTAAAAATAATTGTGTTTGGTTGTTAGGATTGTAGAAAATTAAATATCCTAATATTCCTAAAACAAATATTTTTATTATTTTTCTTTTTAGCAATAATTTTATAAGATCAAACAAAGGTGATAGGAGAATCATAATTCATACTATTAAAATCACAATATTAAATAAGGAAATAATTGTATTTGGTTATAAGAATTATAGAAAATTAATTAGAGATTGTATTAGTATTTATTTTAACTAGGTAGGTTTTGTTTGGATGTAGAAATAAATATAGAGCTGTTTGGATACAATGATTACCTATTTGTACTTCACTTTTAATAGAATATAGATTCTAATCACAACATATACAAAAAAATCTAAAATTTTATTAAATATATGTATTATATAATAATTTGAAAAATAAATTGAAAATAAGATCAAACAAAGGTGATAGGAGAATCATAATTCATACTATTAAAATTACAATATTAAAAGAGGAAATAGTTGTGTTTGGTCGTAAGAGTTATAAAAATTAATTAGAGATTGTATTACTCCCTCTGTTTCATTTTATTTGTAGTTTTAGGGTTTTTTTTTGTTACAAAATAAGTGTTGTTTTGGGTTTCCAATGCAGATTTTAAATAAAATTTATTTTATTACCCCTATTATTTTAATGTGATAACCAATGAAAAAACTTGTTTAGTGTATTAATGAAGGGTAAAAAAGAAAATTTGAATGTTTTCTTAATTTGTGTGCTAAAACCTAAAACAACAAATAAAATGAAACAGGGAGAGTAGTATTTAATTTAACTAGGTAGAAAATTAATTAGAGAATGTATTATTATTTATTTTAACTAGGTAAGTGATTGTTTGGATGTATAAATAAAGATAGAGCTGTTTGAATACAATGATTACCCATTTGTGTTTCATTTTTATTAAATAGACATTTTCTATTTGTCCTAGTAAAGATGAGTTTTTCAAAGTTTTCACACATACTAAAAAACAAAAAAAAAATAGGTATAACTATATTTTTTACAACACTAAATAATTTCCAATAATAATTCAATAAATTTAATTATTTTCAGTCAATACTTTTTAATATGTACAGTTTATTATTATAACTGTAGAAAAAAAACTAGAAAATTAATTTTTGTGAAACAAAGAAAATTTCTAAAAACAGAAACATATAAGAAAAAACATAGGAAGTGTACTAAGTTATAAATTTTGAATATCAATCGGATTAAAAAAAAAAAAAAAAAATTGTAAGCAACCATGATACCAAGGCGTCACAGTAATTTACAAACCAACCAATTGGAAATGACCCTCGAATCCACTCATTGACTTAATCATTCAATACATAAAATACAAACACCATTCTCATTCATCTCTTCATCTTCCATTTCCTCAATCTCAAGATGCACAACAAAACAGACTCAGAGGTAACAAGCCTCGCAGCTTCATCACCAACAAGATCTCCTCGTCGACCAGCGTACTATGTCCAATCTCCATCACGTGACTCTCACGATGGAGAGAAGACAGCAACATCGTTCCACTCAACTCCGGTACTTACTAGCCCGATGGGATCTCCTCCACATTCTCATTCCTCATCTAGCCGTTTCTCCAAGATCAACGGCTCTAAACGCAAAGGCCACGCCGGAGAGAAACATTTCGCTATGATTGAAGAAGAAGGTCTTCTTGATGATGGAGATAGAGAAGAACAAGGTTTACCTCGTCGTTGCTATGTCTTCGCTTTCATTGTTGGATTCTCTTTGCTTTTTGCTTTCTTCTCTTTGATTCTTTATGGTGCTGCTAAACCCCAGAAACCTAAGATCTCAGTTAAGGTTAGTCAAGATCTAGATAGTTGACTTCTTGATTTTAATAACTCAGATCTTGAATCTTGAATCTCATTTGTTGAAATTTTATTGTAGAGTATAACATTTGAGCAACTTAAAGTTCAAGCTGGACAAGATGCGGGAGGTATAGGAACCGATATGATTACGATGAACGCGACGTTGAGAATGTTGTACCGGAACACCGGAACTTTCTTTGGTGTTCATGTTACTTCTTCTCCGATTGATCTTAGTTTCTCACAGATCACAATCGGTTCTGGAACTGTAAGTCAAAAATCTGAAAGATCTTTAAATTCTAACTTATGTTCATTCATTCATCAATATTGTCTTGTTGCTATCACCAGATGCTTCTGGTGGATGTTGTCTTTTTGGTTTATTGTTTTCGGTTTTGAAATATGTTTAACCGAACTTAGTTCGGTTCGGTCTGCTAAAATTTCGGCATTATAAATAGCCACCGAAAAGACAATATCAAACCTCGCTAACTTAGTTTGTGTTTTTTTTTTCTTTTTAGTTTTGAAAATTAATATGTAGCCGAACTTTATTCGGTTCGGTCTGCCAAAATTTCGGTTCAGTTAGGAAAAGTTCGGTTTGATTTGTTTTTTCGTTTGTCTTTGATCAAAGTTGTCGGTTGCTAATCTTTAACAAAAGAAAAAAAAAGTTGTCGGTTGCTATGCTATCATCCCACATGTATAAATTATAATCAAACTAAAATCAAATTTTTTTTGGATCAGTTCGGTTTAGCTTTGGACAAAAAATAAGATTTAAAATATAAATAGTAGTTGATGTTGATTATTATTAAATATTTTTAGTATAATAAAATAAAAAATTTGGTGCATATATATTTTTTTAACATGGTCCAGTTTATTAAATTCAATTTCGTTTTTCTCGCGAGATCGAAATTTAATAAATTGGACCATGTTAAACTGTTAATATTTATTCTTACAGTTTGGTTTTAAAATAAATTTTTTGTTTTCACTACACTTTAATATTTTATTTTATTTTGTTAACAAGGCATCAAATGTTTTTGCTAGGTTAAATTTTTATTATACTTTTAATTCAACATCGTTTTAAATTATTATTTTTTAATAAAAGGCATCAAATATGGTTTGTTAATTTTTTTGTTAGGTTAAATTTTTATTACACTTTTAAGTTTGACTCTAGTTTTTTTTTTTACTTTTGTAGTTTAAGAAATTTTATCAGTCGAGGAAAAGTCAAAGAACGGTGGTAGTGAATGTACTTGGAGACAAGATTCCTCTCTATGGAAGTGGCTCAACCTTAGTCCCACCACCACCTCCAGCACCAATTCCGACAAAACCCAAGAAGAAGAAAGGACCCATCGTGATCGTCGAACCACCACCACCTCCTGCTCCGGTCCCAATGACGCTAAACTTCACCGTTAGATCTCGAGCTTACGTGTTGGGGAAGTTAGTTCAACCCAAGTTCTACAAGAGAATCGTGTGTTTGATTAATTTCGAACACAAGAAACTCAGTAAACATATTCTTCTCACGAATAACTGCACTGTCACTTCTATTTAAAAGAGGTAAAAAAAAAAATACACATGAGAGTGCAAGCAAACGATGCCGTATCAGATAGTGTGCCTATACATGTTACATGGTAGTGCGTGTGGCCCTACCTCAAAGCAAAAGAATCATCATCAATGGCTTTATTGATTTAATTTATGTGAGTGATTGGGGAGATTTTTGTTACAATATTCACGTTTTGTTATTGTTGTTATTTAACGGGAAGAATCAACTTCTTTTTTTAATATTTGTATTTATAATGCATTGAGCTGTCTATGTCTAGCACCGACAAAGCATAGCTTGAATTATGAGATGAGTCGTGGATAGATTCTTATTTATATTATTTTTTATAAAATATAGGAATGACCAAATTTAATAACTTATGATACTTATATGAATTTTTTTAAGAAGGAAAATAAAGAAAAAATAAAAATAAATAAATAAATGGCATTTAAGTTTTTTTCATTGTAAAATTGAGTCTATTCAAACATTTATATTGTTTACCTTATTTATATTTTGATCTTTTTAAATAACTACCAACTTTTGTAATTTTTTAGAATTTTAGTTTCATGATGAATCCAAATAAATCAAAATTGCCTGGTCATCATTTTCTCTTTTCATTTTTTCATTCGCTTGGTCATCATGACCGTCTTGTCTCTCGTCTCATTGTTCTTCTCAGGTAAGATGATTTTTTTAACAATCTCATTGCGTGTTTATTAAAAGTTTTTCAAATAAATTATTGCACAATTAATTTTTTCAATCCATTTGCTTCTCTTAATAGAGGTTACACCTCAAAAAAATATCGGAACCAAAAAACCAAACAGAAACCAATCCGAAAAGAGAGTATTAAACCAAACCATAACCGACAAACTACTTGAACGGATCCTAGACTCCTAAATTTGAATAACCGGAAACGAACTGAGAGCCAAATTGTTACCCAATATATCCGAAACATAATTATATACCCACAATGTTAATTATATTTAGGTTTGATAAAACCTAATTACCCAAAATTATAATTATTAATCCAAATATATCATTTATTTTTAGACCAAAATAACAAAAAAAAAATTCTTAGTTTTTTTTTACGGCAAATAAATTTTATTAATTTGAACAAACAAAGTTGTAATACAATCGGTTTGTTAACCAGATAGGCGGATAAATACAATTTGAAAAGAACATGCGATTTGAAGGTCTATTGCTTGCTAGCAGATGGGCTGCTTCGTTGTTGCTTCTTGAGACATGTGTGAAACGTATATCCTCAAAATTTTCTCCCCATGTTTTGATATCTTTACAGAGATTTATAATAGAAACATCCTTATGATCCGTTGTGATGGCTTTAACCAGAGTTTGATAATCACCCTCAAACATGAGTTTATGTAACCTTTAGCCCAAACCATTTGTAGTGCTACCAATAAGGCTTTAATTTCTGCTTCTAATGGAGATGCTGTATAATTAAGGTTTGATGAACCCCAAAGTTTTGATACTCTAGTTGTATCGCGTAGAATCCAACCACTGAAAGCTTCATTTGTTGCTTAATGGAAATAGGCATCATAATTGCATTTTAACCAACTAAATTTAGACGAGACCAAGCTTTGTGATTGTTTAAGGGTATTTGTTTTGAAAATTGGGTATTATGTTGGATCCATTCATGGACATCCGAGTTAACAAGATCTATGTCATTATTTGGAACTATCAACTTTTTATTGAATAATAAATTATTTCTTGATTTCTAAATTCTCCACATAACCCAATAAGGTAGTATTTTTTGTGCCTTCGTTAAATGTTTATCATTTTGCAATTGAAGAAGATATTTAATATTTTCTTCAACATTATAGGCTGGCCTATATAGAGACATAAATGGTAATTGTGATAATCTCCACGTTTGGCGAGATATAGGACAAGTAAAAAATAGGTGGTTTATAGATTCATCATTCATACAACACCTTTGACATTGCTTGTCTATCCGTATTCACGTGTATTTAATCTCGTATATGTACCAATAGCCTTTGATAATATACGCCAAATGAAATGTTTAAGTTTAGGCATAATTGGTAGTTTCCACACTTGATTTTTAAGTTCTGGATTTCCATGTGGTGCTATTAAAGGTTGATGCTGGGTATTATACATTTTTCTTGCTAGCTTATATCCCGTTTTCACCGAATAATGACCATGGGGTGTTAAATTCCAAATAATCTTGTCTTCTTCAGCCTCCTGAGCAAGATAAATTCTTCTTACCAAGACTCTATCTTCATTCGAAATAGCAGTGGCTAATACATCTTCATTCCAGATTCTGCGCTTTCCTTGGCTTTTGATCAGATCACTTACTAACATTGCTGACATTGGTTCTCTTTGGTCTACGGGTTTTGGAGGGTTTGACGGTAACCAAGTATCTGGATGGGAACGAAGAATTCTTAGTTATAAAAATTCTTAGTTATGCTTATAAAAATTCTTAGTTATGCTTATAAAAATTTAACCAAATTGTATCCAAATATTCAAAATTCTTAGTTCTACCTGATGGGACCGAAGCGAAATGAAATTCTAAAATATCGGAATTGATCTTTGACCTCTACTACCAAAAAACTGACATAAATCCGAATGAGTACCTGAATGCCCATGTCTAATAGAAGCATTGTTTCCCGTTCGATGAAGAATATTTTTACTCTTTGAAATACAAAATTCTAACGAAGATGCAAACTATTTTTTCTTAGACATCTACTAATAATAACAATCATAATCACTATTTTTAAGGATTACATCTCTTCATTAGAAAATTTTGTAAAAATAGATTGTATATTTATAATTATTTTAAAATATGATTTTTGTGTGGTATTTTTCACTTAGAGTCGCGATTGTTTCCATAATTCTTTTTCTATCTATTAATAATAACAATCTCAATAAATATTTCTGATGATTATGTTTATTTATTTTTAACTCTTTAAATAAAAGATTATATATAGAAAATATTAATATAAAATTGATACAACGAAATGAACATTCCCTCTGTCTCATATTATTAGATGTTTTATATTTTTTTCAATTTTATTTGACATTTTGTAAGTTTCTATACAAAAAATTAATGTTATTTATTTTTTTGATTATTATTTAGGGTAATTATAAAGAATAATTACATACAACCATTTAACTAGTTCTCTCACATCCGTTCTTCTATCATATTATCTTATTAAAATCTAGACAAAAATACTCTTATAACACAATTTTTAACAGGATAAATATTTTATTAAGGATCAAATATTAGCTCCAATATTGGTGGGTAGTTATTTTGTTAGCATGATAAAAAATATTGTATTACATGACATATATGGAATCACAACTAAGTTATTATTTAACATGGTATCAAATATGATGTCTACATAGTAATGTATATATGCGACGAATGATGAATCATGTTTTTAGCGATAATTTATTTACTAACATGATATATTTTGTGTTATAGTGTTAGACATTGTTACAATATTACCAAATAAATTATCGCTAGCAACATTATCCATCAGCCGCAAGATAAATACATTACTATGTTGACAACATATTTTATACTTCGTTATATAATAGTTTAAATGTAAATCTATATATGTCATATTATATAAAGTTGTTTTTTTATCATGTTAATAAAATAATTACCGTTAATATTGGACCTTTATCGCTCCCAAATATTTTGTTCGTTACCAAAATATTTATTCCGATAAAATCACGGGGAATATTTTTGTCCAGATTTGAATATGAATGAGAGAGAACTAATTAACATAAAATAACTGCTATATTATTAATTATCTGATTATCTATGGTTATATGGATAATTATAAAGAATGGCTATAGAGGACTATTTAATTAGTTTTCTCACATTTATTTTCTCTCACCCTATTTCATTAAAATCTGGATAAAATACCCGTAACATAATTTTAATGGGATAACTATTTTATTAAGGATCAAATATTTTGAAAAGCTTAGCTCCAATATTGGCGGGTAATTATTTTGTTAGCACGATAAAAAAACATTGTATTATATGACATATATGGGATTCACAACTAAGTGATTATTTAACGTGGTATAAATATGATGTTTAAATAGTAATGTATGTATTCGATGAATGATGAATCAAGTTTTTAGTGATAATTGATTTATTAACATGATATATATTGTGTTATACTGATAAACATTGTTACATGTTAACAAATAAGTTATTGCTAGCAATTTTATCCATCATCCGTCAGATAAATACATTAGTATATTGATAACATATTTTATACCTTGTTAAATAATAGTTTACATATGAATCTATATATGTCATACGATATAGAGTTTTTTTCATGTTAATAAAATAATTACCGTTAACAATGGGCCTTTATTTCTCCAAATATTTTCTTTGTTACCAAAATATATACGAATAAAATTATGAGGGGCAGTTTTGTCTAAATTTAAATATGAATGAGAGATAACTAAATAAAATAAAATAAGTGCTAAGAAAAACTAATTTTTGGATCTTTTATAGTTATTTATTTTGTTGACCCTGATTATGTAATAAATTGACCCTATTATTTCTTATTTGATGGATTGTTGATATTAAATATTTAAGTATGCTTTCAAGAAAAACAATTATTTAATAAGATGATATTTTCTTCAGTGATATTAGAGCTAGGTAGCATGGAAACTCTCTTCGAGATCCATTTCTCGTTTCAGAAACCGAAACTCTCAGAAACTCGATAGAAATGCGGTGGAAACACGTTTCTTAAAAACCGCAATTTAGAAACACGATGGAAACGTCTGTTTGTGTTTCGGAAACATAATGGAAACTTATTTTTTATTTGGAAACTTATTTTTTTATTTGGAAACTTATTAAGTAGAAAATTTGAAAACATGAGATATATATGATATTTTTAATACTTTTTACTTAAAAATATTCTAACTAATTTGAAAAAAATAAAATATCTCATAATTATTTAAATATTTTAAGAATGTGAATGAAGATGTTGATTAAACTTTTGATTTTGATGCTTATGATAATTTATCTCTCATTAAACTATTTAATATATGTGTTGGATTTGTGTTGTTTCAAATATTTTTTCTAAATAAGGATTTATTGTTTCACTATATATATTTGTATGTGTTTGCGTTTTCAACACCTACCCATTTCTTAACTTTTGGAAAAAATCGTTTTCACGTTTCGCTTCCACGTACCCGTTTCGTTTCCATACTACTTAGTATTAGAGGGCTTCGTTCGACTAGCGGTAATAACAAGATAAAGACAAGTGTATACGGTGAACAATGATAGTGTCTACGAGCATCTCCAATGTATTACTGCATTTTTTTCTTCAAAATGGAGTAACTCCAAAATGGAGTTGAATTGTACTCCAACCCTACTCCAAAATAGAGTTGAAAATAGAGTAATGAGATCATCTCCAATGTATTACTCCATTTTTTTCTTCAAAATGGAGTTGAATTGTACTCCAACCCTACTCCAAAATAGAGTTGAAAATGGAGTATATGAGTAAAAAAATGGAGTGATGAATAAAATTACTCCATATTTGGAGTAGTCCCATTTTTTACTCCACTATGGAGTTGGAAATGGAGTAGGGTTGGAGCAAATTCTACTCCAAAATAAAATATGGAGTGAAAAATGGAGTAGGGTTGGAGATGGTCTGAGTAAAAAAATGGAGTAATGAACAAAATTACTTTATATTTGTAGTCCTATTTTTTACTCCATTATGGAGTTGGAAATGGAGTAGGGTTGGAGCAAATTCTATTCCAAAATGGAATATGGAATGAAAAATTGAGTGGAGTTGGAGATGGTCTAAAGATACCCAAACAAATCAGTTATCTTACTGTAATCCTCATAATTTTTACCGTTCTTGTATTTTACACTATAGAATTTTGACTTTTAAAATAAAACTAAATAAGTAATAAAGATGCATTTAAACGTTTATATAATGATTTGTAGAAAACATATATTGAAATGCAACATTGCTTAGGATTTTATACTTTTTCAAATTTTAACATTATTTCTGCTTTAAAATCCTTATATTGTTTTTGACAAGGTTCGAATATAGATTATACAATTATAATTTCAAAGCTTAACAAAACAAAAATACAATTGTCAAAGGAAAGGCCATTAAAAGTTGGTTGGGTCAAAGTACTCTTTCCATCTACAACCTCACCACGACACCGACACCAGGATCCACTTATCTGATTCTATATATTGGACTCAAAATACAGATGAGCATAGAAAATAGATTACATCTCCAGAAGACAGAGGAATATGAAGAAGAAGGAAAATGTCGTCCTCATATACTGGTAAGGGTTTTTATTTTTTCTTTAATAACTACGGATGATCCAAATTTTTATCATCCAATTAATCTCTCTAAGATGAATAATATGGTCATCAAATGACACCATTTCAATTAACTAAATAGAAGTAGTTTAGATAAATCTTTGAAGAAATTGATCTCTCACATAGACTTAAATAGCAATTTTCCTTAAAATGAAAACCACTAATCCACAACCACTTGATTTGTATTGGTAAATTTTGAATTTTTTTTTCTTTTGTATCGTTTATAAATCATAAATTGATATTGTTACGGCTGTTCATAAAATATGACTTCGTCAATTTTTTTTCGTTCAAAGCAAAATCAACTGTTTAGTATGTAGTTATATATATTAGATTATGAACTTCCAACTCAAAATTAATTGGCAATGAGTGGAGAAGTTCATATTCTTTATATATTACTAAAGATCTTTGTCCAACTTTCGATGTGTGACATTATGTCCAATACGCCCTCTCGAGATGATGGTTTTTCTAGCCATATATCTCGCTATTTTTGAGCAAGGATCGGCGGGCCAATTATTGGGTTGGACAATTATGGATCGGGTTGGACATGTGTAGAGCGGACTCATATACCATATTAGACTATGTGCTTTCAACTCAAAATCAATTGGCAATGAGTGGAAATACCCATATTCTTTATATATTATTAAAATCTTTGTCCAACTTCCGATGTGAGATATTATGTCCAACAATATACTCTCTCTTTTTTGTTCCTAAGCTAATGTTCTAGTTAGGTTGACCAACCGCTCATGTGTTTCATCGTGCACGGGCCATGTAACACGGGAACTATGATGTGATATACGCGTCATTCAAAGGACACCGGAAATGACCTTTAAATCGTTCGTCTTCTGATACATTCGAACATAGAACGATTTTTATTTATAAAACATGTATTTTCCATATCAATTATTTAAATATTATAAATATAATGCAACTAAAATACTAAATGTAAACTGATATAGCATCAATGCTTATTTTTAATATATAAAAATCATAAATTTAACGAACGGACTCATTGATCTCGAAAATGTCAAATGCAAATATTTACTGGCTTAGTGTGGTTATAATATCGACCGCAGGGAAAGACTCATGGCCTGAGCTCGTGCAAAAAGATGGAGACTACGCTGCTGCGGTCATAGAGAAGGAGAACCCGACTGTTAAAGCTATCGTGATCTTGAAGGGAAGTCCGATGACTTCAGACCTTAGGTTCGACCGGGTCAGGGTTATTGTTAATTATAACCGTATCGTTGTTAGTATTCCTGTCATCAGCTAGATTTGCATAAGATCAACGATAACTATACATCGTCGTGTGAATAACTTTAAAAATAAGCTACAAAGAATGCGTAGTTGGTTGGTGATGATCGATGTAAACTATCTTTGCCTAAATAATTTCGGTGTTCATTTCCAAAAGGGTTACTAATGTCCAAAGTAATAAATAAATGTGTATATTATGAAAGTTTGGTTGCATGGAAATTTCGTCTTGGAAACGTTTTGGAAACGTTTCAGAACCAGAAATTTTTGGAAACGCCACAAACATGGCAGAAACACAAATATTTGGAAATGTTATAGCTTGGATATATTTAAGTTCTCGTATCTTCGATACAATTTTTAGATGATATTATAGACCAAATAGTTATGAAATAAAGAATCAAAAATACATTCGATGGGCTGGTCCTGAAGAATAACAGAGGCAACTGAATCAGGATCTTTGCTTAGTTCGGTGATTGAGATTCCAAATGTGAGCGCGACCCATTACAAGAAATAGCAACTCGAATGGCTGTATCATCTAGGAGGAGACCAAAAAATTCTCTGTATTTCGAGCAAGCTTTGAGCTCCACGTCTCTCGACTTCCCACACTCAAAGACCATAATCTCCATCATTTTTATCCCAGATATTGCCGGATAATTCCATCAAAGTAAAATTAGGGGGTGCAAATGACACCCCTAAAATATATAAAATTCACTTTTTTCCTTTGTAAAATGTAGGATTTTGGCATATTTAGTTAAAAATCACATCTCTAATATTAAAATTTACATTTGATATTTTTATTCGGTTATGTTTTGACCCCGATAAAATATTTGTTTTAGGTCCACCAGTAAACTGATATCCATCCTTAAGAATTAAGATAACGATTTGAATCTTACTAGAGATTTCACTTAAAGGTGCAGGAGAATCTCTTCTACATAATCCTCCCGTATAACACCAGCAAGCGCAAATCTGCTAAACATTGGTGTAAAACCTACCTCTTGCTATCTTGGAGCTTGTACTACCACAATAATACCACTTGTTTCTCTTGGGAAGAAATTTTTATAATTAATCACAGAGGCAAAGAGACTAATTTTTGTATCAGAAATGATCTTACAGAGTGATGAAAAGATAAGATATATAGAAGAAAACAATCCATGATGTTGCTAAAGGATGCTGATTCGTGAAGCAGTTGTAGCCACTAAACAAGATTTTTTATGGAATTTGAACACAACTTTCAAAGATGAAGCTTTTAATTAAATCTTAAAGAAAGTGGACTAGGAGATGAACAAAATTTTCATCTCTTTCAAGTGGTCAAGCCACATGTGGAAAATCAGCCATTTCATGCCTAAATGTTCAAATATTCGATTTATATTTGAAGTATATTACCCTTCAATATATTCTAACTTGTAAAATTGTGCGGAATTACATATAAAGTGTGATTATGTCATGAGAATGCTTGACGATTAAAGTTATGGGAGACACTCGATTTGATATAGAAATGTAGATATGTAGATGTGGTTTGCAACTCGATAACAATGACTCTATGATTACTATTTTTTTAAAATGGTATAACATTTTTATAAATTTGATGCACTAGATGTAAACAAAAGATTTTTGAATAAATTTTACATTTTATTGAGAAAAAAAAATGGAAAAAAAAAGCATGACTGTGTTATATTTCTGACGTTGTAGATTTTTTTTTCTATATATATTTTTAATTTCTACTATTTATTAAGTTTTTAAAATCTACACATAACCTTTTAATTCTCTTTATTTCAAAGAAAACTCAAAGACGAAATCTTTTATTTTCCCATGTTAGGGAAATGGTTTTCTCTAGAGAAGAAAAATCATATCCTAATATTCTATTTTGACGGCAAATAAAAAAAGAAAAATGTTTGTGCCATTAATATGAGTGGAGCGGTCGAATCATAAAAAGAAAAGAGAAAAGTTAAATCACAACCCAAAATCGAATTCGTCAGTGTAAGAGAAGAGAGACGAAGAAGATGACATTGAAGAAGCTTGACGCGAATCCCTCAACCTTAGCATCAGTATTAGAACAATTGAAATCCGACGAAACAAACCGTAACAAAATCAATTTCATACTCTTCCTCGCCAACAACCATCCCACCACCGGACTCAGCTGGTGTCCAGGTTCGTCTCTTAGGGTTTAATTATTCCAATTCTCACCCTAATTTCAAATTTTCTCTAATCGATTCTATCGTATTTGGTTAATCAGATTGTGTTAGAGCTGAACCTGTGATAAACAAAATTCTAGAGGAATCTACAGAAGAAGTGAATCTGATTCGAGCTTACGCCGGAGATAGACCGACGTGGAGGAATCCGGCGCATCCGTGGAGAGTTGATCCTCGGTTTAAGCTCACCGGAGTTCCAACTCTTGTTCGTTGGGATGGTGATTCTGTTAAGGGACGTCTTGAGGATCATCAAGCTCATCTTCCTCGTTTGATTCTTCCTCTTCTTGCGTCATCCACATGATTTGATCAGTTTCTGGTGGTAAGACTTTGTTTTCTTGTGTTTAGGTTAATGAATATTTAATCTTGTTTAGAACTTTTGATTGATAATTGTTTTATGTTTTCAGGGACTGTTGTGGAATCGATGATCAGATATGTTTTACTTCTGTTGTTTTTTTTTCCAATAAATCCTTAACAATGTGAAGGATAATTATACTGAAACTTTGTTTTATTGGATGATTCATATGATAATCATATATCTCGTGCTTAATGTTCGATTGAATACGTTGATATTAGCTGAATTTTGAAATTGAACTCGAGATTTTGAGTTATTTTGTTGTGAGTTAGGATTGTATAGGTCTCCATCAGGAAATCAGAGTTCAATGTGGAATCTATCGTTTCTATGAATAAACAAGAAGAGTCTTGATTGTGACCAACTTATATGGTTTCTTAAATTTCTTGCTTCTCGACTGAATTATGTTGATATTAGCTCAATTTCGGATTCTGGACTCCAGATTTGATTTATTTGGGTGTGAGTGACGGAGTAACAAGAACCCTTAGTTTTTTTTTTGTCAATACTTTGTTTGAAATACTTGTTTTTTCATTTTACAGCATATAAAAATGAGCTTAAACCGGTTACAGTTAAAATAGTTACGATTTAAAAACGGTTACAGTTAAAATAGTTACGATTTAAAAAGGTTACAATTATATACGGTTATGGTTATATACGGTTAATTATAATTCAAATATTGATGACAATAAGAATTATTAATATTTGTGATTTTTTATATATAAAAAATTTAACTTCTATAAATAACTAGATGATGATATATCAACTAATATTTATTATTATAATTTATTATATGTACATTTTATTTTGTTTTAAAAATGGTTACGGTTATAATTTTACGGTTGTATCATGCGGTTAACCAACGGTTTTTATACGGTTGTGGTTAATTAATGGTTACGGTTAATAATTTATTTTAACCTTACTAATATATTTGTATGATTAACCGTTACGGTTATTAACCATTTAATACGGTTACTGTTCGGTTACGGTTAAAAATAGAACGGTTATAGTCTGAAATACAGTTACGGTTAGATTTGCAGTAGGGCCAATGTTGGAAGTTGATGACAGAAGCGAGCAGATGAACAGTACTTCTTTGATAACAGTTCTCACATATTTTCTATTGATTTTATGCAAGATCCGTTCTGTATCTGCATAACTGTCTTTCGCTAGATAAATGCTTGCATTCCTTCCTCTTCCTCTGATCGTTCAGATCTGTTCTTACTTTTTTTGGGAATTGATCAGTAGCTGCAAAAGTGCAAGGTAGCAAAAATCGATAGATTTCTCAAAGTAATTGTGATGTTGCATATTTAGTATTTGATTTAGAACATGATCAGTTAAAAACTTAAAATACTAGTGTCGGTGTCGATTCTCACACTTAAGCTCGGCCCATACAAAGCGAACTACACGTATGGTTGAAAACCCCATTCACGGCCGAATAATAGTACTCGTCACTTCGCCAACCACTTTAGTCAGTGCTTTATAGTCATTCTTTACCACAGAAAAACTTTAATCTTTTTTTTTTGGATAACCAGGGTGATCCTTCTTTTACCATCCGACTACTTTTACCATCCGACTAATCTTTTAGGGTAATTGTAGCCGTCAAATAGCCCACTCACCGAGTTTTCTAAGGGTATAAAGTATAACACCATTTCGACTTGCCAAATCGGAAGAATTTAAATAATTTCACACATAAAGGGAATCGATCTCTAGCCTAAACCAACAAGACGACTGCTCCTTAAGTGGAGACCACTAGATAACCACCACTTGATTATATAAGATTTATTTTGAATTTAAAGTATTGAAGTTAAATTAATACTATTAATTTGGAAGCATTACAAAGTAAATGACAAATTGTAAAAATTTATATAAAATACCATTGGGAAAAATGTAATCAATGAATGCTTTGCAGTATTTTATTATATGATATATATATATATATACATTATAAACATATATATATAACTATTTATAAAAATATATTAATATTTGTATTTTTTCCAAACAAGAATTTGAGAATTTTCATTTCCATCTCGTATCGTTCTCAATCGAGAATACAAACTATGTTCCATACCGGCAATGCATTTTCCTATGGGACATGAATTTTAGGAACAGAAACAGAACTAAACAAAAGATGAGTTATGTCCACTCCTCATAAGAACAATTTAAAATTTAATCGTAAGAGTAAAATTGTCATCCAAGCAGGAATCTTGATTTAATAGACATCCAAATTTAAAGTTTTTATTCGGTTTAATGTAATTTTTTAATTTAATGGTTTATTTATACCGAGTATTTTAAATTTTAAAAAGTTTTAAATATTATGAACAAATTTAAATTTTATGAAAAATCTAAAATATTATGAATATATTTAAAATTTATGAGAAGTTTAAAATTTTGTAAATATAAAAAGTTTTTAACTTTAACGAGGAGTATAGTTTTTAACACAAAAAAGTTAACATGTTATCAATTTTAATGTCAAAAAGTATTTAATTATATAGTTTTTTTTTAAATGGATCAAATTGGTTTCGACATATCAAATATTTTCTCATCTAGATTTGAATCAGGATCCGGATATTCAAATATTCTAAGTTTTATAATGGGTCAGGACGAGTCAAGACAGGTATTAGCAGATAAAGAAGGATCATGACGGATCTCAGATCGAATTTATAATCATTTATAATAATTGATATTGAACCAAATCAAATTGTTATATATTTTTTTGAATAATGTGAAAATATCTACACAATACCACTTAACTTTTCAACTAAATTATGTCATAATCTAAATTATTAAATAAATTTGTTTACAAACATAACATCGCATGTATGTGCGAATCTCGAACAAGAACAAGCAACAACTTCTCCTAACTTCGCTTCTGTCTCCATGCGCTGAATGGTTTGGATTTTGCAAATATTAAAAAGTGACTTTAATTTCAAAAGATTCATCGAATTCACCTTCCGAAGAAGATTCCTTATGTAAGTATCTTGTAAAAGCAAATGTTGCTAACAGTGACAAAAACACTCCTAACCATCAGAAAAATATTGAGGATGAATTGCAATGACAAAAACTTTTCACCATTTTTGACCGAGGTTTTGAATACCTTCTTCTCTAGAATCCTTTAATAGATGCTCGACAATCTATTTTTTGCGCATTCTATGACTGTTGTCACTATTATCTGAAGACACAATGCGTGTAGCTTTTTCAAAATCTCTTTGGATATATCTCTCGGTCTATATTAAATATACAAAACAAAAACATTATGATCATTATTAGAATGTTTGGTCAAAAAAATTGTTTGAAATAATTAGATTATTTTAAAAGTGATGCTTAGCTTTACCAATTTGTAAAGTTAGGATAATAAAAGTGATGCTACTTTTAAGCCAACACAAATAAGTAAATCTAAGTAAATAAAGTTAGTATCATTATTAAACCAACGCGAACTGATAAAACTAGCATAACTTTAAAACCTATATAATTTTAAAATATAGCGTCACTTTTATTATCCTTACTTTCATTAACATTATTTTCCATTGTATTTGGTGTTAACATAAACTAAAAAAATGGATCTAGAAAATTTTCAAAAATTACAACATAAGCAAAAGCACCTTTTTCTTAGTAAATAAACAATTATAACACTTGGGCTAAGAGTCAAGTTTGTAATTTTTCTTACATCTCTCCCTCACCGAGCCCATGTATCATATACGCCCCCAAAATAGAAAGCCTTGAAGACTAAAATAAAATAACTTACACCTAACAAAATTAAGTGAAAACCAAAAATGGTGGTCATTTTATTTATTTCTTTCCATACATAACCAATAAAAAGGAACAGATTTTTCAAGAGTTTTGGGTCCCAGAAGTGCATGATAAATACCGCCGAAGTCCAAAACCAAAACTGCAAAAGAAATTAAAAGAAGTATTCCATATACAAAATACATAAAGTTGTCTATCACTTCTCCATCAGGACGTACCCCACAGAAATTAAGTGAAGGTACTATGGAAATTGAATGTTTATTGAACAATGTTTTTTTTTAACTTCTTTTATTAAGAAAATTCAAGATCTGTTTACATAATCATGGAAAAGAAAACCCCTTAACATTCTAGGAGGATAAAAATAAATATTTGTTGCCACACTTTGCAAGTGTGCAACTTGTGCCAACTTGTTAGCTACTTGGTTACATGTAATGTTTTGGTACCGATGTATACGATAAGTTGGTGAAACGATCTGTCCAACTGCGGATATCAAGTAGGAGGGGTTCGAGATTTTCATTCAGAGCTTGAGATTGGAGCAGTCGCCCTCCATTATAACATTACGGAAACCTCTACACCATAATGATTGTAAGGCGTGAAGCAAGGCCATAGCTTCAGCTTCAAGTGGATTTGAACCTTGTCTGAGTTTCGTGGAGGCCGCTATTTGATATGTGCCATTAGCATCTCGGATTATCCAACCAACCCCTATTGAGGTTGCATTAAAACGGTAACTTGCGTCGACATTGCATTTATACGTCCCTTCTGGTGGCGGTGTCCATTGAGGTTCATCGTCATTTGGTTGTGTTGACTGAGTACTTGTAGGGGTTGGGTAGGGGTTTGCCTGAAGCCATTATATTGCATTGTCCCATGCTCTCGTATGAACTGTAGATGTTTCATGGTTTACTTTGTTGAAGATAAGATCATTCCTTGATTTCCATATTTGTCATAGTAGCCAAAGTATCCCATGTAGTATCTCTGGAGCTGTGTTGGAATCATAAACATGTAGTATGTTTTCTATGTTCTGTTCCAGCGTGTTTGACAAGGAGAAAAGTGAAGCCGGAAATCCTGAAGTTCTCCAAACCACTTTTGAGTATTCGCAGTGGAATAAAAGATGGTTTGTTGTTTCGATATCCTGACAGCACCGTTTACATGTGGGATCAATAGGAATACCTCTGCGATTTAGCTCAGCACCAGTGCCAAGGCCATAAGAGAGGGTACACCAAAGGAAATGTTTGACCTACGGAGACGTTTTAGTTTTTCATATACGTGCTTTAAGAATCGGGTTACCTGGTGGTGGAATTTGTTGTGGTAGTAAAGGGTTCGGATAATGTGTGGCAAGCTAATATCCTGACCTACCCGTGTAAGATCCGTTTGGCGTGTAGTGCCAAATCATTTTATCTGCAGCCTCGTGTTATGGTATATATATGCGCTGGGCCAAGTATACATCCTCGTTTCTTAGATGTTGACGGGGTTTATGCAGATCCCATTATTGAACAATGTTTTATAAGTAGGTTTTGTCATGCTGTTTTTTCTTTTAAGATTGTTTTGCATGATGAAATGAAGTTGATAAATGAATGGGTAAAACGACTTGTATCACACACAATCGACCCAAAAAAATATATATTTCCCCAGATCGTACTCTTAATTACACAACACTAATGTTAACTTGTGTCTTCAGTTAGGCTCCAGGCTTATTACAACATTACACCTAATGAAAGAAATTTATGGATTTTGAGACCCTCTATTTGCTATTGATGTTCATCATCATCTCTGCTAATTTCAACCACAAAAGCCCAAATAAAAATCACCTGAAATATGTAAGTACTCAAAATTGCTAACTAGATATGATAACATCCGAAGTGCATGATAAAATACTGACAAAGTCTAAAACTGCGGAAAAAATTAAATGAAGTACTCCAGATACAAAGTATGAAAAGGTGTCTATGTATAATTGTAATGATTATTAGGATTATTAAATTTAAGAAATTTTTAGAAAGTACTTAAAATATTTTACATATTCTCACCAAAAGTTTCTGAAAATATCACCTTAACATGTAATATTTTGAAAGTCTTTAAAAGTTGTTTCAGATGAACAAAAATTTTAAAATCAAACAACCAAAAATACTTAACTTTAATAAACTTTAGTATAATCTGAGAAGTAATTAAAGTTGTTATGAATCCAATAACACATGAATTTTAACAACTTTTTATAACTATTGAACCAATAATACATAACTTTAGTAGAGTCTTTTTAATTCAAGATTGAATAACATCAAAGTCTTTAAAACTTATAACTCTTTAAAAATCAAATAACCAATAACACCCCCTAATGGTATTCCAGAAATTGAATGTTTATTGAACAATGTTTTAAGGTTTATTGACCCAAGTAGGGTAGCCCAAGAAAGACTTAGTACTAGTCTTAAAGTGAACTTCTGTTAGAGATGGACTGATAAGAGCCATCATCTCGAGGGAATGTGTTAGAATCCCACATCGGATATATAAAGGGACTAACAATAGTATATAAGGGATAAAAGCCAATCAACTCATTATCAATTGGTTTTGAGTTGGACGCCAATATAACTTAACAAGTTGTTAATGTCCATGATTGTTAGTGTGACGACCGCACTTTTTTTTTAACATGTAATTACTTAATAATTAAACACCCATACATTTAAATATTCTCCAAGTAATTAACATTCAACAAGCACCAACGACCACGCATGGTCAACAGTTCTACCAGTTTTAGCAATCCTACGAAAGCTACAAAACCTAAAACTACCAGTCCTAATCATCCTCTCCCTCCTCGCTTCGATTCTACGATCACGTCTTATCTTTACCTGCATCGACAAAAGTGATGCATCAACATTTGGTAAACCAAACGCTGAGTGAGATTGATCCTCCCAATAACAGGTTCTATGAAAGCCCATGCAATTCAAACAACCACACCAACACAAAATAATAACACCACGTATTACTTCAAACAATCAGCTAAACATGCAACCTCATGCAAAGCTAATCAAACACATCCATGACTAACCACCTAGCAATTCACAACATCAAGAAGTGTTAAAAACACAAGTCACAGAACAACAGGTCAATCGACCACACTCTATCAACCAACACCATCGATACCCCTTATCGACCACACTCTATCGACCACACCTAGTCGATAGCCCCTATTGACCACATCCTATCGACCACACCTAGTCGATAGCCACACCAAAAATCCATCGAAGAAATTCATCGACTTACCTATCAATCAACTTGGTTGATACACCCTATCGACCTCTCTCTATCGACCATACCTAGTCGATAAGCACTAGGAAACACGTCCAACAGGATTTATCGACCTTGCTCTATCGACCTGCCCCATCGATACACCCTATCGACCACACCTGGTTGATAAGCACTATCAGCTAAGCCCTATCGACCACACCAGAATGGTAAGCTATCTCTAGATCATAATTGGCCACTAACTCCATCCAGCGCCTCTGCCTCAAATTCAACTCAAGCTGAGTGAATATGTACTTCGGGCTCTTATAATCTGTGAACACCTGCACCTTTCTGCCATAAAGATAAGATCTCCAAATCTTTAAAGCGAAAACCACCACAACCATCTCAAGATCATGGGTAGGGTAGTTGCCCTCATGCTTCCGCAGCTGTCGCGAAGCATAGGCAATAACCTTCCCCCACTGCATCAATACACAACCAAGACCAACTCCCGATGCATCGGTATATATCACGTAAGGCTCGCCCGGATCAGGCAATGCTAATACTAGAGTACTTATCAACAAAGTGTTCAGTTTCGCAAAAATCTCCTCACACTCCGAGGACCACACGAAAAGAACATCCTTTCCCGTCACCTTCGTCATAGAATTAACCAAACTCGCGAAACCCTTAACAAACCACCGATAATAACCTGTTAACCCGAGAAAATTCCTAATCTTCGTGGCATTCCTCGGCCTCGGCCAAGCACTAATGGCCCAAACCATCTCTAAATCCACTGAAACCCTTTCTGCAAAGATAATGTGACCCAGAAAACCAATCTCCTGCTGCCAGAAGTTACACTTGCTCAACTTAGCAAATAACTTTTGTTCCCACAGCTTCGCAAGAACCACACGCAGATGCACCTCATGCTCCTCAAGGCTATTCGAATACACCAAGATATCATCGATAAAGATGATCACAAACTTATCCAGATACTCCTGGAAAACACTGTTCAACAATCTCATAAATGCAGCTGGTGCATTGTTGATATATTAGTATTTTGTCCCATATTAACTAGTATTTTCATATTGTTTTCGAGTCTTTTCTAGTTCTTTTTGTGTCTTTTTAGGTATTTTGAGGCTCTGGAGCATGGATTGAAGATATTGGAAGACATTGGAGCAAAAGAAGCAATTTTGAGCCAAAAGTTGATTTTTCGCCGTGGGAGCACCTGCTCCGGACCTGGGAGCACCTGCTCCCTCCTATTTAACCTAGACACGTTTTAATTAATTTTAGAGAATAAAAATAGGCCCAGCCGCCTATAGAGATCGACACTTTTTTCATTCTGTTCTGTTCGACGCTTTGTTCTACGTTATTTTTGGTTCTAAGACACCACCACTTTGTTCTTCTACTTTGGATTTGTACTACTCAGCTTTGTATTTCTATTCTCCCATTGTCGATCAGACCACAACTCATTGCTTTGTTGTGTTTGATTTTGCTATGTGTGAGTAGATCCTTAGCTAGGTTAAGGTTTTCAATGGTGATTTAGCATGTTAATGGCTGAGTACAAATAGGAATGGAATTTATATGTCTTCTCCAATAGGGGTTCGTAATGCTTATATTAGCTTGATCACCTAGTCTATGATTTTAGGTTAAACTTATTCACGAGAGTGCTCTAGGTTGCTAGATAAATCATTGGTGAGCAATTGGTGCGCAACCAGCGAGAGTTAATTGTTGCGATTGATTGCGAACAGATTGAACCCGCTTGTTAATGCTTATCATCTTCGCTAGGTCAAGACGAGAGTTTCGGTATCTAGGTTGTTAGATAAAGTTGTCGATACATCACAAGAGTGGGGCGACATTTATTTATGTTTGAGTTCTAGACCGGTAGTTAGTTAGCCCTGAGTAGTTGCTCAGCCTTGTCTCCGAATCACCGGCGAAATGCCTTAACCTAGTGCTTTTTATTAATTGTTTTACATCGATTTATTTTATTTGTTGCTGTTCCGAAAATTACACAACCAACATTATTGTCTTAGCTTTAAGTTAAAATGTATAATTTCATAGTGTAACCTTGGTCTCTGTGGATTCGATACCCCATATACTACTGCGTTTGTCTGTGCACTTGCAGAAAATATTTTGGGTTAAAACTCGACATATCAAGTTTTTGGCGTCGTTGCCGGGGACCAATTGCTCCCGAAACTTTTTGTGGATCAATTCAGACCGGTCAGTCCTCTAGTTTCCCATGGTTTGGAGAGATTGCAAACTTCTTGGCTGCTGACAAGGTTCCTGAGAACCTAGTGGGAAGCAAAAGGAAGAAGTTTTTCCGCGATGTTAGGCTGTATTTTTGGGATGAGCTATTTTTATACAAGCAGTGTTCAGATGGGCTATATAGGAGATGCGTGTCTGAGGCAGAGATCCCTGGGATTCTACACCATTGTCACAGTTCATCATATGATGGGCACTTTGCCACATTTAAGACGGTTTCAAAGGCTTTACAAGCCGGTTATTGGTGGCCGATGATGTTCCGTGATGCAAACAGATTTGTTTCTATGTGTGATGCGTGTCAAAGGCAAGGGAACATCAGTAAGCGTAATGAGATGCCCCAGAATTTTATTCTGGAAGTTGAGGTTTTCGACGTATGGGGTATAGACTTCATGGGACCGTTTCCATCCTCCTACGGTAATGAGTACATTCTAGTGGCTGTTGACTATGTTTCTAAATGGGTTGAAGCGCTGGCTAGCCCAACTAATGATGCTAGAGTGCTTTTCAAGATGTTCAAGAGTGTCATCTTTCCGAGGTTTGGAGTCCCTAGAGTGGTGATTAGCGATGGAGGCTCACACTTCATAAACAAGGTCTTTGAGAACTTGTTGAAGAAGAATGGTGTTACACATAAGGTAGCTTCTCCTTATCACCCTCAAACCAGTGGTCAGGTCGAGATCTCCAACAGGGAGATAAAGAGTATCCTACAGAAGACAGTGAGCATCACGCGTAAGGATTGGTCTAAGAAGTTGGATGACGCTCTATGGGCGTATAGGACCGCATATAAGACTCCGTTGGGGACAACGCCTTTTCATTTGGTGTATGGGAAGCATGCCACCTTCCGGTGGAACTGGAGTATAAAGCGGCCTGGGCTATTAAATTGCTCAAATTCGACATCCTACCAGCATTTGAAAGGAGATCCATGCAGCTACATGAGTTGGAGGAAATTAGGCATCTCACATATGACAACTCGCGGATTTACAAAGAACGGTCCATAGCCTACCATGACAAGAGGATCATCCCCAGGAGTTTTTCTCCCAACGATCAGGTATTATTGTTCAACTCTTGTCTCAGATTATTCCCAGGTAAGCTGAAGTCCAGATGGTCTGGCCCTTTCACGATCAAGGAGGTTAGACCACATGGAGCTATAGTGTTGCTAAATTCTAAAGGAGACGAATTCGTGGTGAATGGCCAGAGGATCAAGCCATATCTTGCTGATACACACATTGGAGAAGGTGATACTGTCGCCTTAGTGATGTTCCTCACGCCTAAACAGTCTACAAAGTCGAGCTAACGACTTAAAACAATCGCTTGGTGGGAGGCAACCCACCGGTAAAGTTTCTTGTACATAATTCGTTTTAAATTTCTTTTGATACTAACTTTTTATTTGTGATTTCAGTTTTTATTTGTGTCTTTATTTTTATTTGTCACCATTCTCTCGTTCTTTTTCACACCAGAGACGGTGTGATTTAAGTCCGGAGGAGCGGTTAGTTATTTTATTTTATTTTATATTCTATTGAGTCTCGTTCTTGTGTCAGTCCCAAGAGTCTTAGATTTTTAGTGAATCAGGTCCTGCTGCTTGGTTTACTTTTATTATTATTTTATTGAGTCTGTTTTAGTGTTTTATTGAGTCAAAAGCTTGTTTGGGAATTATGAACTTGATCTATTGGATTTATTTTCGGACTAAGGATTACTTGTATGACTCACAGCTTGGCCAAAGTTTTGTATAAGAAAGGCATTGGGCGGATTAAATATTCCCCAAACCTCACGCTTAGTGGAAAATAGGTTGAACCAATGTCATCTCTAATTTTTATTCGGTTTCTAATCTTGACTTTTAATTTCTTTCTCAGGGATTTGATGTCCATTGGGCAAGACCTATTCGAACCATAAAAGACACTGCAACTCTCCACAAAGTATGCTCTTTTCTCTCCAACTCTCCTCTTGGTCCGATTTTCATAAAAAAAAAAAAAAAAAAAAAGAGTTTAAAGCAACAAGCTCTAGTGAACCAAGGGATGATGCGTAAACCCGTGTATCCTTTGTGACCTCATGAAAAGCTTGTTGTAAGGGAAACTAAAAGTTTCGAAGTGAACCAAGGGATGATGCGTAAACCCATGTATCATTTGTGACCTCATAGAGATTCGTCCCATAAAAAAAAAAATAAGAAGAAGCATCAGAAAAGTGATGGCTGTGAGGCAAAGCCTCAGTACAAAAAAATAAATAAATAATATGTTGTTGTGTTCGGAAGAGGAAAGAGTTAAGTGAAGAGCATGAGGGAGAGAGTCTTCGGTTAGAAGAACTCAGCACCCTTTGGGCCGATTTCCCTTGGTAAGATCAATGTACTTTTTATTTTCATTAATCTATGTAAGAGATGACAATGGGAATTCCAAAATCTTTGTTGGGTTGTGAGTTATTAAGGTTAGGTTATGAACCCTACGGCTAATTACGGTACATGTCCTAAGGTCCAGTGAAGAAGGTATGAAGTTCGAAAATTTTCCAACAAGCAAGTGAGTTCCCGTGATTTTCAAACCTCTTCTCTGTTCTTGACCTTATTTTGTTTGAGGACAAACAAAGGTCTAAGTCCGGGGGAGTTGATATATTAGTATTTTGTCCCATATTAACTAGTATTTTCATATTGTTTTTGAGTCTTTTCTAGTTCTTTTTGTGTCTTTTCAGGTATTTTGAGGCTCTGGAGCATGGATTGAAGATATTGGAAGACATTGGAGCAAAAGAAGCAATTTTGAGCCAAAAGTCGATTTTTCGCCGTGGGAGCACCTGCTCCGGACCTGGGAGCACCTGCTCCCTCCTATTTAACCTAGACACATTTTAATTAATTTTAGAGAATAAAAATAGGCCCAGCCGCCTATAGAGATCGACACTTTTTCATTCTGTTCTGTTCGACGCTTTGTTCTACGTTACTTTTGGTTTTAAGACACCACCACTTTGTTCTTTTACTTTGGATTTGTACTACTCAGCTTTGTATTTCTATTCTCCCATTGTCGATCAGACCACAACTCTGTTTGAGAAGTTTTTCTGAACCTTATTCTCTTTAATAAAATCATGAATTCATCTCATTGCTTTGTTGTGTTTGATTTTGCTATGTGTGAGTAGATCCTTAGCTAGGTTAAGGTTTTCAATGGTGATTTAGGATATTAATGGCTGAGTACAAATAGGAATGGAATTTATATGTCTTCGCCAATAGGGGTTCGTAATGCTTAGATTAGCTTGATCACCTAGTCTATGATTTTAGGTTAAACTTATTCACGAGAGTGCTCTAGGTTGCTAGATAAATCATTGGTGAGCAATTGGTGCGCAACCAGCGAGAGTTGATTGTTGCGATTGATTGTGAACAGATTGAATCCGCTTGTTAATGCTTATCGTCTTCGCTAGGTCCAGACGAGAGTTTTGGTATCTAGGTTGTTAGATAAAGTTGTCGATACATCACGAGAGTGGGGCGACATTTATTTATGTTTGAGTTCTAGACCGGTAGTTAGTTAGCCTTGAATAGTTGCTCAGCCTTGTCTCCGAATCACCGGCGAAACGCCTTAACCTAGTGCTTTTTATTAATTGTTTTACATCGATTTATTTTATTTGTTGATGTTCCGAAAATTACACAACCAACATTATTGTCTTAGCTTTAAGTTAAAATCTATAATTTCATAGTGTAACCTTGGTCTCTGTGGATTCGATACCCCATATACTACTGCGTTTGTCTGTGCACTTGCAGAAAATATTTTGGGTTAAAACTCGACATATCAATTGTCAACCCAAATGGCATCACACAAACTCATAGTGGCCATAACGAGATCTGAAAGCCGTCTTCTGGATAGCTACCTCATCGATAGGAATCTGATGATTACCCAATGCCATGTCAATCTTGGAGAACCAAGTAGCCCATCTCAACTGATCCAACTACTCATCAATCCGAGGAAGAGGATACTTGTTCTTTACTGTGACTCGGTTAAGTCCTTGGTAGTCAATGCATAACTGGAAACTCCCGTCCTTTTTCCTCACAAACAACACCGGTGCTCCCCACGGTGAAGTACTCGGGCGAATAAACCCCTTACTCAGCAACTCCTCCAACTGCTTCTTCAGCTCTGCCTTCTCTCTTGGAGCCATCCTATAAGGAGCCTTGGATATTGGTATCATCCCCGGTTCCAAATAAATCGTGAAAGGATTCGACCTAGACGGTGGTAACCCCTGGAAAGACTGGAACACATCCTGAAACTCTCGAACCACTCGAATATCCTGAACCTTAGCCTCTCCAACGGCCTCCGGCAAGGAAATGTTAGCCAAAAACACCTCACAACCCCTCTCGATCATACGCTCGGCTTGCATAACCGAGATCACGAGACTCCCAGAAGTCGGTTTCACCCCTGATACACCAACCTCCCCTTGCCTCTATCGAACTCGACACGCCCTCGGTGATAATCTAGATGCGCACTAAACTTCCCAAGCAAATCCATGCCCAAAATGACATCGTACAGCTCCACGGAGCAGATAATCAAATCGGCAGGCATAGACTCTCCCACTACCTGAACATCTACGTCTCTAACCCGAGCATGAATTATCAAGAGCTTCCCTCCGGCAACCTCCACGAAACCCAAATTCACATTGGGCTCGCTTCGAACATTAGCCTTCTCGACCAATTTTAGAGTAACGAAGCAATGCGATGCTTCCGTGTCAAATAACACATGATACTCAACACCCCCAACACACAAGGTCCCTGCACATATACATGTGCCGAGAACCTTAACACCCAACAAGCAACCAAATTCTCCCACACATAATTAAACTTAGATCAATCTAAGAAAATACCTGTAATCGGCCTGGAACTCAGCTCTCCGGACTAGACGATGGAATACACTCGAGGCGCTGCTGCCACTGATCTAAGTGGCTGCACCACTGTGGCCTCACTCTGCCGTAGCTTGGGACACTGAGGTCTAATATGCCCTGCCTCCTTGCAGTGAAAGAACGCCCAAGAATCCACTTGTACCCCGCCCTTCTTAGGACAGCTCACCATTCTGTGATCCATGCTCCCACACCCGAAGTAACCCTGACCACCCCGACTGCCTCTCAAAGTGCCATCCCACTTCCGCTTACCACCTCTGCTCTGACCGGACTACTGCTGCACTAATCTCGCCTGAAAACTCGGTGTAACCGCTACCACCTCATCTTTCAGACCATCCTCAAGCAATGTCGTAGTCTCAGCAACCTCATCAACCGTGCAAAAAGCCTTAACTATGGAACGGTTATGAAAGTCAACCCTAAGACCCATCAGGAATCTTTGCATATGGGCTGACTCACTCTTAACTGCCCGTCCAACATAAGACCCGAGCCGGTTGAACTCCACCTCATACTGTGTACCGACCGATCCTCCTGAGTCAATCTCGTAAGCCTCGACTCTAACCGGTTAAATGCTTCCTGAGCGAAATACTTGGAGTTAAACTCCTCCACAAAATCCGCACAAGCCATATCGCCCTGAACTCTCCGGGCTGCCACACCCCTCCACCAGAGATGCGCATCACCCTCCAGATAATAGACCGAAATGTCCACTTGGTATCCCGCGGGACACCTACTCGAGAGGAAATTCTTCTCTATTCTCTTCAACCTTGCATTAGCGTCCTCAAGATTAGCACCTCCAGGGAACAACCCTGTGCCTATCCTCTGCACCTGCTTCATCATCCTGAGGTAGGATGGGAGCTCCTCAGCAACCACAGCTGCAACCTGAGGCTGAAACCCAACAACCACTAGTGGTACCACAGGAGCCTGAGCTTGTACCCTTTGTGGTAACCGCTCCAACAACACCGTCAAGAGATCAGCAAGACGATCATCTCAGGCCTGAGCATCACCCGCTGCTAAACCCGCAGCTCCTGCTACTATACCCGCAGCACCTGCTACTATACACGCAGCACCTGCTACTATAACCGCAGCACCCGCTGGAAAACCAGTCACACAAGTACTCACACCCACCATACCCTCAGACCCAACCTGACTTGCATGTGACTCATCGACCTGCTCCTCCATAACACGGCCATGACCTCTACCCCGGCCATGGCCTCCACCACGCTCTTTAGCCAT
Organism: Cardamine occulta; assembly: GCA_028015245.1. Taxonomy (NCBI): domain Eukaryota; kingdom Viridiplantae; phylum Streptophyta; class Magnoliopsida; order Brassicales; family Brassicaceae; genus Cardamine; species Cardamine occulta. The sequence goes on from CM051382.1 coordinate 5,914,624, forward strand.
CTGCACTTCAAAGAACAGGGACTAAGAAACGCTAAAACACAATCATCACAATAAAGATAACCCACCGTGGAATCCCACAAGGCTCGAAGAGGATGATTCTATGACACCATGCAACACCCAATCTATCCTAGAACCATATAGGCTCCAAGAACCGTATGGGATTTGATACCAAAAATATGACGACCGCACTTCTTTTTTTTTTTTTTTAATATGAAATTACTTAATAATTAAACGTCCATACATTTAAATATTCTCCAAGTAATTAACATTCAACAAGCACCAACGACCACACATGGTCAACAGTTCTACCGATTCTAGCAATCATACGAAAGCTACAAAACCTAAAACCACTGCTCCTAATCATCCTCCTCCTCTTCGCCTCGATTCCACGATCATGCCTTATCTTTACCTACATCGACAAAAGTGATGCATCAACATTTGGTAAACCAAACGCTGAGTGAGATTGATCTTTCTAACAACAGGTTATATGAAAGCTTACACAATTCAAACAACCACACCAACACGAAATAATAACACCATGTATTACTTCAAACAATAAGCTAAACATGTAACCTCATGCAAAGCTAATCAAACACATCCATGACTAACCACCTAGCAATTCACAACATCAAGAAGTGCTAAAAACACAAGTCACAGAATAACAGGTCAATAAACCACACTCTATCGACCAACACCATCGATACCCCCTATCGACCACACCTGGTCGATAGCCACTCCAAAAATCCACCTGAAGAAATTCATCGACTTACCTATCGATCAACCCGGTCGATACACCCGATCGACCTCGCTCTATCGACCACACCTGGTCGATAAGCAATAGGAAAAATGTCCATCAGGATTTATCGACCTCGCTCTATCGACATGCCCCATCGATAGATCCTATCGACCTCGCGCTATCGAACACACCTGGTTGATAAGCTCTATCAGCCAAGCCCTATCAACTACACCTGGTTGATAGCTACTCCAATTTTTCCCAAACTTCACAACTTAGCCTTGACACAACCCTAAGGCCAAACCTCTAAACCACAACCAAAACATACATCAACCAAGGCAATACCATACACCAAGCAAGAAGGGAAAACACTCCCAACAAGCCATGGAATCACCAAGAAACCACCACACACACAAATCACCAAGCAAAGCACATGAACACAAATCAAGCTTTCAAGGCAATACAACAACAAATCCATGGTTTTCTAACCACCACAAGCTTAGCAAACTCTAGCTAAAAGTCCACATATGACCACAAGGCTTCTAAGCATCCTAGCAACACCACAATGCTTAACAAACCCTACAAGCCCCCACAAGGCTTAATGTTAACCTTTGGTCACAACTCACCTTAGAATGGAAGGATTTAGCCTTAGATGGACTCCCCAAGCTCAAGAAAGACCTCTCCTTTCTCCTACAAGCTCACGCCAAAACCCTAGGCTCTAACCACTCTCATTTCCAAGCTTCACAAGCTTCTCACACTCTTGATCTCGCAAGATCCAAGCTTCCCACAAGCTTTCCAAGCCTCTCTCTCTTCTTCTCTCTTCTCCAAGCTCACTCGCACTCTCAAGCTCCAAAGCTTTCTCTTTCAGCCAAAAATGGCGACAAGGAGAAGAAAAGAAGAAGAAGAAGCCAATTTGGCTTTTGCCACTTATTTGAGAAAAACCCCACAACTTTCAAATCGACTTATGACACCCCCAGAACAAATCTAAATTAATTATTTTAATCCCATAATTAATTTCTCGAGACTTGTCTAATGTTCATAAACTCAAAAGAACTTCCAAATTAATTAAATTTAGAGTGATTTAAGTTTTAACGAATTTTGATTGGTGAGTTAGGAATTTTGTTATTAAAATTATCTTAAATCTCACATAAAACTATGGAATTTGAGTTTTTATATTTCTAACTAAGAAATTCTTTGAAATCTCACTTAAAATAATTCAAATAACATGTGATTTTATTGTACATTTTCAAATCACTAGTCTAATAACACTTCAATTTTAGAAGACAATTTTAAATTCATATTTGGATAACATATAATTTGTCATCTTAATACAAATCACTTAAAATTCTTCATTCAATACACCCCCTACGATTGTTCGTACAATATCTGTATATAACTTATAACACTACCATCGACAATCACCCAATTTGGGTTTCTCAATTTAAGTGTGGATGCATTTTTATCTATGAACACAAATTATAATAGTATTTAATTGAAAGAAATATAGTCATAAAATGACTCTTGTAAGAAACATTTTTTATGTTTTTTTAAGTCTCTCAAACTAGAGATGTTTTTCACACTCTCTCCTTCTTTTCTATTTTTTTATTTTAATGGTGAGAGACGGTAGTAGAGACGACCAATGGTGATGCTCTTATATGGTAGTCAGATAAAGTAGAAACAAGTGGAGTTTGTATATATCTTATAACGTTTTCTATGGAGGATAGTTTTCGAGCCGATACGAGAGAAAGCCATATGCAAGAGATTTGCTAAGGTGGGTTTATTGAATATTTTATTTTAATGGTGTTGATTGTATTTTAAATTCAGAGAGAAATCCAGTGTTATTTAATTATGTATTTGAAACAATACAATAAAATCCGCTATTATTGGATACACCATTTGTTTAATGTATTTTAAAATACATTAAAACACATGTTATTGAATATGGACATGATTTTATTTTATTTTAATAAGGATGGACTTTGATGTAATCTTTTAACTAAAATATGAGTAAACAAAATACCACCTCTTAGTGAAGAAGATGATGAAAACATGGAGGGCAACATATCATTCGTTGATTCTCAAAACACTTAAGAAGGTTTTGGGACACAATATCAAGAACGAGAAATGCAAACATATGGAGATAAACAATGGCACAGAGGCCCCAGACGATGTGGAGAGATGCAACTAATAATAAAAACTAGATATGGAAATAAAATTTTGTTGTTTTTTAAGACAATTTTATATTGAAATTTATGGATTTTTTTCTTCTTATAAAAGTTTTGATGAATATTATATTTTGTTATGACTATTTTGAAAATATTAGATAGTTATTTTATTTTCAATGATTTCTAAATACAAGGTAATCCATACTAAAAGTTTAGCAATGGATTTAATAACCCACATTTGAGTCTTGTCATTTCATCAAAATTCACTAATTAGATTTTAGAATAACTACAACTTTAAATCCATTAAAATCAAATAAAAGCTCAATCGAATAACAGCTCCTAAGTCGTGCTCAATTAAGACACGAAATTTTCAAAGATAAATCTGTGATCAAAGCATTTTACGAACCAGAGAAAGCTCATAGAGGACATGTAAAAGACAAATCCCAAAACGGTATGTTTCAGCTTTCTGACGATGAAGATAGTGGAATTCAATATTTTGCCTTTTTTATATGAAATTACTCTAAATAACACTTTTGAAGGTTTGATTTTTTTTTTTAAAGCCAAATGTCTCTTTTTTTATAGATATGATAAATAATACACGGCAGACCGGAGAATGACATGGTTTACTAGAATGGAAATGGTTACAAAAACCGGTTGAACCGGGATGACCTAAAATCAATAGGACTCGAACCGGTCTTCAAAGAAGTCCTCGATCTCCGAAATCGGTAACGAAACCACCATCACCAAAGGATCCCAGCTCACCGGAGACAAACTGAGCTTCAATCCGGTGGAGGAGAAACAGACCTTCGTCATGTAGAAGGGAACCTAACCCATACCGACTGGACCAGATCAACACTCCACCACATCAGATGGTCCGAACCCTCCTCCTCCACTCGCAACACACCCCACCAAACCGAAGGACGAACATTGGATCTAGACCATAGCAGATCTGCACCGAAGAGCCGGCGGTCAGAGACTCGAAGAACCTCCACATCTTCTGACGTTAACGATCGCAAGCCTCCAGATCTTCAGACGGTAATGCTGTGGACCTTCCGCGTCCTCAAACGGTAATGATCCAAGCTTCCGCATCCTCTGACCTCGAGATCTGGGCCCTCCGCATCTTCTGATGGTAACAAACTGAAGCCAACCGACTGAGACTCATCTATGCTGTCACTGCCGGTCACCGATCTGCCTCGCCCCATGGTTGTTGATATGCTCAAATTATCCCTTTAAGCTACTCTCTCAAATTAAGAGAAGCGATCATGGTAGTACTTAGGGGTCGAATCCACAAAGACTCAAAGGCTTCACGTTAGATCTTTTCGTTTCAAATTCAGCTAAGAAAAATTAAATTAAATTCAAAAGCAATGCAAATAAATAATAAAAGTCGGTTGGTAACTCAGATGGAAAAGCGTCAAGTCTAGGAAATTTCTCAGGAAATCAAATAATGAATATCAATTAATTGGTAGGATCGAATTAAGAACAAGTTCTAGAACTCAAACACAATGATTAAATAAACCAGCTCTCGCTGCGAGAATTTACTATGATTAAAACCTAAGAAACCAAATCTCTTTGCGAATCTTAAAGTCTAAACAAGCATTAGGCACAAGTTGATGTGTTCACAAATTATCTAATACAAATCTCTTTGCAATTATCTAATTTGCTCATTCCAGGTTTTATCTAGTTTCAAACCACACTCTCGTGTCGATTTGTCAACCTAAGAACAAGTTTCTAGATGATCAATCTAGAACAAGCTTTAAACACACCCTAGGTGAAGAACTATCAAATTTGAACCCTAGTAAATTGATTAACACATCATTCCATGAAATCTCTTATGAGAATCCCCAAACCTAATAATAAATCTACTCAGACATATCAATGGAAAACAAAGACATGAATAATATAGATATCATAAAAGAACAAAGTAAATAAGAATAGGGGTTCGAAATCTTCTCTCAAAGTAGAACAAATAAGATCAGCCCCCAAAGCTCCTCAAAAACTCTCTAAAGCGTAAGATGAAAGATAAAAATGAAACAAAGTCTAAAAACCCTAATTATAGGTCTCAACACGAATTGGGGTTAAATTGTAAATATATGAAACTTCTGGGCAAAGTTGCAAATCTCTTTAAGTTGTTGACTCCACGTGGGGAAATAAAATCAGAATGTGTGTTGGTCAACACAGAAATCATGTTGCCCAACACAGTTGAACTTCAAAGACACCAACTTCGATTCCTCAGCTACAATGCTTCATGAATGTTCTAAAACGTCCAATTGATCTCAATTGCATGTAAATCTGTTAAAGACTCGATAGAAACTCGAAAGATACATAAAAGACTCGATTATATACATATATCATGGCTTAAAAACCAATAAAAACTATGATATATCAGTTGTTCCACGCCTCAGCGTCGCCGGAGAATCTCAAGCTCGCACTCCCACCTCCACCTTTACATGCCAAACAATGAAGCTCAAAGAAAGAAAAGCCCTCTCACGGTATTAACCGGAGAGGCAGCGAATAGATCTAGATCTAAGTTTTGCCTTGGGTAATGTGCCTGTGAGAGTTTAAGGGAACGATTGTCCTTTTTAATTTCTAACAAGAACTTTGGTATGTTGACAATCGTCTAAGGTTTGATTTTTTATCCTTATATTTGAACTACACATGTATCGAAAGTCATCAAATTTCTTTCAGTAATTTTTTCAAAAGTAACTAGTGTTTTGAATAACACTAGATTTAATACTATCTTTACAAATTATTGATTGACTAACATGAGAATGCAAAAAAATTTGACTGATTCTACATAATTCTTTTATTAAATAACATAGAATTTGATATGGTATTTATAAATCACTAATTGAATAACATGTAATTTTACTGAAAAAAAGAATCAAAATCCCTCCAGATCTTGAATCCAATACACCTCCCAAAATTCTACCAAATTCACCCCAAATTTGTAATCTAACACGCTCCCATAGTCTTATTGCTGACTATTTTAACTTCTGAACTTAAACTAAATCCACCCAATTATGCTGTTTCTCTTTTCTGAAACTATTGATAAATGATCAAAGAAAAAAAACTGATTTGAATAATTTTCACGATTTTGATTGTTTTACCGCTTATAATTATTTGTTTAATGTTAAAAATGTATTATCTTCTTACATTGTGCATATCTCAAAGACAAAAAATTATTGTTCGAGTGGATAGAAAACTCGTTTTGTGGATCGAAACTAGAGGATCAAGTTTCATGAAATAGTTACTATTAACCTAGGTTTCAACCTAAAAAGACAAAAATATCCCCGACGTTTTAACCACTCTCTTCAATAATATTTCGTACACCTCGTCTGGTACACCGAAGTGCCTCGTACACCAAATCACATCGTAAACCAAGTTACATCATACACTAATTCATCTTGTACACAAAGGCCGTACACCGACTCTTTTCGTACATGAAAATTGAGTACAAAATGGTTTACAAGATACATAAGACCTCAAATACCGACCTAATAGAGAGATGATATTGGTGGATGAGAGAAGAGATTGAAGAAGATTATTTGTTATTTAATTGATTCATTCTCGTCAAAGGAGAAAGGGTTACATAGAGTTTGCTAAACTGAAAAGATAAACCGAAATGCATAAAGAAATTACTAAACCAAAACAATAGAACCGAAATTGATAAAACCCATATGAGAGAAGTAGAGTTTCCTGTAAACATGTCACAATCTTCAAAAATAGCCAAAATTTCCTCTTCGCTAATTAAGACATTTTAAATGGCAAAAATACATGTTTTTTTATTGGTTTCAGAGACTAGTCTGGCCTCCTTAGCTTTCGGTCGAGGATTTACTCTGATTATTTTTAAAACTAACAAAAAGTTACACTCGGAATTAAATATAGCAAAGCCGTAACCTAGAGGCCACATGTTTAAGTAAAATTTGGGAAAGAACAAGGCTTAGGCCCGGAACATCTTATTAAGAAATAAAAAAGGTTTAGCAAGTGATAAAAAAATTGAAAATGTTAAGAACCTTGGAAGAGCTTTCCAAATATCTCAAGAAGAAACAAGAGACATGAACTCTTCATCTGATTCCAAAGCTTCCATAAACTCTGGAAGAAGACATACCTCCAAATCAATGCTTCCACCTCCTTCTCTTCCAGGGTAAGCCGATACCTTCCCATCAAACTTATGTGCATAGCCACTTCTAAGTGTCACTGCTTTTCCCATCCCAAATTCACAGCCGTACTTGTTGAACCTCGGCGAGCTTCCCATCATAATGCTCAACGGTTCAAAAAGCCGATCAATATGGTAAATGAAAGGAGAATTTAACCATTGCTCAATCATTTGAGATACCTTTTCACTCGTATGTTCAGTTACCGCTTGATGCACTTTCAAAGCAGCCCATCCAAGATCATTCTCTACCAGCTCACCGGCTTTTGCAGCCGTTCGCAAAGCAGATATGCTGTTACCAAAGTAATCCTTGTGAAGCGGTGGATACATCCTTGCTCTGTTGTCAGCTGCAAGTCTACAACTTGTTTCTTGTTCCGCAGGTAATCTTCGTGCCCTAGTTATGCATCTCCATATAACCGCGGTTATGGACTGGAAAGATGAGATGGAGGTTGTTCCGCATTTTTGGTTAACCTTTGCCTTAAGCAATTTTATTGTTTCTGCCGAGAAACAAAATATTCTCTCTTTGAGAATTGGAGATTCAAAGGGTCTAATAAATTCATCAGGATGGCTATAGGGAAGGCTGAAGAGGGGACCATATCCTTCAGGGATATAACGCTTTAAAACCGGTGGATTCTTCAGACACAAGTCAGCATCACCTTTATTGCTCTCTTGTCCTTGGAAGATCTTAGACCAAGAGTTAAAGAAGTTCCAGAATGAAGTACCATCTCCCAATGTGTGGTTCATTGACACTCCAATAAAAATTCCATCTACCAATTCTGTCACCTATACAAAGTGTTCAAACTCATAAATTATAATCAAGGTTCTTCAACTTGTTTTTATTGTGAGCTGTAACCGAACCAAATCAAAACCATAATCCAAGCTAAACCGAACCAAAAAAACAAAAGAATATCGGAAACAACCTAGTTTCTTTGATAACAATTTTTAACTTTTATAAACAGTAACACCAAAACTTTATGATACTAAACCAAGCAACTTATTCATTCGGTTTCTAAATTTAGTAAATTGGAAAGAAAATAATCTAAAACCCTACAAAAATATTCCTTAAAGAGATAAATAACAACCTGAACTGATAAGAGGCTCAAGGTGTGTCCATCATGATTCACAGCTCTGTCATGGTCAAAGAAAGATTGAACAATCAAAGGAACATACTTGGCCTCCACAATATCTTCAACACATAAATCTGAAGTTGCATAGATGAACCCAGCACCAGGGCTATTGTTACAATCCACAAACACAGAGTAAGATTTTGGATTTTCCGTTGTCAACGACGAGAGGCGACCAGCAAGAGGGTAGAAATGGACGAGCGTGACGGCGAGAGACTCTTTTAGCTTCTCAAGAAGAGTGTCAATGGAGTCAAGTAATGGCTTGTGAAATAAAAGACCTTTTTGAATGTACTGAACAGAGAGCATAGCATAGTCCCATGGAGATAAATAATATGGTTGCTTTGATTCTTCTGGGATGGTTTTGGGTTTAACAAAGGATTTGGAGACTATTTTTAGTGATGATGAAGAATCCATTATGAAAGGATTTAGTTCAAATTTGTGTTGTCGCCTTACATCGATATGTGAATTTATGGACTGAAAGGAGTAGATAATTTAGTTGGAACTTGGTAATGTCCGCTTGTCTTTTTCTTGGTTGGTGGGAGTTTATGAAAAGTTCAATTTTTCTTTTGACTGACATTAAGAGTCGGTGGCACGTTAAACAAAAAAAATAGTCTTCGTCAACGAGTTGGTACTTGGTAGATGAACGATTACACATTCTTCTCCGATTTACACATTTGACATAGAAATTTTGAAAGAAAGATTCATCAAAAGTGCATATACGTTTTTTCTATGTGCGATTATTTCTCACAAATTAAATGATTAAGTAATTGTAAGTTATTGGGAGATTTATTAACAAAACACATGATTTACGAGTAGCATCTACTTATGTGTTGCGGTTGTTTCATTTCAATAGTATTCAAATTGTACAAGTTTTTCTTCTAAACTAACTTTTTCATTTATTATAAATCATTCAATTGGAAATCTCACAAACACAAAATTTTACAAGTACATAAATTTTTTTTAAAAATTATACAAAACATAAAATATTTATTTAGGAAAGAAGAACATAAAACTTTAAATAAAACAAACTTAACAGCAAACTGCCAAACATTCTTTCTTGGCAAACCCTTTTTGTAATTTTGTTAATTCACTAAATAACAAACTCCACCTTAACAAAATTGCAACAATACAAAATATATTCACTTAAAGGACAAGTTTTTCCAGAATTGGTAAAGGCTTGTATTTGGCAACTAAAGGCACAGCTATGGGTGTGGTAAGACCTCTTCCTTCGGACATATCAACCGCCACGTCATCAACTTTCTCCCAATCAAAACATTGAACCATTGAGCCTATAGCCAAATCCAGTATAAGTTGAGCCAGACCCATACCAGGACATGCCCTCCTACCTCTTCCAAAAGGCAGAAACTTGCCGCCATGAATCTCTGATTCGAACCTCTCCGGTTTGAAAACCTCTGGCTCATCCCATTTTTGGATCTCTGTGAATAGCCCCCACACATCTGATTCCTCCATCAAACGCCCTTCTGAAACTACGTCGTTTATCTCCGTTTTCAGTTTCATTAAAACCTCTGGATGATTTAGAAGGTTAGCTATAACCCATTCCAACGTTACCCCCGTTGTATCCGTTCCGGCGAGTACCATCACCTGAAACATATTATAAGTCAAATCTTGATTTTTTTTCCTAAAACCGATTCAAAATCAAAGAAGTTAAAAATGACTAACCAGAACGAGTCCAGGCCCGTCTCTGGTCCATGACATCATGGACATTTGCCATGGGCCCAAAATTTTGAGGGCCCAAATTTTTTATTTTTTGTTGTTGTAAAACATTTAATAAAATTTGAATTATAGGGCCCATTATTTTAAAAGGCCTACGACCAAAAAATTTGCTGAGTATGTTTGAATTAATTTTTTGATTAAAAAAATTGAGTTAATCTAATTAATTAATTATGGAAAACTAATCGTCACCAACTCATTCTCTTTCTTCTCCAGATCGAGACTTGATCAAAATCACATTGTTTATCTCTTGCAAAATCACCATACCGAGACTTACTCATCCTCTCACAAATCACAAAACCAACTAATCTACAACTAATCCTCTTTTTTATTCATCAACTCTGTTTATCTTTTGCAAATTGCAATTCTGTTTTCATATATGAGGTAAGATTCGTTTTCACAATAGATAGAAAATTAGAAATATAATGTGTTTAATTATGAACGATAACAGTTTTCTTAGTTTGTATTCATTGCATTGGCAGGATTCTTTAGTTAAGACTTAATATATGACAATTCGTTGTATTACTATTTAGTTTTTACAGTTTAGATAAAAACTTAATATATACAGTTTACAATTTAGTTCATTAGGTCTGTTTTCAGATTCAATTATTTAATTTTTACGTCTAATATTTTTTGGAATTATATGATGGATGGATGCAGACTTTCCTAGCAAGTTGACTTGGTGGTGTTGCTTTCAAGTTCTCTCTTTCGTGTGCACATCATCACTACACAATTCTCTCAGGTGACATTGTTCTTTCTTTAATTTGATCATGGTGTTGTGTGGGAATGACAAAAGAAAGAAAAGAAAAGAACAAGAACAATTCATAGAATCTCAAAGAGGATCTATGGATAAGTTTGTTAAAAGAAAAACTACAGCTAGTGCTAGTCCTAGTATAGAACCTAGAGTCAATCCTCATGATCATTCAAGTGAAAAATTAGATGATATTGTGAATAAATCTCATGAGAACATGTCAAATCCGTCTAATATGAAAAGCTTGAATGTTGATGAACTTCCTCTTGATATCTATGATCCTATAAATTGGAATAATCTTGACAATAAAACAAGAGATTTGTTGATTGAAAAAGGACCGAAAAGAGATATGAATTTTGTGTTTCCGAATGATGATAAAACTAAGAGACACTTTGCATATAAGTATTATTTTAGAAAGTTGTCTAATGGGGAAACTGAGGATAGAAAGTGGTTGGTTTACTCAAGACATGGGGATACTGTGTATTGTTTTTGATGTAAGTTATTTCAGTCTCATGGCCAGTTCAGTTTATTAGCAACAGAAGGTTTAAGAGATTGGAAACGTATTGGTGATAGATTAAACACACATGAGAAAAGTGATGAGCATATGGCTAACATGAAGATTTGGAATGACTTAAAAGTTAGATTTCAAAGTAATCTAACTATTGATAAAGAATTCGATAAAGAAATTTCAAAAGAAAAAGAACGTTGGAGACAAGTTTTATACAGAATAATTGCTGTTGTGAAATGTCTTTCAAAAAGAAATTTGGCATTTCGAGGTTCAAGTGATCAACTTTACCAAGATAGTAATGGTAATTTTTTAGGAATGATTGAGACGATTGCTGAATTTGATTTGATTATGCAGGATCACATTAGACGCATCCAAACGCATGAGATACATCATCACTATCTTGGTCATAACATTCAGAATGAGCTGATTTCTCTTCTGGCTTATAAGGTTAGGCTTTCTATCACAAGTATTATTAAAGAGGCAAAATACTTTTCTATTATCCTTGATTGTACACCCGACGTGAGTCATCAAGAACAAATGAGTATAATAGTACGATGCATGAATATGTCAAGTGAAAAGATAAGAATAGAAGAATATTTCTTAGAGTTTCTGGAGGTATATGATACTTCGGGACTAGGCCTTTTTAAAGAATTACAAAAAGCTCTTAAGTCACTTGATCTTGATATTGAGAATGTGAGAGGACAAGGTTATGATAATGGTTCTAATATGAAAGGAAAGCACCAAGGAGTTTAAAAGCGATTGCTAGAAATTAATCCAAAAGCATTATTTATGCCATGTACTTGTCATAGCTTGAATCTTGTTGTTAGTGACATGGTACATTCTTGTATGAAAGCTGTATCTTTTTTTGGAATTGTGCAACGCATATATAACTTATTTTTAGGCTCTACCAAAAGATGGAATATTTTACTTAAACATGTTCCATGGTTAACGGTAAAAAACCTGTCTAATACTCGATGGGAGAGTCGAATCAAAAGCGTCAAGGCTATAAGATATCAAGCTCCTCAAATAAGGTCAGGTTTACTAGAATTATATACCTTGTGTGATGATGCTATATCCAAAAGTGAAACTGAAAGTTTGGTTTATGCACTTGAAAATTTTGAGTTTTTACTTGGGATGGTTATTTGGCATGACATTTTATTTGCTATTAACTTGGTGAGTAAGAACTTACAAGCTAAGTCTATGTGTATTGACAATGCAATAAAGCAAGTAAAAGGTGTCATGACTTTTTTTGAAAAATATAGAAATGATGGATTTAGCTTAAGTATGAATATAGCTAAAAGTCTTGCTGATGATATGGATGTTGATGCTATATTTCCATGTAAGCGTCGGAGGTTTAGGAAAAAACAGTTTGATGAAAACAGTCAAGATGAAGTAACTCAAACACCTGAGGATGCTTTTAAAATTGATTATTTTTTAGTTGTTGTGGATATGGCAATTGTTTCTTTGATTAGTAGATTCGAGCAAATGAAAACATTTGAGACTGTTTTTGGATTCTTATATAATTTGGTGAAACTAAAGTCACTTGATGCTACTGAATGAAGAGAACATTGCACTAATTTTCATAATACATTTTCTCATGGTGGTTCATCAGATGTTGATTTGGATGAATTTTACTCTGAGTTAAGAATTTTGCAGGTGACTTTGCCCGATGAAGCAATGACACCTATCGAGGTTCTTGAGTTTGTTAGAAATATTGGTTGCTATCCAAATGTTGCTATTGCTTATCGAATTTTATTAACCACTCCTGTGACAGTAGCATCAGCGGAGAGGAGTTTCTCTAAGCTAAAGTTGCTGAAAAATTATATGAGATCATCAATGTCCAAAGAAAGATTGAACGGTTTAGCAATTTTATGCATTGAAAAAAACATTTTGGAGAGTATGGATTTTAAAACAATTATCAATGATTTTGCATCAACAAAGAGTAGAGCCAAACGTTTTAAGTGATTATTTTTTAAATAACTGATACTTCCTCTTTTTGTTTCCAATCTAACTAGCTTTTTGATGGAGTGCAGCTTGACGAATCGTGGAACTTCTAAACCAAAAGATAGTTTTTTTTTTCAACAAACTGGCAACGCAATGATTCACACTTAGGTTTTTCTTGTTACTTTATTTAATATTTATTGTTTGTGGTATTTTGTTGACATTGTATAAATAGGTCACATTTTTTGTATTTTGCCAAGGGTTGATGAAATAGTTAAGACGGGGCTGAACGAGCCCTTTGATGATCTCGTCGGTGTAAAACTCAGGTTCTGATTTTTGAAGTGATAACAAATGAGTGATCATCGTCTTCGCAAGCTCTGTTTTTCCTTTGTTTCTCCGATGCTCATCGACCAAATTCTGCAAAAACTTATCCAATTTCGAACCAATTTTCTTCCCTTTTTTAATGAATCCATCAAAATCGAATAGCTTCAGAATCGGAAGAAAATCTCCGACATATGTAAACCCTCCGAGCTCAAACGCTTCTCTAATCAGCTCCAGAACTTCCTTAGCCTCATCGTTGTCCTCGCCGTAGTAACGTTTGTAGGCGCTCAAATTTCTGGAAATGAAATTGCGGACTAAATCTTATAAACGCGACACCGACGAAGCAAAGGCGAGACTTGGTCTCTGTCCTTAACTCAATAAATCGCTGGTAGTGTGACCGTTTGATGCGACTTTTGAATCCCAGGATACAATTGCTAACGACCCTTTTTCGCAACACTCAAAAAAAGAATCCAGTGAACTATATATTCTACGATGCTCTCGAGAAAACGACTTACGAATTTTTTCTTGTTGGTTTTGCTTTTTCAGATCAGAAAGCGAATGATTGAATGAATTATTTCTGTCGAATTGATGCGATATATATAGGGTGAGAGGGGCGGTTTCTGCTCAAGAAATTCGCGAGCATATTCGGATATTCTAAGGAATATTCGAATATTCCTTTTTCCGAATTCTTGGAGCACACGCGTCGGAATATTCTTTAAAAGATTCGGATATTCCTTTTTGCGTATCCGAAAAAGAATATTCCTTTTTTTCGAATTCCTTAATGGGCTTCAGAAATTCCTTACGAATTTTCCCCAAAAAGAAAGATACGCGCGCGGGGGCTTCTGGAGGCCCATTGCCACGACCCCCGACCCGACCCGACCTGACCTGGTCGTTGCGTCGCGGTATGGCGTGCAGTGGTTCCCATTTTCTCATCCCATAGTCATTTAAACTCATGTATAAACATGACCATATATATACCACATTCCAACACAACTTCCAAGCAATGTGGGACAATTTCCACATTTCACTTAAAAATGAGGCTTTGCCACTTTTGGCCCATGCTCATTTCAATTCAACTTTTACACAATTTATAGACCCAATATGTCTTGTTAAATTGTGGCCCAACAATCCCCCACATTAATAGAAATGACTCTAAACATTGAAACAAAAGGACTTAGACAGACTCGACTAGACTAGACATGACTCGACTAGACTAGACAAACTTTCGAGAGTATGCGAAGATGTAACTATATCTGAGAGGTAGCGTGTTTCAGCTTTGAACCAATCATTTTTAATATCTGTCGGGTTTACTTGGCTAGGAGGTGAACATGATGTCTTGAACCACTCAGACTTTGATGTAAACCTAGACAACAGGTATAACATAGCTACATTTTCTCGTAGAATTATGTTCTCTATTGTGTTCATTTTGGCCTTGAACTTTCCTGGTTTTTCATGAGTGAACTTGGAGAATATAGCCTTACTTTCATTCTCCTAGAAACGGCCCCATTTCACACTCATTAGGTGATCTGTCATGAGTTTCCTTTCAGAAGTATCCTGTTATACTCAACTATGATGAAACTATGAAATCATTAAAAGCCCAATGCTTATCCTTATCACATACATGTAGCACTGTTTATCATCCTAGGAACTGGGCACATAAAGTGCTCTTTCTGATTCAGCTTAATTTAGTTGTCCCTTTGAACCTACTTCTTGGGATCGCCAACACGTGGGGGTTTCCATCAAACCTCCTCTTAATTTACAGGCTTTAGGCCCATTCCTCTTGATGACTTTACCACTTGATCACGTGACAATCCTTTAGTAAATGGATCCGCTAGATTGTCATTTGATTTTATGTAATCTATGGTGATTACTCCTGTTGAGATCAAGTGTCTAATGGTTTTATGTCGTCTTCTAATATGACGAGATTTACCATTATAGAGATTATTCAGTGCTCTAGCTATAGCCGACTGGCTATCACAGTGTACACGAAGAGCTTGCACTGGTTTCTCCCACATCGGTATATCTTCCAACCAGTTCCGAAGCCATTCTGCTTCCTCTGCGGCTTTGTCTAGCGCTATAAACTCAGATTCCATGGTTGATCTGGCCAACAAAGTTTGTTTGGAAGATTTCCAGGACACAGCTGCACCTGCCAGCGTGAATACATAGCCACTCGTAGATTTTGAGTTTTTGGAGTCGGATATCCAATTTGCATCGCTATATCCTTTCAGAATTGCCGGTTCTTTGCCATAGTGCAGACCATAATTTTGTGTATAACGTAAGTAATTTAATACTCTTGTTATAGCTTTCCAATGAGTATGTCCTGGATTACTGGTGTAGCGACTAAGCACGCTATTGAGCGCTTAAATCGGGTCTAGTACAATTTGTTAAGTACATCAGATATCCGATCACCCTTGCATATTCCACTTGTGACACCGCTTCGCCTGAATTTTTAGTCAGATGAAGTTGGGGGTCAACTAGAGTTTTTGCCATCCCATTAGAATATGCTTTAAATCTTTCAAGTATCTTTGCAGCATAATGAGCTTGAGACAACATAATTCCTTCAGAATTTCTAATTATCTTGATTCCTAGAATCACGTCCGCAAGTCCCATATCTTTCATGTCAAATTTTTGACTAAGCATGGTCTTAGTCTGATTGATCATGTCTTTACTACTCCCAATAATGAGCATGTCATCTACATACAAACATAGCAAGACATACCCATTTGGCGTACTTTTGGCATAGATACACTTGTCACATTCATTTATTGAGAATCCGTTTGACATCATTACATTGTCAAATTTCTCATGCCATTGTTTTGGAGCTTGTTTAAGCCCGTATAATGACTTCACAAGTCTACAGACTTTGTGTTCTTGTCCTGGGATGACAAAACCTTCAGGTTGTTTCATGTAAATCTCCTCTTCTAAATCACCATTTAGAAAGACAGTTTTTACATCCATTTGATGGATTTCCAGGTCACTTAATGCTGAAATTCCTATCAGCATTCTTATAGAGGTTATTCTCGTCACTGGAG
>CM051382.1:5931182-5954708 GCA_028015245.1 Cardamine occulta
AATAGGTGTCAAGGAAATCCAAACCTTCTTTTTGTCGAAAACCTTGCACCACCAACCTGGCCTTGTATTTATCTATTAATCCATCAGTTTTTAACTTGGTTTTAAAAATCCATTTACACCCTAGTGCTTTAAACCCTTGGGGTAGATTGGTTATCTCCCATGTATGGTTTTGCATAATGGAGTCGATCTCACTATTGACGGCTTCCTTCTAGAAAGGTCCATCTTGTGTAGACATGGCTTCTGCAAATGTTCTTGGTTCGTTCTCTAAGAGAAAAACCATCATGAAATCATCGCCAAAAGATTTTTCCTTACGAGCTTTTTTACTGCGTCTAGGTTCATCTTCAGGATGTTCTTCGTCCTCTTGGACTGAAGTACCAGAGGTGCTTGCCTCATTTTCGTCTCTTTGATCACGTGTCCATTTTGGGTACGATGTATCCTTGCAAGGGAACACATTTTCAAAGAACGATGCATTGCGTGATTCCATTATTGTATTAACATGGATATCTGCTATCTCTGATTTATATACCAAGAACCGATAGGCAGTACTATTGTGTGCATATCCAATGAAAATACAGTCCACAGTTTTTGGTCCTACTGTGACCTTTTTCGGAGGTGGTACGGCTACTTTTGCTAGGCACCCCCACACTTTGAGGTATTTGTACGAAGGTACAACACCTTTCCAAAGTTCATAGGGTGTTTTACCCGTTACTTTGTGTGGAATTTTGTTAAGGATATAATTTGTGGTAAGCAATGCTTCCCCCCACATGTTCTGGGCTAACCCAAATTTTTGCAACATTGCATTCATCATTTCTTTTAGAGTTCGGTTTTTTCGTTCCGTAACTGCAATAGATTCTGGTGAATAAGGAGCAGTCGTTTGGTGGATAATCCCATGTTCTTGACAAAAAGTATTAAACCTACCATCGTACTCTCCTCCTCTGTCGCTTCTGACTATTTTAATAGTCTTACTTAGTTGATTCTCAACTTCTAATTTAAATTCCTTAAATTTTTCCAAAACTTCGTCTTTGCTTTTTAGCAAATAGACATAACAATACTTCGTGTGATCATCTATAAATGTCACAAAATATTTTTTCCCACCTCTAGTTGGTACATATTTTAAGTCACATAAATCTGTGTGTATTAAACCTAAAGGTGTGTTTGTTCTTTCGACATGGGGTGATGGTGTTTTAGTGAGTTTGGCCTGTACACACACTTCACATTTTTCTTTACTCATTTTGCATTTATATATTAGGTTCATATTCATCAAACGATTTATTGATTTATAATTTACATGTCCCAATCTTTCATGCCAAATATTAAAAGACTCAAGCAAGTAAGCAACTGAATTCTTATTCATTTCAACATCGGTTACAACAGTTTCTGGATCAACATCTGAAACAACATTTGCAACATTCTTATTCTTAGAGCTACTTGCTTCACCCTTGTCACCCTTGGCAACTGCCTAGACGCACATCTTCACAAGTCCTTCCTTGACGTATCCCTTTCCAAGGTACATGCCAAACTTCTTCAGTATGAGGTTGTCAGCCTCAAAGATCACAGCAAATTTCCCATGAAGAGCTGTGACTCTGACTTGCTCTTCTGATAGGTGATGAACATCGCCCTGTCATTGCATATGTGAGTTGTGGCACCAATGTCGTACCACCATTCACTTGGATTGTCTTCCACCATGTTGAACTCAGTCACCACAGCACAAAGGTCCCTTTCAGTGAGGTTGGCTTGGAGCTGCAAGGTCTTGGCTTTGCTGCGACAATCAGTGGCCTCGTGACCATTCTTACCGCAATAGAGGCATTTGCCCTTAAAGAACTTCTTCTCAGATGGTTCAGCGGCACCTTTCTTCTTGAAGTTCTTGGCCGTTGGCTTCATAGGAGAAGTAGTAATGGCCTTGCCTTTGCCTTTTTCATTGGCCTTCCCTTTGTGAACAGCCACATTCATAGTGTGCTCACGGAACTGGATCCCGTTTGCAGTCTGGTTTGCAGTCCGGTTTCTGTCCTCGGTGTTTAACCTCTGAATCAAATCTTCTAGACTCATCGCCTTCCTCTTGTGCTTGAGGTAGTTCTTGAAGTCGATCCAACCCGGAGGAAGCTTCTCGATGAAACTGTTCACCGTGAAGATTTCACAGATAAACATTCCCTCAGCAGCGACTTCTTGACATATTCGTTGGAATGCCTCCACTTGTTCCATGATGGGTTTGGTGTCAACCATCATGAAGTCATGAAATTTTGCGGTCGCAAACTTCTGACATCCAGCATCGTCAGCTTTGTATTTCTTCTCCAAAGCTAACCACAAGGCTTTGGAAGTCTTGGTCCAGAGTAGATTCAGAGAGATCCTCCACAAGCCATCCTAAAATCCAGCCTTTGGTCATGAAATCTCCTTGATTCCATGCATCCACCGTTCCAACGACATGCACATCCGTATTTCCCTCAGGAATGATGGGCTAATCCTCCGTCAGATACCTGGAGAGGTGCATCGCATGGAGAAAAAAATACGAGACTTGGTCTATATCCGAAAAAGAATATTCCTTTTTTTTCGAATTCCTTAATGGGCTTCAGAAACTCCTTACGAATTTTCCCCAAAAAGAAAGATACGCGCGCGGGGGCCTCTGGAAGCCCATTGCCACGACCCACGACCCACGACCCACAACCCGACCCGTGTTGTGCCGTGCGGCGGCGGCGGCGCGCGCGTGTGGTTCCCATTTTCTCATCCCATAGTCATTTAAACTCATGTATAAACATGACCATATATATACCACATTCCAACACAACTTCCAAGCAATGTGGGACAATTTCCACATATCACTTAAAAATGAGGCTTTGCCACTTTTGGCCTATGCTCATTTCAATTCAACTTTTACACAATGTATTGACCCAATATATCTTGTTAAATTGTGGCCCAACAACGTTTTCCGGCGACCATTCTCATAACAAAGTTAAAAGTAAGTCCAGAAAGCAACGGTCTAAGTTTCACACTTACAAATTCATTTCCTCCGGATGTTGCCACATACGTGTAACACCCGAAGCAGAGCTCTTACTTCATCTCTTCGAATTTCCAACGACTCTTTTAAACGAGCGGCGGAGAATATCTCCAGAGTACAGATACAGCAGAGTTTGCGCCAGTGCTCATACTTTCAACGTTTAAAGTGCTAGCATGTGACACTTTCAAGGTTAAAAATGCTATTTTTCGTTTTTAAAATAGATTTTTCAATAGTTTAAGTGGATTATGTAGTACATATGGTTAAAACAACCAGTTACCAAGTAAAAGTCAAAGTGGTTAGAAAGTAAAAGTAAGAGATAATTGGGTAGAAGACAATTGTCTGATCCAAAATTAGCTAAAGAGCAATATTAGCAATTGGGCTGAGACAAGGAAAATTTTAGAGTATATTTTTTCCGAATATACCCCACATGCCTAATTGACTTCTTTGATTTCTCCTTCAATCTGCATTCAAATGATGTGACTTATGAATCATTTAAAATATATATATATTTCCCTCTCTTTCAAATGAACAACCATGAATGTGTATTCTTCAAGTTCTCTTTATTTCTTCTATTCTTCTTTGACAAATCAATGTTTTGGTGAAGATCTTACAAAATATTGGCATAAATCCGACATAATCATAATTCCGTAAATGAAGACGCGACCTTTGGGTGTTTCAAAGCAAAATCTAGATTCTTGAGCAAACTCTTAACTCACATCATTTCTCTTTCATCTACTCATAGGCCTAGCTGCGAAAACGACGTCGTTTTGATGAGATACAGCCGCGGAAGCTGACGTGACGACTACGGCTAGATGAGAACCTAGCCGGAGAGAAAATATGTCGCCGAGGTTTTGAGAAAGGTCACGGAGGGTACGGTGAACAGGTTCTTTGAGAAGGTGGAGGTATCTGATCACCGGGAAACCCACGGGACTTGGCGGTAAACTATTCTTCTTGTTTGATCGGAAAAGATACGCTGCTACAATTACTCCGATGATTAGAGAGACTAAAATCAAATTGAACATCTTGTCTATTCTATTGATTTCGTGGTCCAATGAGGGACCATTTATATAAATGTGTGTACATTGAATGAATATGTTAAATGTATAGACATTTTTTCCCCGCATATAGTCAATAATATACGCTGAAACGTGTCATGGATGTGTTTATTTTTTAAAAAATATTTTGCCACACTTTTAAAGACACTAAAAGAGAATCCATCTATTGTTGCGTTTAATTAATGACATTTAATTTTTTAAAGTATTATTTTAATATCACACAAAACTTTGAAATTGATTTAATATCCTCTCCGTTTTTAAATAGATGATACTTTAGCTAAAAGCAATTTAGCCCATGGATATCTGCATTCAGGTTCTAATTCAAAAAATCGGATATCTGGGTAAAGTGGATCCGGATCCGGATAATAAAATTTCAGATCCGTCGGATTCGGATAGTAAGAAATTCTGGACTGGATATACGGATCCAGTCTTTTTTTTTTTTTTTAAATCCATATCCGTTAAAAAAAAGGTTTTTAGTACCAGATATCCAGATCCTGTAGAAATTTGAGAAGAAAAAGGTGAAGATTTCAAACTCTCATATCTCTTTTCTTCCCACGCCAAGAACACAAGAAAGAGAGAAGATATATTTTATTTCTCTAAAATTTTCTTCTCAATTAATTAATTGTTACAACAATTACACATATATAAGAAAAGCACAAAGCACATGTGCTTAAAATCATAGCCACATAAACATGTGGTTTAAAAGTCTCCACACTTGTCCACTAACACAAGTGGATCAAGTGGGGTCACTTAAAAAAATATCTTCCTGGGATACTATTCACCTCAGGTTACTATTCAAACCGCAAAGGTACTATTCATCATGGGTACTGTTCATCCTAGGTACTATTCATCCCGAGACACACACCATCCCAAGATTACTATTCATCCCATGAATCTTTGTCTTAGTGTTCCGACAAAGTCACTATTCACGCTGTAAACTGCGGTTACTATTCATGCTGCTAAATTTGCTGAAGATCACTATTGCTGCTGCTAAGCACTATTCTTGCTGCTAAGTACTATTCCATTATGGAATATGGACCACATCTTCAAGTCTTCATCACTAAGGAATCATCACAAGTCAAGCACACCAAGGTTGACTAGTCTTCTAGCTCCAGCAGACTCAGATCAATCCTGTTCCAAGTCTGCGTCCAAATCTTCCTTGGCACTTCTACATTGATCCCTTCTTCATTTGTCTTGGTCCATCTGCACTCAATCCTCAACAACATGATTCAACCATAGTCACAAGCAATCATACCTAACCACAATGAGACCTTGGGCTTTGATTCCCTTGGCCTTTACTTTTCTTTGCGGGTTAGTTCTTGTCTTCACCAAGCTTCAGCTGCGCCACTCTGATTCAAGCTCCCCTCTTCTTGGCTTAGCTTCACTCGGTCTTGTCTCCTCGGGCTTTTTGTCTCGACTTCAAGCTTCTCGGATTACATCTTCTACCTCGCCTTCCACACACATTGTCAATGGCTTCTTTGGCCACTCTTGGGAGTTTCCTCTATCCGTTGGTGCCACTTCCAGCTGCTTCTCGGATCACCACTCATTGGTTTCACCTTCAGTTTCCCACAACATTCCTCCAAGTGCTGCCTGTCCGGTCAGCCCCAGAATGCTTGGTTTACCTTTCCGCAGCTTCCTCGGTGCTACGCCTCTCAGTATAAGTTTCACACTTCATCTATAAAGATCGATCTTGGTTTCAACATTTCATAGATTCGACCTTGATCCTCCAAAAACCGTTCGCTCCAATCCCACTCATGGTATGACTCATCCTATCTCATTGGGCTACCACTACACCGAAGCCACCACACTATCGGTCAATCCCAACTCCACCAATGATAACCCATCTCAAGTCTCGTTGAGCTGACACTCAACCGGTGCCGCCACACTACCGGTCGACCTCAACTTATCCTTTGATCCACCTCGGGATGCTTCGCCTCTCCGTTATCTACATTGTGGTCGCCCTCTTCCACTAGGGTCGTGATATATTAGTATTTTGTCCCATTTTAACTAGTCTTTTTATCTTGTTTTCGAGTCTTTTTCTAGTTTCTTTTGTGTCTTTTCAGGTATTTTGAGGCTCTGGAGCATGTATTGAAGATATTTGAGCACATTGGAGCAAAAGAAGCAATTTGGAGCAAAAAGACGATTTTTCACCCAGAGCGGGTGCTCGCCAGGGTGCTCGCCCGGGGTGCTCCAACCTATTTTACCTAGACACGTTTTTTTATTTAATTTTGAGAATAAAAAGAGGCCAGCCGCCTCAGACTTGTACCACGTTCATTCTCAGACTTTAGTTTTTTCGTTCTAGGTTATTTTTGGTTCTAAGACACCACCACTTTGTTCTTCTACCTTTTCGATTTGGATTTGTATTACTCAGCTTTGGATCTCTATTCTCCTATCGTCGATCACTCCACAACTCTGTTTGAGAAGTTTTCCTGAACCTTATTCTTTTTAATAAATCATGAATTCATCTTATTGCCTTGTTGTGTTTGATTTCGCTATGTGTGAGTAGATCCCTAGCTAGGTTAAGGTTTTCAATAGTGATTTAGGTTGTTAATGGCTGAGCACAAATAGGATTGGAATTTATATGTCTTCGCCAATAGGGGTTCGTAATTCTTAGATTAGCTTGATCACCTAGTCTATGATTTTAGGTTAAACTTATTCACGAGAGTGCTCTAGGTTGCTAGATAAATCATTGGTGAGCAATTGGTGCGTAACCAGTGAGAGTTGATTGTTGCGATTGATTGTGAACAGATTGAACCCGCTTGTTAATGCTTATCGTCTTCGCTAGGTCCAGACGAGAGTTTCGGTATCTAGGTTGTTAGATAAAGTTATCTATACATCACGAGAGTGGGACAACATTTATTTATGTTTGAGTTCTAGACCGGTAGTTAATTAGCACGGAATAGTTGCTCAACCTTATCTCCGAATCACCGGCAAAACGCCTTAACCTAGTGCTTTTTATTAATTGTTTTACATCGATTTATTTTATTTGTTGATGTTCTGAAAATTACACCAACCAATATTTTGTCTTAGCTTTAAATTAAAATCTATAATTTCATAGTGTAACCTTAGTCTCTGTGCACTTGCAGAAAATATTTTGGGTTAAACCTCGACATATCATGTTTTTGGCGCCGTTGCCGGGGACCAATTGCGTTACCTTTGATTTTTGATTTTATTTTCAGTCTAAGAAACTACTAATTATTTTTCCTTTTTCT
Source organism: Cardamine occulta (assembly GCA_028015245.1). Classification (NCBI taxonomy): domain Eukaryota; kingdom Viridiplantae; phylum Streptophyta; class Magnoliopsida; order Brassicales; family Brassicaceae; genus Cardamine; species Cardamine occulta. Next base: position 5,938,439 of record CM051382.1, read on the forward strand.
TTTTCTTTTTCTTATGATTCAGGTGCATGACCAGTAGAAGAACATGAAGAAATTGCACCGAGAACTTAGTTGATTTTTCAAACGAAGAGCTAGCTAGGCTAGAAAGGGAGAGCCGACAGCGAAGACTCACTACAGCTGCTCCGGTCATTATGGCTGAACAAGACAATGGAATGGCTGCTCAGTTGCAGATGCTTCGGGATGAGATGGAACAGATGCGGAGATATAGACAAGAAGCTCAGCAACAACAGCCTGGTATTGGAGACTCGGATAATCCACACGCCTACTACCAGAACCGAGCTGCCATTGTGCCTCCAGCAATTCAGAGGCAAGACTTCGAAATCAAACCTCAAATGATTTCGTTGGTAAAGCAACACCTTTTCCATGGACTGCCTGCTGAAATACCCATGGACCACATCGAAAATTTTGAGGAAATCTGCAGCACCACGGGCTCTAATGGAGTGCCTAATGAGTTTTTGAAGTGCAAGTTGTTCCCGTTTTCACTTGCGGACAAGGCATCATGGTGGTTGAAGTCACTACCACCAGGTTCATTGAAGACATGGGCTGAATGTAGAGCAGCGTTTCTGGATCACTTCTACACTAAGTCGAAAACCGCATCTTTAAGGAACAAGATATCTTCATTCCAACAGCATTCCGGTGAAGCTTTTTGTGAGGCTTGAGAAAGGCTGAAGGAATATCGCAGAGAGTGTCCACACCACGGGTTTAAGGACGAGCAGATTCTGGGTATATTCTATGATGGAGTTGAGTGGGATTACCGAAATGCGTTGAATGCAGCTAGTAATGGCGACTTTATGACCAAGACTAAAGAGGGCGCTTTTCGAGCTCAAACAACAAGTCTCCTGAGTATGATAGGTCTAGGAAAGTCAACAGTATGGACATGAGAAGATTGATGAGCTGACGGCAAGGGTTAACCTACTCCTTAGGGGAAACCAAAAATCGGTTCACTTTGTGGATGAGAATGGGAGTGCACCAATCTCCCAAAATTTTGAAGAGGATGATTGTGCTGGTATGCAAGAGGTCAGTTATGTGAGTGGACAAGAATATGTGCAGGACCGTGGGTTCAATTCAAATTATAGGAGCCACCCGAACCTTTCTTACCGAAGCACCAACGTCGAGAACCCACAAGACCAGATTTATCTGCAACAACAAGGAGGTATGAATCAGTTGCCTCAGGCTCAGGGTTTCCAGAAGTTTTACTCCAGCAACACTCAGGGGAACCAGTATGTCCCCAATCAGAATCATAGTCAGTTCCATGGAGGAAACCAACAGCAAAACGACCAATTCGCTACACCACCACAAGCTATCTCCGCGCCTACATCTCTAGATGAGCTGAAGAGTCTTATGCAGCAACTCATGGTAAACCAACAGAAGGCGTCTACTGAGATTAATGCCAAGGTTGATCACATGTATAATGATCTGAATGCGAAGTATGAAGCTGTTATCGCTCACGTGAAGAAGCTTGACATGCAAGTTGCCCAAACCGCTGAAACCATCAAACGACAACAAGGAGCTCTCTCAGCAAGGGGTGAGCATAGCCCCAGGAATGGAAGTGGTTATAGTGGCTCAAGTGCTCAAGTGAACTTCATTAGGGATGAAGAGAATGAGCTTAAACGGATGATGAAACTGATCCTTGATGGACAAATCAAGAATGCTCAGCAGATGAACGAACGGATTGCTACTTTGGATTGGAAGGTTCAGTGCCTAAGTATTGACGGACAACGCGAAGTCATGAAAAACTTCACCGCAGTGGAGCTGAGAAGTGAGAAAGTGTTGGCACCTCCAACTAGCCCTAAAGTCATTGGAAAGGGTAAAAAGCAAGCTACGGAACACAAGACCCAAGGAAAATCTCTTGCCACAGATGAATATATGCTGGAACATGGTTCACACTCAGAAACACAGGTTGAGACTGCTCCAGCAGAATCTCAGACCAAATCTACCGAGCACACAAAATCTTCTCGGGAGCACCTGCTCCGACAGGGTGCTCTGGCCTGTTCTGGAGAAACTCCTCCAACGAGGATTTATTCTCCCAAGGTTCCTTTTCCAGGTCCATCTCCAGCGGTTAAACTAAGGCATCTCCCCAAGATCGGAGATCCCGGAAAGTTTGTGGTTCCATGCTCTATACTTGGAGTTGATTTTGAGGATTCTCTTTGTGATTTCGGTTCCACAATAAACGTCATGTCTAAGGCAACCGCACAAAGCTTAGGGATTGAGAACATCCTTCCATCTCCTAGAACCCTCAAATTTGCGGACGGGGCGATATCAACTTCACAAGGACTCATCAAAGACCTCGAGGTAAGAATTGATGATTGCTTAATGCTTTGTGATTTTCAGGTGGTCGAAATGAGGAATAATGCTTACATGCCATTGATCCTGGGAAGGCCATTCCTCACTACAGTAGGAGCTATTGTTGACTTACCTCAAAAGAGGGTCTCTCTCGCTAAAGTCAGCAAGGGTGTGTTCTATGTAGCGATTTCTGATGGCAAGCAAAATGGCTCCTATGTTGTCGTAGAGGAGAAGGCTAAGTTTAAGTCTGGGGGAGCTCAAAAACCACCACCATACCCTGATCCTCCTGCGGATCCACACTCTCGCGCTTAGGCACTGCTGCAGTCAAGCTAATGACGTTAAACAAGCGCTTGGTGAGAGGCAACCCACTGGTAAGGTTTCTTGTACATAATTCGTTTTAAATTTCTTTTGATAGTAACTTTTTATTTGTGATTTCAGTTCTTAATCTCTAAAAAAAAAAAAAAGTGAAAACTGATCGAGCAACCCAAAACTGGCCCGAGCACCTGCTCCGCCAGGGTGCTCCATGGGCGACGAGCATGACACCGCGACTACTCTGTGATATCCCCCTTTACCCTCTATCTTCATTGTATTATCCGTGTGTGTTTTTAATTTTTATTTGTCGCCAATCTCTTGTTCTTTTTCACACCCGAGATGGTGTGATTCAAGTCCGGGGGAGCGGTTAGTTATTTTATTTTATTTTTCTATTGAGTCTTGTTGTTGTGTCAGTCCCAAGAGTTTTATATTTTTAGTGAATCAGGTCCTGCTGCTTGGTTTACTTTTATAACTATTTTATCGAGTCTGTTTTAGTGTTTTATTGAGTCAAAAGCTTGTTTGGGAATTATGAACTTGATCTATCGGATTTATTTTCGGACTAAGGATTACTTGTATGACTCACAGCTTCGCCAAAGTTCTGTATCGAAAAGGCATTGGGCGGATTAAATATTCCACAAAGCTCACGCTCAGCAGGAAATAGGTTGAACCAATGTCATCTCTAATTTTTATTCGACTTCTAATCTTGACTTTTAATTTCTTTCTCAGGGATTTGACGTCCATTGGGCAAGACTTATTCGAACCGTAAAAGACACTGCAACTCTCCACAAAGTATGCTCTTTTCTCTCCAACTCTCCTCTTGGTCCGATTTTCATAAAAAAAAATAAGAAAAAGAAAAGAAGGAGTTCAAAGCAGCAAGCTCAAGTGAACCAAGGGATGATGCGTAAACTCGTCTATCCTTTGTGACCTCATGGAAAGCTTGTTGTAAGGGAAACTAAAAGTTTCGAAGTGAACCAAGGGATGATGCGTAGACCCGTGTATCCTTTGTGACCTCATGGAGATTCGTCCCATAAAAAAAAATAAGAAGAAGCATCAGAAAAGTGATGGCTGTGAGGCAAAGCCTCAGTAAAAAAAAATATGTTGTTGTGTTCGGAAGAGGAAAGAGTTAAGAGAAGAGCATGCGGGAGAGAGTCTTCGGTTAGAAGAAGTCAGCACCCTTTGGGCCGATTTCCCTTGGTAAGATCACTGGACTATTTTCATTAATCTATGTAAGAGATGACAGTGGGGATTCTGAAACTTCTGTTGGGTTGTGAGTAATTAAGGTTAGGTTATGAACCCCACGGCTAATTACGGTACATGTCCTAAGGTCCAGTGAAGAAGGTATGACGTCCGAATTTATTTTTCCAAAAAGCAAGTGAGTTCCCGTGATTTTCAAAACCTCTTCTCAGTTCTTGATCTTGTTTTGTTTGAGGACAAACAAAGGTCTAAGTCCGGGGGAGTTGATATATTAGTATTTTGTCCGATTTTAACTAGTCTTTTTATCTTGTTTTCGAGTCTTTTCTAGTTTCTTTTGTGTCTTTTCAGGTATTTTGAGGCTCTGGAGCATGTATTGAAGATATTTGAGCACATTGGAGCAAAAGAAGCAATTTGGAGCAAAAAGACGATTTTTCACCCGGAGCGGGTGCTCGCCAGGGTGCTCACCCGGGGTGCTCCAACATATTTTACCTAGACACGTTTTTTTATTTAATTTTAAGAATAAAAAGAGGCCAGCCGCCTCAGACTTGTTGTGTTTGATTTCGCTCTGTGTGAGTAGATCCCTAGCTAGGTTAAGGTTTTCAATGGTGATTTAGGTTGTTAATGGCTGAGCACAAATAGGATTGGAATTTATATGTCTTCGCCAATAGGGGTTCATAATGCTTAGATTAGCTTGATCACCTAGTCTATGATTTTAGGTTAAACTTATTCACGAGAGTGCTCTAGGTTGCTAGATAAATCATTGGTGAGCAATTGGTGCGTAACCAGTGAGAGTTGATTGTTGCGATTGATTGTGAACAGATTGAACCCGCTTGTTAATGCTTATCGTCTTCGCTAGGTCCAGACGAGAGTTTCGGTATCTAGGTTGTTAGATAAAGTTGTCGATACATCATGAGAGTGGGGCGACATTTATTTATGTTTGAGTTCTAGACCGGTAGTTAGTTAGCCTTGAATAGTTGCTCAGCCTTATCTCCGAATCACCGGCGAAACGCCTTAACCTACTGCTTTTTATTAATTGTTTTACATCGATGTATTTTATTTGTTGCTGTTCCGAAAATTACACCAACCAATATTTTGTCTTAGCTTTAAATTAAAATCTATAATTTCATAGTGTAACCTTGGTCTCTGTGGATTCGATACCCCATATACTACTGCGTTTGTCTGTGCACTTGCAAAAAATATTTTGGGTTAAAACTCGACATATCAGGTCGCCACGCAACTCGTGCTTCAACGGTCTTCTTCAACACTCGCCCTCAAGATTGGTTTGAGAATGGGAAGAACCAATCTTGACAAGGAAGACCGCTGAGCCTAAGTCTTCTTGAGGAGCTCCACGACCTCTATCAAACACTCCCCCTTAAGACTAGCCCGAGTATAAGAAGAGCTAATCTTACGAAGGGAAGAGCGTAGAGCTTGATTGTGCCAATGAAACCACCACCTCCTGGACTACCTTTCCAACTTGCCATCTTGGACAAGCTTTCGTCTGACTAGCCAGTTCGGGGTTAGCAACAAGGAACACCATCTTCCTCAACATAACACCTCCATGGATTGCTTGCTTAAGCCTATAAGAACGTGCCTTCTTCTTGTAGTTACTCCATCAAGGATCGCCACACGGTTGAGAAGGATCACCTCAAAAGAGATGAAGACCGTGCAGAAGTATAATGACCCCTTCAAGAGCTTCTACTAGTTGGACCATTTGAATCTTCCTCTTGTTGAAAGAGCCACCATAAGAGATAGCATCATCCTTTGAGATTAGTTTTGGAAGTCATGAACCTCTTTGCTCGGAAACTAAGGAGATCAGTCCGCCCTTCTTCTTGTAGCCTAGACCGCCTCCTCCATAGGACTTCTTCCAATGCCAAGAACCACTCCTCAGCGCCAAGCCCATGTCCTTGCCAAGAGCCTTCAGCTTCTTGGGTCTCACCGAGCCACACCTCATGTTCTATGACTTGTCTTCACTTGGAGCTTGCTTGGATCACCATTCAAGGTAACCACCCAACTTCTCCTTCTTAAGTCTTCACTCCCAAAACCATCTTCTTCACTCTTGATGCTTCTTCTCCCACGCCTAGACAATCTCTTGGACTCATTGATAAATCAACTAAACTCCCAAGGATCTTGTTTCCAAAGGAGTAACCGAGGGGAAGATCTTGATACAACCCCTTTAACCACAAAGATGTGTGTGGATCTAGACTCCAACACACAAAAAACAAAAAAGGAAAGGATTTATGTGTAGATCTAGTTTCTTATACACAAATCAAACAAAGAAAACTTGTGGGAGCAACAAGCTAAAACCACAAAACTCTCTCTCACTAAGAAGAGATCCTTTGAGGTGCTCTTATAGCAAAACTGCTAAATCTAAAAACAAGAACCGAGCTCCCCTAAGCAACTAGCCTAGGAGAGCCCAACGAAATCTCTCTCACTTTGTCACCAAGATCTCTGCTCTGCTACCATGTAGAAATTTGAGAAGAAGAAGGTGAAGATTTCAAACTCTCATATCTCTCTTCCTCTCACGCCAAGAACACAAGAAAAAGAGAGGAGATATTTTATTTCTCTAAAATTTTCTTCTCCATTAATTAATTGTTACCACAATTACACATATATATGAAAGCACAAAACACATGTGCTTAAAATCATAGCCACATAAACATGTGGTCTAAAAGTCTCCACACTTGTCCACTAATACAAGTGGATCAAGTTGTATTAGTGGACAAGTGGGCTCACATCAGAAAATATCTTCTTGGGATACTATTCACCTCAGGTTACTATTCAAACCGCAAAGGTACTGTTCATAATGGGTACTGTTTATCCTAAGTACTATTCATCCCGAGACACACACCATCCCAAGATTACTATTCATACCATGAATCTTTGTCTTAGTGTTCCGACAAAGTCACTATTCACGCTGTAAACTGCGGTTACTATTCATGCTGCTAAATTTGCTGAAGATCACTATTGCTGCTGCTAAGCACTAGTCTTGCTGCTAAGTACTATTCCATGATGGAATATGGACCACATCTTCAAGTCTTCATCACTAAGGAATCATCACAAGTCAAGCACACCAAAGTTGACTAGTCTTCTAGCTCCAGCTGACTCAGATCAATCCTGTTCCAAGTCTGCGTCCAAATCTTCCTTGGCACTTCTACATTGATCCCTTCTTCATTAGTCTTGGTCCATCTGCACTCAATCCTTAACAAAATCATTCAACCACAGTCACAAGCAATCATACCTAACCACAATGAGACCTTGGGCTTTGATTCCCTTGGCCTTTACTTTTCTTTGCGGGTTAGGTCTTATCTTCACCAAGCTTCAACTGCACCACTCTGATTCAAGCTCTTCCTCTTCTTGGCTTAGCTTCACTCGGTCTTGTCTCCTTGGGCTTTTTGTCTCGACTTCAAGCTCCTCGGATAACATCTTCTACCTCGCCTTCCACACACATTGTTAATGGCTTCTTTGGTCACTCTTGGGAGTTTCCTCTATCTGTTGGCGCCACTTCCAGCTGCTTCTCAGATCACCACTCATTGGTTTCACCTTCGGTTTCCCACAACATTCCTCCAAGTGCTGCCTGTCCGGTCAGCCCCAGAATGCTTGGTTTACCTTTCCGCAGCTTCCTCGGTGCTACGCCTCTCGGTCTAAGTTTCACACTCTATCTATCAAGATCGATCTTGGTTTCAACCTTTCATAGATTTGACCTTGATCCTCCAAAGACCGTTCGCTCCAATCCTACTCATGGTATGACTCATCCTATCTCGTTGGGCTGCCACTCAACCGAAGCCGCCACACTATCGGTCAATCCCAACTCCACCAATGATAAGTCATCCAGGTCTCGTTGAGCTGCTACTCAACCAGTGCCGCCACACTACCGGTTGATCTCAACTTATCCTTCGATCTACCTCGTGATGCTTCGCCTCTCCGTTGGCTACATTGTGGTCGCCTTCTTCCACTAGGGTAACCACGCAACTGGTGCTTCAACGGTCTTCTTCAACAGATCTGGCCAAAATTCAAAATAATAATTATAATATCGTTATGAATTTTTTAAAAATATATAACGATCTTATTTATAGGACTCTAAGAGAATTTATAGGACTCTAAGAGAATTTTAAAATATATGAATTTTTATTTTTATATGTAATTTTTGTATCTAGCAAATAGATATGTACACTATATATTTTTATATGTAATATAAAATTATTAATAATCAAATATAAAGTTGAAAAATAATATGATATTTTAATTTTAAATAACTTTAGTTGTATACATTATTATTTATTGTTGTCAAATTTAGTTTTGTATTTCTTCTAACCCAAAAATAACTTGAAGTAAATCCAATAATTTAACATTTGTTAATGAATTCATGGAAGTTTGAGTTATAAAAGACAACTGATTTGTTTTAAAAATAGAAAATAACGTTTTAATCCTTGAATGTGTCAGATGCTAACACTTTAAACTTCGAAGGTATTACACTAGCACATTAAACTTCAAAACTATTTTTACTAACACTTTAAACCTTGAAACTACCTCTCGCGTTTCCTCTGCCATAAAATTCATTACAAAATATTTACCAAAAAACTAACAGAATTTCATATAGTAATCTGACGAAACTTTTTGACGGTAATTAGAATGATTTACGAAAAAATAATTTTGTTGGAATTTTAAAACGAAAACGGTTATATCAACTACAAATTTTCCAACGGATTTACGATGGTTACTCAAAAATCCATCACATTAAAATCTATCAAAATTTCGTCACTACAAGAAAAAGTTATCAGAAAATTGACGGAAATTTTGACGGAAATATTTTATCGTAAATCCTTTGGATTACCATCAAAAAATTTCGTCAGATTACCGCAAAACATTCCATTAGTTTTCCGGTAAATATTTTGTAATGAATTTTATGGCATAAAAACGTGGAAGGTAGTTTCAAGGTTGAAAGTGTTAGTAAAAATAGTTTGAAGGTTTAAAGTACTAGTGCAATACTTTCAACGTTTAAAGTGCTAGCATGTGACACTTTCAAGGTTAAAAATGCTATTTTTTCGTTTTTAAAATAGATTTTTCAATAGTTTAAGTGGATTATGTAGTACATATGGTTAAAACAAACAGATACCAAGTAAAAGTCAAAGTGGTTAGAAAGTAAAAGTAAGAGATAATTTTGTAGAAGACAATTGTACGATCCAAAATTAGCTAAAGAGCAATATTAGCAATTGGGCTGAGACAAGGAAAATTTTGGAGTATATTTTTTCCGAATATACCCCACACGCCTAATTGACTTCTTTGATTTCTCCTTCAATCTGCATTCAAATGATGTGAGTTACAAATCGTTTAAAATATATATATATATATAGATGTATATATATTTCCCTCTCTTTCAAATGAACAACCATGAATGCGTATTCTTCAAGTTCTCTTTATTTCTTCTATTCTTCTTTGACAAATCAATGTTTTGGTGAAGATCTTACAAAATATTGGCATAAATCCGACATAATCATAATTCCGTAAATGAAGACGCGACCTTTGGGTGTTTCAAAGCAAAATCTAGATTCTTGAGCAAACTCTTAACTCAAATCATTTCTCTTTCATCTACAGTGTTCATCCTCTTTCTCGACGAGTTTTCTCCACCGTCTTTCAGCTTTTCAACAGGAGTGTTTTTCTCTGCCGTCTTTCCTCTTCTCTTCGTCGTCGCCTGTATGATGATTGAGATGCGTCTTTTCTTATCCCTCGGTTCAGTTTATTCTCTTTCTTTTATAACTTTTTTTAGAACTACTGTTCATCTTCTTGTTTCTTTTCTGAAGATCACTATTGCTGTTGCTAAGCACTATTCTTGCTGCTAAGTACTATTCCATGATGGAATATGGACCACATCTTCAAGTCTTCATCACTAAGGAATCATCACAAGTCAAGTACACCAAGGTTGACTAGTCTTCTAGCTCCAGCAGACTCATATCAATCCCGTTCCAAGTCTGCGTCCAAATCTTCCTTGGCACTGCTACATTGATCCCTTCTTCATTCTTCTTGGTCCATCTGCACTCAATCCTCAACAAAATCATTCAACCACAGTCAAAAGCAATCATACCTAACCACAATGAGACCTTGGGCTTTGTTTCCCTTGGCCTTTACTTTTCTTTGCGGGTTAGTTCTTGTCTTCACCAAGCTTCAGCTGCACCACTCTGATTCAAGCTCTTCCTCTTCTTGGCTTAGCTTCACTCGGTCTTGTCTCCTCGGGCTTTTTGTCTCGACTTCAAGCTTCTCGGATAACATCTTCTACCTCGCCTTCCACACACATTGTCAATGGCTTCTTTGGCCACTCTTGGGAGTTTCCTCTATCCGTTGGCGCCACTTCCAGCTGCTTCTCGGATCACCACTCATTGGTTTCACCTTCGGTTTCCCACAACATTTCTCCAAGTGCTGCCTGTCCGGTAAGCCCCAGAATGCTTGGTTTACCTTTCCGCAGCTTCCTCGGTGCTACGCCTCTCGGTCTAAGTTTCACACTCTATCTATCAAGATCGATCTTGGTTTCAACCTTTCATAGATTTGACCTTGATCCTCCAAAGACCGTTCGCTCCAATCCTACTCATGGTATGACTCATCCTATCTCGTTGGGCTGCCACTCAACCGAAGCCGCCACACTATCGGTCAATCCCAACTCCACCAATGATAAGTCATCCAGGTCTCGTTGAGCTGCTACTCAACCGGTGCCGCCACACTACCGGTTGATCTCAACTTATCCTTCGATCTACCTCGGGATGCTTTGCCTCTCCGTTGGCTACATTGTGGTCGCCTTCTTCCACTAGGGTAACCACGCAACTGGTGCTTCAACGGTCTTCTTCAACAGATCTGGCCAAAATTCAAAATAATAATTATAATATCATTAATTATTAAAAAACAAATGGATCCGGATATCCAGTTTTTGAAACAAATATCCGGGGTTTATGGATCCGAATATTAAAATTAAGGATCCGCCGAATCCGGATCCGGATCCAGATATCATAAAAACACCCGGATGTCTGGATCCTTTACATCCCTAAAAAGCATGCTGTTTAAAAACTATTTATTTTTACATTTTAAAGCACAAAAAAGAAAGAATAATTAATCAAAACATTATTAATTTAAAATGAAAGTATCGGCTTTTATTTGAAATGATGTCTTGTAATCAGTGTCGCACCAACAGTTTATTTATAGGACTCTAAGAGAAATTTAAAATATATGAATTTTTATTTTTATATGTAATTTTTGTATCTAGCAAATAGATATGTACACTATATATTTTTATATGTAATATAAAATTATTAATAATCAAATATAAAGTTGAAAAATAATATGATATTTTAATTTTAAATAACTTTAGTTGTATACATTATTATTTATTGTTGTCAAATTTAGTTTTGTATATCTTCTAACCAAAAAATAACTTGAAGTAAATCCAATAATTTAACATTTGTTAATGAATTCATGGAAGTTTGAGTTATAAAAGACAACTGATTTGTTTTAAAAATAGAAAATAACATTTTAAACCTTGAATGTGTCAGATGCTAACACTTTAAAGTTCGAAGGTATTACACTAGCACATTAAACTTCAAAACTATATTTAACCTTGAAACTACGTCTCGCGTTTCCTCTGCCATAAAATTCATTACAAAATATTTACCAAAAAACTAACAGAATTTCATACAGTAATCTGACGAAACTTTTTGACGGTAATTAGAAAGATTTCCGAAAAAATAATTTTGTTGGAATTTTAAAACAAAAACGGTTATATAAACTACAAATTTTCCAACGGATTTACGATGGTTACTCAAAAATCCATCACATTAAGATCTATCAAAATTCCGTCACTACAAGAAAAAGTTATCAAAAAATTGACAGAAATTTTGACGGAAATATTTTATCGTAAATCCTTTGGATTACCATCAAAAATTTTTGTCAGATTACCGCAAAATATTCCATTAGTTTTCTGGTAAATATTTTGTAATGAATTTTATGGCATAAAAACATGGAAGGTAGTTTCAAGGTTGAAAGTGTTAGTAAAAATAGTTTGAAGGTTTAAAGTACTAGTGCAATACTTTCAACGTTTAAAGTGCTAGCATGTGACACTTTCAAGGTTAAAAATGCTATTTTTTCGTTTTTAAAATAGATTTTTCAATAGTTTAAGTGGATTATGTAGTACATATAGTTAAAACAAACAGATACCAAGTAAAAGTCAAAGTGGTTAGAAAGTAAAAGTAAGAGATAATTGGGTAGAAGACAATTGTCCGATCAAAAATTAGCTAAAGAGCAATATTAGCAATTGGGCTGACACAATGAAAATTTTGGAGTATATTTTTCCGAATATACCCCACACGACTAATTGACTTCTTTGATTTCTCCTTCAATCTGCATTCAAATGATGTGAGTTACGAATCGGTTAAAATATATATATATATATATATATATATATATATTCCTTGTCAATTATATATATATATAAGGTCATCTTAAGAAAACTCTTACATACTAGTTGAACAAAGAAAACTCTTACATACTAGTTGAACAAAGATTTAAACTGTTTAGAAAATTTCTGAATTACAAACTTAACATCTCTTCCTTTTGAGTTTTACAAAGATTAGTCCTCCCGAGTGTTTTTGCCAGTCTTGTGTCTAGCAAGTAAGTCCCGTGAAGTGTAGGGCAATTAAAACCTAGAATTAAGTCTGGATTGTAGGGAATCTAAATCTTTAAAAAACCCATTAGAAATTCATGATGAGTTCGTATTTTAAAAATTCACTAGACAGATCTGAATCATCTTCATCTAGAAGTAGATTTCCAAAAGAATCTAAAAAAGTTATAAATAGTCAAGAAACGACCATAGATGACTTTCAAGGCTCAATTGACAATTGGGAAATCCCAAGAGTCAATAGAGATCAAATCTATCAAATCTCACGGATGAATTTCCTAAAAACAAATTTCTCAATTAAAACAGAAGAACGTGACATACAATTAACCAAACCTTTTGAAACAATTGAATTATTTTCACAGAACACTTTACAAAGACATAGGGAAAAGAATTTCAAATACATACATATTGGCTTAGTCCAAGTCGGTATAAAACCACTTTCAAAAGAAGGTCTTAATACTTCAATTTTAGCTATCCTAAGAGATACTAGATTCAAGCTATTTGAAGACTCTTTGCTCAGCTCTATAGAGTCAAGCCTTTGTGCTGGTCCAATATCATTTGATTGTTATCCGAATTTCACCGTTTCTTTAAATGACAAAAATATATTAAAATCACTGGTTTTACAAGTTAAAACACATAACTATGAAATGATCGAAGGATCAATTCCGATTGCTTTGGTTTTTAGACTACATTATAAAGCCATGACTAGTGCCTTTTCTTCAAAAGTAAAAATATCGAGTAAAAAGGGTGAAACACTCTTACTCCAAACCGATTTTTCAAAATCAAACTCTGTTATTCCAAGATCAATTCAATGGAAAGATGTAAACCTTCCAGATGAATGGATCCTTGAAGGAGTAACTCAACCAAAACCTCAAAACCCTGTAGAACCAATAGAGCCAAACACACGTTTAAAAAACATTGAACAATCTAATGACGGAAAAGTAAAGCTTTCATTCATTAGACCAAATGAGAAAAATATTGAGGATGATCTCATCTATGAATCCTCTTCAAATATGAATACAATAAATCTAGGAAGAGTCTCCCAAATAGATCATAATTACCCGATTCATGAACCCAGATTCCAACCACGATTCTCAACTTCTGATGTTCCAAATTCAATATTGAGAAATGTTGACTTTCGAACACAGATTCCAAAACCTATCTATACGTCAAATAGTCTTGAACAAAATGAATTTGTCACGAAATCAGAACCAACTAGCCCAACTTTTTCAGCTATCACTGATATGGCTAATGAACTAAATGTTTTAGAAAAAGATTTTGAGATAAATAAAAAAGTTTTGCGAGAAGAATTCTATTCAAAAAATAATTTACAAAAAAAAATTTGGTTCTTCAAAGAATTTTCAAAGACCAGAGAAAATATACAAGAAGAGTATGATAAATACCTTAACAAAAACAAAATTCAAATTTTATTTTTTAATTGGTTTGAAGATTATACAAAAGAAAATAACATTTATAATCCTTTTTTAAAAAGTGCAAATCCTATTACGAATAGAAACAAAGGATGTGAATGGGAAACAATTATGAATGGAAAAATAATTCAATCAAATCACCCCCTCAACAAGGAATAAAACTTGAGTTATCGGGTAAACCGATCGAAGCAATTCCTTTTAAAACCCCTCAAGAAGATGATAAGACAAATGTCAAAAACATCATTCTCCAAAACAATTTTTCAAACACTAATCTTGGCACAATAAGTAAACAACTTGATAGGATTGAGAAAACAATTCAAAAACAAACAAATCACCCAAATGAAACTCCATCTGATAAAAAACTAAAACTTCCAATTTTCAAACCATTTCAAATTTCAGAAAATAGTGTTAAAACTTGCCAAAATATGAATATAGAATTCATACGAGCTCTCCAAAGCCAACTGAGCAATATAGAAATAGGGGAAAATAGTAAGCATCAAGCTTACGACGTCCCTGATACCCCAACTTCTAAAGCCCAAAGAAATCCTAGAAATCTCGAAACACAAAGTTCAAATATTCGAATAAATACCCTATGTCAAAAATCAGATTCCGATGAAACCATAGAACAATTTTCAAACAATAAAATAAACCGTCTTGATTGGAGAAACAATCATGAAAACCAAATAATACCAGCACCAGATCTAGGACAAATCCAACCAATCGAACAATCTAGGTTTAACTCTTTTCAGTCTACGACTGGAATCTAGATGGAATATCTGAATATAACATTTTAAATTTTCTACAAAAAATGACCATGGCTGCAAACGCCTATAGAACACAAATAGGAAATGAAGATAAAACGGTAGCTGAACTCCTTATAGCTGGCTTTTCAGGATAGCTTAAAGGATGGTGGGATAACTATCTAAATAACCAGCAACGAGGAGAAATTCTTGATGCTATAAAAATGGATGAAGAAGGAATGCCAATTATAGACAATTTTGGAAATACACAACAAAATGCAGTATCAACCTTAGTCTTAGCTATAACCCTTCATTTCATAGGAGATCCTTCTGTCCTTAGGGATAAAAACGCTGAACTCCTTTCAAATCTTAAATGTAAAAAATTAAGTGATTTCCAATGGTATAAAAACACCTTCCTCACTAGAGTCCTACTCCGGCAATATTCAAATCAACCCTTCTGGAAAGAAAAATTTCTTGCTGGTCTACCAACACTCTTAGGAGAAAAGGTCAGAACTAAAATTAGAGAATCTAGTGGCATCCAAATAATAGATTATGACGATTTCACTTACGGTGAATTAATTAGTCTTGTCCAACAAGAAGGTCTTAAAATCTGTCAAGATTTAAAAGTCCAAAAACACCTCAAATGGGAACTAAAAAGAACAAAAATAGAGTTAGGGTCTTTTTGCAGGCAATTTGAAATGGATCCTACAAATAAAAATTCATGTGCAGGGAATTGTAAACCAGAATACTATTCCAAAAAATCAAAATTTACAAAAAACTTTAAAGATTATAGGCCACAAGAAAATTTCTGGAAAAAACCCCAAAGAAATAACTCCTGGAATAAACCTAGGAAAACATTTAAACCACAAGAATCAAAAAACAAACCTTTTTATAAAAATTTAACATGCTATAAATGTAATAAAAAAGGACATACTTCAAAATACTGTCGCTTAAATAAGAAAATCCAAGAACTCGATCTTGGAGAAGAAATCACAGACAAAATATCAAATCTTTTCCTAGAATACTCTACATCATCTAGTGATTACGATTCTGAACACTCTTCTGAAGAGGCCCTGCAAGTTGATGAACTTAATGATTCATCATCTAGCTCGGACTCAGATAAGAAAAAGGTTCAAGTCCTCACAAAAGATCAAGAATTCCAACTAGAAATCTTGAATTCAATAACAGACCCCCAACTAAAACAAAAATTTCTAGAAACAATTATTTCATCCCTAAATGGAAGTAAAAAAACAGAAATTCCTACAAAACCAAACGATCCGTCAAAAACAAACTCTTCATATAACCTCACAACTATCCTCAACCAAGGAAGAAAAAATAGTTCCAAAACAACCCTCCAATCACTTCAAATTGAAATAAAAGATGTAAAAAATGAGCTCAAAAATCTAAAAGAAAAACAAAAAACCGATTTCGAATATTTTCATTCAATATTAGCTTCTAAACATGATGACTCAAGTTCGGAAGAACATGAGAACAATTGTCCAGAAAATATAGAAGAAGAAATAATAGAACAAATACAATCTCTTAACACTATGCCAAACGATTTCCTCTTTGTACTAAGAGAAATCACTTCTCAAAAATATAAAATAAAAATTACACTTGTCTTTTCAGAAAACTATAAA
>CM051382.1:5954808-6031282 GCA_028015245.1 Cardamine occulta
AACGGTCTTCAAGGTTAACTTTAATTTGGTTCTTGCTGCTCGATGTCATAGATATTTAGGGTTTAGAAACTATTATCGCTGGTTTACAAACATCTTTGAGAAAAGGGTTTGGGAAATTTTAGGGTTTTCGTTTCAATTTGGGGCTAATTTCAGAAGGTCATCGTTTCAATTAGTGGTTTCGATTTAGGTCATCGATTTCATTTGTTTCACTATTTCTGGGTCTGATTTCACTGTTCTTTGATTTCACTTTGGTGTGGGAGCTGTTGCGGTGTTGTAAAATGGACAAGTCATGGGTTTGGCTTCCGAGGTATGGACTTGTATTTTTAATTTTGTCAAAATCTTGCACACAGCTTAGAATCTAATGCTAATCAAAATTTGAATCTTTTGGTAAATGACAGGGCAAGCGTTGAGTATGAGGAAGGTGCACGTGCTTTTGTGTTTGCATCAGCAAAGACGTTGGGTAATCCTCTGCAGATGTTCTGCCCTTGTATGGATTGTCGGAATGTTAATCATCAAGATATAAACACAGTCCTGGATCATTTGGTTATTCGTGGTATGGATCAAAAGTATAAAAGGAGTAATATGTACGTAATATGCTTTTGTTAATTGTAGAAGAAGAAGAGTTCAGACCCCACAAAAGTGACTAGGAGTAAAGTTTGGGTAGTAGGACACACACATTCAGATGGGAGACCTGTGAGGCCAGAGTTTGAAGAAACTATTGTAAGCATTCATAATCTTTTTAGCTAGTCTCTTATTCGTTTAGGTTATACTAATTGAGATCACATATTTGAAATCAGGAAAAAATCAAATCAATTGACAGTGAAATGGAATCCACTGCCAGTATGAGTGTTGAAGATGATGCTGTGAGTCAGGTCCTAGGCAAAGACAAACCAGGAAGAATTAGAGGAATGGGCAGAGGGGTAACTGCTACCAAGCTAGCATTTATGCATGCTAGAGACTCACATGTACAAAAGCTTGAAGCTAAACAAGCTGAATTGGTGGATGTAGTTCGTGGTTTGCAGGATCAAGTTCGTGGCTTAACTACATCGAAAAACGTAAGTTAACATCAAGTCTGTTCTTCTAAGTTAGCAATTTGAATCATTGCCGTTTAACTTGTAATTTTCCTTTTCTCCTAGAAGCAACGTGATGATGTTTCTAATTCTGAGGTTAGTGATCTTTGCAAAGGAGGACCTAGGTGTCAGATTTTAGACTGGTGTTCAATGGATGACGTTGTCATCGGAGAAGGAGAATTCTACTCAGCTGAGCCAACATACAAGATTGGACGCATTCCACTTGGTCCTAATGCGGCTGCTATTCTTGTTAAGTCAGGTATAGATGAAGAAGCATCTGTCTGGAGGCCTACGTCAACTGTGACAAAAATTGGTCAAGCTGTTGGATTGAAAATTGCATGGCAATTTGATAAGATCATTTTGGATGAGCTGGACTCTTCGGCGATTAATAAGACTTTTGATTCATCGGTAACGGTTTAAATATAATGTTGTAAATTTTAAAGTAGTTGAATCATATTGATAACTAATCTATTGTTGGTTTTGCTTTTAAACATCACTCTGTAGGCTACATATGCAAAGGAGGATAAAATCCTCATCTATGATTGGCTTAAGGATGATGAAGTTATTGCTGAGGGTCGTCTTGGGTCAACTGAACCAAAAACATTGGTAAACAACATTCCTCTTGGTCCAAATGCTATTATTGTCAAGATTGATAGGGTACTTAATAAAGATGGATCTCTATGGAGACCAAATGAGGAAATGCTGGTGATTGGTGATGCACTTGGTGAGAACATCGCTTGGCCTATCCATAAGATCTCTATGGCTAATATAGAAGCATCACCTGGGATATCAAAAAGTAGATCACCTGGGGTAAGACTCTAAACCTTCTTAGCCTTAAAATGTTGAAACTGATAAATTTTCTTCTGTAACTGAATGATTTGTTGTTGGAATTTATTTGTGATGAATTGTCTGGAATTTTCTTTGTAGAGTTTTAGTAACAGCTCCAAAACCAGCAACAATGAGAAAAGGAAATGCATCCTCATAGATTGCAAAGGATCTGGGAAAATGGTTGCAGAAGGTCGAGTTTTCTCAACAAATCCAGAAGATGTAGTTCATCATGTCCCCTTGGGTCCCAATGCAAGCAAGGTATGGGTTGATGTTCCTACTATTGAAGATGCACCACTTTGGAGAACAAATTCAGAACTTAAAATCATTGCTGATGCTTTGGGCAGTATAGTTGCTTGGCCAAACGACAAACTTGTGTACTTTGAATAAGTGGTGTTGTGTTTGTGTTTGAACATGTACTTTGGTTTTAATAAAACATCTTCTGATTTATGAATATTTGTTGGTCCAAGAAATTGTATTACATAGGTCCTCATTGCAAAAAATGGATAACAGATCAATGCTACAATATAGATATCAATTATGACGTTAAATAACAAAATAATAACACAAAAAAAATGCTATTGCATAAAATACAATTGCATATACTAAAACATTATTGTAAAAATAACTTACATAGCATAACGTAGAACCGCTACCAAAGCTCGCTAACCTATTATCGCAGCCGCAGGTATAGCATTTTTAAATACGTTGAGATATCGACTCATAGCGTTTTTCGGCCGCTATAAATGAGCTATTTTCCTGTAGTGGTTCATCCTGGGTACTGTTCATTCTGGGTACTATTCATGCCGAGACACACACCATCCCAAGATTACTATTCATCCCATGAATCTTTGTCTTAGTGTTCCGACAAAGTCACTATTCACGCTGTAAACTTTGGTTACTATTCACGCTGTTAAATTTGCTGAAGATCACTATTGCTGCTGCTAAGCACTATTTTTGCTGCTAAGTACTATTCCATGATGGAATATGGACCACATCTTCAAGTCTTCATCACTAAGGAATCATCACAAGTCAAGCACACCAAGGTTGACTAGTCTTCTAGCTCCAGCGGACTCAGATCAATCCCGTTCCAAGTCTGCGTCCAAATCTTCCTTGGCACTTCTACATTGATCCCTTCTTCATTTGTCTTGGTCCATCTGCACTCAATCCTCAACAAAATCATTCAACCACAGTCACAAGCAATCATACCTAACCACAATGAGACCTTGGGCTTTGATTCCCTTGGCCTTTACTTTTCTTTGCGGGTTAGGTCTTGTCTTCACCAAGCTTCACCTGCACCACTCTGATTCAAGCTCTTCCTCTTCTTGGCTTAGCTTCACTCGGACTTGTCTCCTCGGGCTTTTTGTCTCGACTTCAAGCTCCTCGGATAACATCTTCTACCTCGCCTTCCACACACATTGTCTATGGCTTCTTTGGTCACTCTTGGGAGTTTCCTCTATCTGTTGGCGCCACTTCCAGCTGCTTCTCGGATCACAACTCATTAGTTTCACCTTCAGTTTCCCACAACATTCCTCCAAGTGCTGCCTTTCCGGTCAGCCCTAGAATGCTTGGTTTACCCTTCCACAACTTCCTCGGTGCTACGCCTCTCAGTATAAGTTTCACACTTCATCTATCAAGATCGATCTTGGTTTCAACATTTCATAGATTCGACCTTGATCCTCTAAAGACTGGTCGCTCCAATAGCACTCATGGTATGACTCATCCTATCTCGTTGGGCTGCCACTCAACCGAAGCCGCCACACTATCGGTCAATCCCAACTCTACCAATGATAAGCCATCCAGGTCTCGTTGAGCTGCTACGCAACCGGTGCCGCCACACTACCGGTCAATCTCAACTTATCCTTCGATCCACCTCGGGATGCTTCGCCTCTCCGTTGGCTACATTGTGGTCGCCCTCTTCCACTAGGGTCACCACGCAACTGGTGCTTCAACGGTCTTCTTTAACAAATCTGGCCAAAAAATCAAAATAATTATTATAATATAGTTAATTATTAAAAAAAAAATGGATCCGGATATCCAATTTTCGAAACAGATATCTGGGGTTTATGGATCCGAATAATAAAATTACGGATCTGCCGGATCCGGATCCAAATCAAGATATCATAAAAACACCCGGATGTCTGGATCCTTTACATCCCTAAAAAGCATGTTGTTTAAAAACTATTTATTTTTACATTTTAAAGCACAAAAAGAAAAAAATTATTAATCAAAAAATTATTAATTTAAAATGAAAGTATCGGCTTTTATTTGAAATGATGTCTTGTAATCAGTGTCGCACCAACAGTTTATAGGACTCTAAGAGAATTTTAAAATATATAAATTTTTATTTTTATATGTAATTTTTGTATCTAGCAAATAGATATGTACACTATATATTTTTATATGTAATATAAAATTATTAATAATCAAATGTAAAGTTGCAAAATAATATGATATTTTAATTTTAAATAACTTTAGTCGTATACATTATTATTTATTGTTGTCAAATTTAGTTTTGTATATCTTCTAACCAAAAAATAACTTGAACTAAATCCAATAATTTAACATTTGTTAATGAATTCATGGAAGTTTGAGTTATAAAAGACAACTGATTTGTTTTAAAAATAGAAAATAACATTTTAAACCTTGAATGTGTCAGATGCTAACACTTTAAAGCTCAAAGGTATTACACTAGCACTTTAAACCTCAAAACTATTTTTACTAACACTTTAAACCTTGAAACTACGTCTCGCGTTTCCTCTGCCATAAAATTCATTACAAAATATTTACCAAAAAAACTAACAGAATTTCATACAGTAATCTGACGAAACTTTTTGACGGTAATTCGAAAGATTTACGAAAAAATAATTTTGTTGGAATTTCAAAACGAAAATGGTTATATCAACTACAAATTTTCTAACGGATTTACGATGGTTACTCAAAAATCCATCACATTAAGATCTATCAAAATTGACGAAAATTTTGACGGGAATATTTTATCGTAAATCCTTTGGATTACCGTCAAAAAATTTCGTCAGATTACCGCAAAACATTCCATTAGTTTTCCGGTAAATATTTTGTAATGAATTTGATGGCAGAAAAATGCGGAAGGTAGTTTCAAGGTTGAAAGTGGTAGTAAAAATAATTTGAAGGTTTAAAGTACTAGTGCATTACTTTCAATGTTTAAAGTGCTAGCATGTGACACTTTCAAGGTTAAAAATGCTATTTTTTCGTTTTTAAAATAGATTTTTCAATAGTTTAAGTGGATTATGTAGTACATATGGTTAAAACAAACAGATACCAAGTAAAAGTCAAAGTGGTTAGAAAGTAAAAGTAAGAGATAATTGGGTAGAAGACAATTGTCCAATCCAAAACTAGCTAAAGAGCAATATTAGCAATTGGGCTGAGACAAGGAAAAATTTGAAGTATATTTTTTCCGAATATACCCCACACGCCTAATTGACTTCTTTGATTTCTCCTTCAATCTGCATTCATATGATGTGAGTTACGAATCGTTTAAAATATATATATATATATATATATTTTCCTCTCTTTCAAAAGAACAACCATGAATGCGTATTCTTCAAGTTCTCTTTATTTCTTCTATTCTTCTTTGACAAATCAATGTTTTGGTGAAGATCTTACAAAATATTGGCATAAATCTGACATAATCATAATTTCGTAAATGAAGACGCGACCTTTGGGTGTTTCAAAGCAAAATCTAGATTCTTGAGCAAACTCTTAACTCAAATCATTTCTCTTTCATCTACAGTGTTCATCCTCTTTCTCGACGAGTTTTCTCCACCGTCTTTCAGCTTTTCAACAGGAGTGTTTTTCTCTGCCGTCTTTCCTCTTCTCTTCGTCGTCGCCTGTATGATGATTGAGATGCGTCTTTTCTTATCCCTCGGTTCAGTTTATTCTCTTTCTTTTATAACTTTTTTTAGAACTACTGTTCATCTTCTTATTTTTTTCCTTTTGTGTTGGATCTTGTCAGATCTGTTACATATACTCTATGTTTAAAAAATCGCTAGACACTAATCGGACGCTCGGGATAGGTCTAGCACCTAGGAAAAAAATCAAAGATTTATCGGAGATTAGTTTTAAGTAATTTATGTACATATACCTATATATATTAATATTTTGCAACATTGACAACGATACAAACTAGCTCAGATAATAGCCCCAAATTCTACAATTTTCGTCAATTTTATTTGTCTTCCCTTTAATAAAGGGTAAAAGGGTATTCATGTCATTTTCTTCGTTTGGAGATCTGCAACCTAAACGCCGCCATGAATTGTTTTCTGACATATTTCGCTGTTTCTTTTCTGTTTTTCTTGTTGTTTTCACCATAAATCAATATATCCACCATATATTATCTTTTATAGATTTTAAACACACAAAAATGAGTTTTTTTTTTCCCGATTTGGTTTCTGATTACCACCAAATTGCGGCGGTGGGAGACCGCCAAACGCTTAGCCACCGTGTAATCGGCCACGGCGGCCGTATTTTAGAAGTTGGGTATCAGCAATATATAGTTTGGCAAAGGTTGGAAAATCTCCATCCTCTGGTTTCAAACTTGTAATCAAGTGGTAATTTTGACGTTGTATTTGAAAACGGGCACGACATTTGGAAACAGATTTATCATACTTACCAGGAAGAAAACTAAATGATAATATCTTGTTGTAGTCTTTGATATTCTCTGTAAAACGTGTAGTGATTTCTTCGTTGTTTGCTGCCATCGTTTCGATTGAAAAGTTTCTTTGCAAAATTTATGTGTTTGATTTGATAATTCTGAACATGTTTATGAACTGCTATATTTATAATTATAGATATGATAGAGTGGAAAAGAGAATAAAAATCTGGTATATTCTCATTAATTAGATTTTCTTAAATATGCTACAAAATATATATGATTTTGATTTCATATTTGATTTTATTTATTTTGTTGGTGAGTCAAATTCGACAAAATATTTACAAAAAATATTATGAGTTGTTAATGTGTACGTTAGATATAATAGGCTGATATTTAGGAGATTTTTTTTTGTTTTGTAAAATTACAAACTAATGTTTTAATTAGGCCTGATCCATTGCATAATTAAAATAATTAGCCCATTGTCCATCAATTTTGTTGATTGGGTCGAAAACCCATTAGGTAAGGATTTTATTTTTGTCGGTTCATTAGGTAAGGATAAGAGAATATGTTAGTTTTGTTAAATAAAAACAAATTTCTATTTTGTAAAAAAAAAATGTCGTCTGAAAATATTTGAGAACCGATCCGACAAATTCTATGTCTTATCGATGACCAGATCTACCAAAAAATGGGTTCAATTTGTTTCTCAGATTTATATATAATATGAATTATTATTTGGGAAATCGATCTTAGTAGTCAACTAACTTGCAATTTGTAGTTGAATACATTTATGATATATCGATTAACCTTTTATCATATATGTTTATAGATCTTTTTTTTTTTTTTTGCTTTTTATATATGAACATCGATCTACCTGTTCCTCGTGTTTGTTATCTTTAACGTTAATACCAAAAGATAAGATTCTAATATCTTAAATTGTTCCGACTTTTTCCAATTAAAATGTTTCAGTTTATTTCCAAAACATTTTTCATCTAATCAAATTGTTTTGTTTCAGGTAAGAAAAATGTTATCTAATTAGAGACATGTACACGCATAAGGAGTTGGATTTACTATTCAGAAGGTTAGTTTAATCTTGTTATCTACAATTTAGTTTATCAGATTTGCATTTACACATGTTTAGTTATCGGCAATGCTTAAATATATAATTAAAGTAAATAACTTAACATAGTAAAATATGGTTCATAAAAAAAGTTAAAGCCAACTTAAGTAAAAAAACATAAGGTTTCTCTGGGAACCTTTCTTGTTTCAGTTACTGAAACATTTTAAGAAATGGTCTTAAAAAATTAAAACTCTGAAACCATTTAGAATGATCAATGTTTGCCCTCAAAAAAAATTTATCTTCACATCCAGCTTTGTCTTCACATAAAGCTTTATCTTGACTTGAAGTTTTAATCAGAGCACCTCAAAATATGAAAAACGAAATTCATTAATTAATACTAACTCTTAAAAATGTAAATGGTTTCATATTCATGGAGTATGAAATGCTACCTTTTAGAGATAAAGATTTTGAAAAACTTCTTTGAAAACGACATTCATCATTTGTTTATGTGGTTCTCCTTCTTTGTCTTCTATCAACAACTTTAGTCCTTTTTTAGAAGTATCTCTTGAGAGTGCAACGTAGAATTGTCCATGTGAAAAGCAAGGCCTAGGTGTATAGATCCCAACATGTTTTAAAGATTGCCCCTGACTTTTGTTTATAGTTATTGCAAAAGCAACAGCTAATGGCAGTTGTCTTCTCCGCATTTTAAAAGGTAGCTTTGTGTCTGATGGGGTTATCAATATCCTAGGAATCAGTACCAATTCACCAACATTATCACATGTAGGGATTTTAGCTTCCAAAACAAACTCACCCATTTTTGTAATCTGTAACCTTGTATCATTCATTAGCCTTTTTTTATGATCTATGTTTCTTAGTAACATTACAGGACAACCAATCTTCAGCCTTAAACTGTGATTTGGCAACCCATTTACCCTGAGGCTGTTTAGAAACTCTGGAGTCAACATCTGATCTTGTTTCTTACAACTATGACCATTAACATGTCCAATATCAGCAGGATCAATAGAATCTGAACTTAGGTAAACTCTTTCCTCACTTACAGAAAATATAAAATCCACTAAAGACAGATCTTAATAGCAAAAATAATCATTTGATCAATAAAATATACTAACCTTCTAGTTGATTAAGCATATACTCGTTGATCATGTTGACATCTTCATTGGTTGGACATAAAATTGTTCTTTTTGAAAGAATTTAGAATCTTTTTCGAGATTCAACAACTTAGGATTTCCATAAACCTCTGCACTTATTGTTGCAATTGGATCGTTTGCCTCAGTAATTAGTAACTCCTCATGAATATCTTTCATCACTTCCCCATCATTTGGCTGTGATATCCTTCCTTCACCAACTGCTAGAATCCACTCTGAAAATTTTTTGATATCCTTTGCATCAGTAGGACTCAATTTGTTTGAAAGTAGTCGCATATTCTTTGTCAGCCTCAAAACTTGAAACTCTGGCCAAAGATGAGATAAATTTAGTGAAGACATAACTATTTCTGCCCTACTACCACCATTTATAACCGGTAGTACCTGTCTGAAATCACCTCCTAATACAACAACTTTTCCACCAAAAGGTTTCTTTCCGACACCTTTAATAATATCTGACAAACTTCTATCCAAAGATTCAAAACAGTGCTTGCTCATCATAGGGGCTTCATCCCAAATAATCAAAGAAGCTTCTTTGACTAAATTTGCTTGGTCCGAGCCAGGTTTCATCATAATACACTACTCTCATCAGGGTTTAGGGAAATACCAAACCTAGAGTGTGCTGTCCTACCACCTGGTAACAGTAAAGAAGCAATACCGCTGGAAGCAACGTTGTGCACAATTTTTCCTTTAGATCTTAGTTTTGCTGAAAGAGTTCCATAAACAAATGTCTTCCCAGTTCCTCCAAAAACCATAAACAAAGAATAGAACACCCATTTCATCATCAACTTCTTTAATGATGTCATCATAGATTTTCTTCTGCTCATCAGTCATCATTTTTAGCCATTTTTCGAGATCAACTTTCAAACCCTCACGATCATAGTTTTTTTCATCAAGTAGTAACACATTTTCCTCATCATCAATCTCTGAAGGTATTTGCGGCATAGTTTGAAAAGCTGATAGAGAAGCTCCATTGCTTCTTAACATTCTATCAATATCTCTGAGTGCATATTTCTTTTTATCCTCATGAGATAGAATTAGTTCTACAAAAATTATTAAAACACACACACAAAATAAGAAAAGAAATAAGAGTCATCTAAATTGCCATTGTCTTTATAATAACTGAAATTGTTATTACCTGGCCGGTTATAATATGTTCTCCTTTCTTTTCAAAGTCTTCTGAAAGAGCTTCCCATGTTTTTCCCAAACAATTTATGGTTGAGATAAACTCATGGATATAAGCATGACAATGAACAGATGACGTATGAATTTTCCTGAACTCCAAAAACTTGTCTTACCAATGTCATCTATATACTCTTGGTCATTGTCAAGCAAACGTAGAGCATAACATGCTTCTTTGTATTCATCATAAATCACTCCATTAACAGTTTTGAGTTCATCAAAACTTCTTGGACCTTTTTGAAGATTAAGAAGTACTCTTTCATAATATCCATCTTCCATTTTAAGTGGAACATAGTTGATTCTCCCAATAGTAGACCCAGGTTGTTTTCGTTCCTTAAACTCTCTTTCTTTCCCATCCCAAGTAAAATATTCAGGAATCTCAACATATGTTAGCTCTCTTGCTTTAGGACTAACCTTGTTCAATTCAAACCAAGCCATAAACATATAATTCTGTATCTCTGACTTATTCAAAACTTTTTGTACTTCATCATCACCCTTAAAATATAGTAGTTGCTTCCTTGGTAGATGGAAATATAACCGCATTACTGATGTTGATCTATAATGTATAGGCATTTTCAAAATCCCCCATCCTGCTTCAGCGGCAGATACATATCTTCCACATAACATTAGTTAAAATAGATCATTGATACAGAGATTTTTAAAAATAATAAGAAAATAATCCTAAATATGTACAAACCTGCAATCAAAAAAGCCTTTTATCTCATTTTCAGTTTTGGTGCCTGTAGTAGAATCCTTAGACTTCCCCTTACTATTTTCAGGTTCTATAGAATCTAGGTTAGGCTCAATAACAACAGAAACATGATCTTGCCCTTTAGTGATATACTTAAATAAGTATTTGATAGAACCGGTTTGGTTGCACCACTCAACATTAATATAAGCTCTGTAGCGAAGTGACAACTTTTTGTTATATGGAATAACATATCGATTGTCACACTTAAACCCATTCTTCTCCACAAAGCGATTTGTTTTCCTTCTTCTGTAAACTGGAAAACCCTCCTTATCCACTTTAGTATGTTCTATATGTTTCTTTGGATAAAACTTAGAACATGTCCCTTCCACCATACACGGTGAATACTTGTTGATAGCACTACATGGTCCAATCATCATCTCCTTAACAACTTCATAAAGCTCTGGTTCTTTGTTTTTGTCAGGAATTTCAGCTGAAATGATTTTGTCAATGTCTTCTGATTTTGGAAATTTAGAATCTGGATGCATCCAAATTAATATGTGTGAATGAGGTAAACCTCATTTCTGAAACTCAATGGCATACATGGCTGCACAAAATTTTCAAAACATAGTCTATTAGCTTCTTATATAGCACACACAATAAGTAATAGTAAAACAAAGAAAAGAAAAAGGGTGAGTACTTACATGAAACAGTCTTCCCTAATAATTTTTTTGGTTAGATCATCCATTAGAGAATTTAACTTCATCTTGAATATCCTGCTCATAATCTCTGGCCTGTCATCAGAATTCAAATTCCTTACATTACAGAATCTAACCAACTCTAACCATTTTGGATTGCATGTAAATGTGATAAACAGATCGGGAAAACCAAAATGTTTACATGTAGCCATTGCATCCAAGTACATATTCCTCATATATCTAGGCCCACCAATGAAAGTAGCTGTCAAATAAAATTTGTTGCCTTGATCATTCAAGTTAGTCTTTCTTGTAGTAGATGCCACTTTAAGTGAATCATAATTATCAGCCCTCAGACTTGACTGATTTAGTTTAAAATAACTTAGGCGATTTGATTCAATAGCTGTGAAAGCATCAACCAAGAACTGTTGGAACAACCGTTTAGATAATAGCAAATTGTGTGACTCATTCATTCTCTCATGTATTCGAAATGAAAACCATTGACGCAAACTTATGCACTTATTCTCCTTAGAATTTTCACCATCCTTCTTCTTTTTAGGTTTAGATTTTCCTTTCAGTTTCTTGGACTGAATCCATCCTCACCATTAGGAAATGACAATGGATATTGCTGAGCAAGATAAGAAGGATGAATTTCACTTACCTTTTCAAAGAACCCGATTTTTCTTCAATTACAATGTCACGACTTGGCACATCTACATGAAAATCGTTTGGGATCAATGCTAAACCTCTGATGCTGTGGGAACTGCATATGTTCTTCCATCTTTCTTTCTGTCACTTACAATTCTCATGTGAAAACTTTATTGAGGATTAGTATCTAACCTATCTCGAGCTGACCTAAAATTTGCAACATATGGGTTATTAACTTCATCTAACACTTTGATTATAGCTTCAATGACTTCCTTTTTCAACTTCTGCTTTTTCTTATACTTCCCAGCATGTTTTCCTTTGCTGCATTTATAAGATAGATCGAAACTGTTAGAATGTGAATATAATATGAAGTCATTGTGTAGAAATCCCTCAATTGATTAGAATCTAACCTCATAATTCTTGCTCTATTTTCAACTTCATTCTCTGTATTAACAATATATAGCTGGGAGACCTTTGGAAAGTCTCCATCCTCTGGTTTTAAACTTCCAATCAAGTGGTAATTCTCACCTTGTATTTGAAACATATTAGGACCATGACCTTTCACAACAGAGTTATCACACTTTCACAACAGAGTTATCGTGTTATAGGCTCTGATATTCTCTCTGAAATGTTTACATGTTTCATTATCGTTTGTTAGCAAGGCAAGCAACAATTCTAGCTTATTATGTAGAAAAGGCAATTGCACAGATCCTTGCAAGCAACATTGTGTAAATGTAGGATTACGATCTTTCCTTTGCCTGTTAATGTGCTCATCATACCACATAATAGCACCACTATAAGCACAAGAATATATTGGATCATCATGATCTTAATATTCTGAAACTCATCAAACACAAATGACCGAAAATGCAATATGATCAGTATATTATAAGTATTATGTAGATCACGTAATAGACAGAAAAAGAATATATGGTGTACCTGTTTCTGGTTTTTCTTTTTTTTGAAGTAGTTTTGTTATTACCAAAACGTTTTGTCAAGATTTCATCTAACATTGATAAAAACTCAAATCGTTCTTTGATTTCTTCTGGAATATTTTCTATATCTGAATCATTAGTTGATGTTTCAGAATAATTTGCATCCTCACTACTGCATTCATAAACTTGTTCATCTTCGTTTAGAGATTCGGTGTCACTAACAATATTTTCATTTTCTTAATGCAGTACTCCATCATGATATATGCTTGTGCTTGCAAAGGATCCTCCATTAGTTGGTCTCGTCTATCTTCCAAGAGACTTATATAATCTCAAAGATTTTCTTGGACTGGTAATGACAAATCCCTTTTTTGCTATAGATGGAATATTATTTACTAATAATCATTTTACTTATTGTGTGTGAAAGATTTACCTTGCTTGCTGGTAACAGATGGAGGACTATATCTTTTTACATTTCTCTGTGATTGCTTTGTAGGATTTGGAGGGGTTTGTCCAACACCATTAGTGAGAGCAGGTGTGTTTATAACATTCTCCAAAACTCGTAATGGTGCTCTGTTTGTAGACATCATATCAGGTCCTACATTAGATATTGGTGAAATTGCTAATGTTCTAGCATTTTTCATAGCTGATCTTAAAGAAATTGTAGCAGTAATAGAAGACTCATCTGACAAATAATTAAAACTTTTGTTAGTTTATAAAGGCTTAATAATTAGTATAAGTAATTTTTGTATGTATCATAAGAAAAAAAGATAAATTACTTACCATTTTGCTCATGACAGAAGGAGGAGTATTCTCATGAAGAGGTGGATTAACATTTTTATTCTCAGGTATGTTTTTTATACCAATTAATAATCGACTAAAAATCAACTTTACCTTAACATCACTACTTGCATTATTCAGAGGTCTATTTGGATTCTCGTTTTCATCATTTTCCGCTTTTCTAAAACGTTTTCTGTTATCTTGATTGCTAACCTTGTTATTTCCATTACCATTATCATTTTTCCTGCGCTTCATCCTGCAAATTAAAATCAATGTGTTAATATCTAAATTGAGAAACATGTCATATATGGTATTAGATTCAACATTCATTTACCTTGGATATGATACAATAGCTTGTGAAAATAACTAAAGACTACAATGAGAAAGGGTTACTTATAAAGAACTTAAATTTTGATGCGATCTAAACAATGAAGTTGAGTTAGATTTTTAGAAGAGAAAATCTTAAGATTAGATGTAGATTTTATATCTTTTTATGTTTATCAACGATCCTTTGGATTTAATAGTATCAAATAAAACTTTTTTAGAAATTGCATAAATGTTTAGTAAAGAAAATATGTACTTGTATAGTATATTGTTAAGCTGGAAATATCTTAAAATATTTTCTGATGCATTTTTAAAATTTACAATATATTGGGTTCAACTAGTTAAATATCCACCTATGAAATTTAACTTAATGTGAAGTTGAATATTGTGTTTCGCACTGTAAAAGTAGTCTTCAATATTTGTTTAGATTTTCAATAGATTAAATTATCTTGTATATTGTTTCTTGCAAAAGTAGTCTTCAATATTGATCTCTTTCATTTCTCGTCGTACTTCATCCTTTTCAATAACACCTTTGATCGAAGAAACACATGGTTTTTTGGAAGATGAAGACTGCTATGATGTATAATCAGAGCCATCAGCTTTACTTCTCTTTGAAGGAGTAGTAGAAGCAACTTCCAAAGAATCACACATCTCACACATTTCTGCTTATTAATGAAATTTCTTCTGTACTCCCTCACCCGTAAACTTACTCCATTTGCCATATGTATGTGCACAATCCTCCGGTTTCCACTCTAACTTTGCTTTCTTCTTCAATGGCATTTCCTCATTCTGTATCTCCCGCTTTCGTTGCTTCTTTTCCTTTTCTTTGGTGTTCAACTTCAAATCTCGTAACTTCGACAATGGAACATTGTCGTCATCTTGGCTTATCGACACTTCATTCGATTGCTGGGTCACCATGTCTTTGATTTTTTATGTAAATCTTTTAGCAAACTCACCTGCAGGGAGATTGCTGGATATGACATTCCACGAGGCACTTGGTTATTTGTCTGAGTCAATCGGATTTTATACACTGGTCCGTAGTATAATATTTTAGAAAATTATATTGATGATTAAATAGAGATATTTGCATAGAATGACCAAAAATTATATGGAAATAAATAGATTGACTTCATTTTAGAAAAG
Organism: Cardamine occulta; assembly: GCA_028015245.1. Taxonomy (NCBI): domain Eukaryota; kingdom Viridiplantae; phylum Streptophyta; class Magnoliopsida; order Brassicales; family Brassicaceae; genus Cardamine; species Cardamine occulta. Next base: position 5,969,949 of record CM051382.1, read on the forward strand.
GTGAGTAAAATGATGGTTAAAAGACGAAAATGCTATTATAATTTACAAAAAAGTAAAATTTTTAAAATATACTAAAATATATATTATAATTAAAAAAAAAAAAAATTTAAAAAATATACCTTGTCTTGCAATAGAATGTTTGAATTCAGAGTTTTTTATTTATTTCGATGAAGTAAGTGTCTGAGTATGCATTTTATTTATGGAAGAATGATCTATGTGGTAGAGCTATCAAACTTGACTAATGGTGTAATAAGGAACTGTTGGGTAGTAGTGCTCACTTAAATATCATTGTGTTCCCTTTACAAGGATATTAGGTTATTTTTTTATTTGATTGGGTATTTTATCATTTCAAAAATCATGATTGTTATGGGAGGAAGATTACATTTACAGATTGATTTTCTATTTGTAAAGTTATGATGTTTGTTTGTATAGATTGTATTAATCTTGATTTCAGTATATGTTAATCCAAATCCATTCAACTAGAAATTTGTCCCAAGATCTCGATTACGTTAATGTAGAAGATTATGAAAACGTAGAAAGAACAAAGAGATGTAGAACACATGATTTACAAGTTGAATATATCGTTGTGATAGAATCCACTTACGTGTTGCGGTAGTTCAATTTCAATAGTACTCAAAACGTAAAGTTTTGTTTTCCTAAAAGAAATATTCATCGATCACAGTTGTTCTTACGAGTACAAAACTAACTTATAAATGGAAAACAACAATAATACAAATATTGATAAATGGACGTTCACTAAAAGGACAATTTTTTCCAGAATTGGTAAAGACTTGCATTTGGCAACTAAAGGCACAGCTTTAGGCATGGTAAGACCTCTCCCTTCAGACATATCAACCGCCATGTCATCGTCTTTCTCCCAATCAAAACATTGGACCATTGAGCTTAAAACCAAGCCTAGTACAACTTGAGCCAGACCCATACCAGGACAAGCTCTCCTACCCATTCCAAAAGGCAGAAACTTCCCACCACCATGAATATCTGATTCAAACCTCTCCGGTTTGAAAACCTCTGGCTCATCCCATACCTTTGGATCTCTTTGAATGTTATATCCAGCAACTTTGCAATCAGCAAATGATGCATGTGGGACCAGTAACGGCCCTGCTGGATATAAACGGAGAGTCTCAGAGATCACGTTACTAAGATACGTACACTTTCCCACATCTGATTCCTCCACCAAACGCCCTTCTGAAACGACGTCGTTTATCTCCGTTTTCAGTTTCCTTAAAACCTCTGGATGATTTAGAAGGTTAGCCATAACCCACTCCAATGTCACCGCCGTTGTGTCCGTTCCGGCGAACAACATCACATGAAACTTATTTATAAGTCAAATCTTGATTTTTCCAAATGATAATTCAAATCAAATAAGTTGAAAAATTCATGAACCAGTACAAGCCCTTTGATGATCTCGTCAGTGTAAAACTCAGCTTCTGATTCTTGAAGAGATAACAAATGAGTGATCATCGTCTAATCAGCTGAAGCGTTACATTTATTTATTCTTTTTAGTGGGGAGAATTCCATATATATATACCTAATCAGCTAATCTACAAAACTCACAAAAAGTTTGATTTTGCCACTACAGGTGGTCATCAAGTTGTGAGATTTGAGATTTTTTATAAGACACCAAAAGAGAATATCATAGAAAATCGGCATTTCGTACTTCAAATATTTAGATGTGTTTGATTTACATCAACGCTATGGTTGCGCTTTAATGTACTACATATCCTGACTCAGAGTGCACCGGCTTCACCATTTTCCTCCCTCTGGGAGAGATAGTTCATATCGTCCTCCTGTTTGGAGCAAATTCCTCTTCCATCATGCTCCCTCGTTTGTAGAGGTAGGCCGCTGGATCTTTTTATTACACTAATGTTTCTTTCTACGGAGAGGTTGTGTTATGTATCCTCCTTGTCAAAGGAGAGAACCCTTGTGTCGGTATCCTTCTTGAACAGGGATGTGTTTCTTTCTATCGATGTGTCGATAAAAGTAGTTCCCCTCCTAACCATTTGGCACTCTATTGTAATGGTCCATACGGGACCGGTTGGGACAACGGTGATCACTCCGGTGAAGACCGAGGTTAGTGAGGTCTCAAAGTCACTGATATGCTATAATTATCCCTTCAAGCTACTCTCTCAAATTAAGATATCACGGTAGTATTTAGGGGTCAAATCCACAAAGACTTACGACTTCACAATAGATTATTTAGTTTCAAATTCAGCTAAACAAATAATAATTAAATAAAAAGATAATGCAAAATTAATTAAATTCGGGTTTAAATTCAGATGGAAAAGCATTAGGTTAAGTGAATTTCTTAGGAAATCAAGTAATGATGTTCAATAAATTATAACAGGATCGAATTAATAACAAGTTCTATAACTCAAACACAATAATTAAATAAACCAGCTCTCGCTGCGAGAATTTACTATGAATAAAACTTAAGAAACCAAATCTCTTTGCGAATCTTAAAGTCTAAACAAGCATTAAACACAAGTTGATTTGTTCACAAACGATCTAATCCAAATCTCTTTGCAATTATCTAATTTGCTCATTCTAGGTTTTATCCAGTTTCAAACAACACTCTCCTGCCAATTTGACAACCTAATATCGAGTTTCTAGGTGATCAATCTAGAACAAGCTTTAAACATACCCTAGGTGAAGAACTAACAAGTTTGAATCCTATTAAATCAATTAATACATCATTCCATTAAATCCCTTATGAGAATCCCTAAACCTAATTATGAAATCTATTCAGACATGACAATGGAAAACAAAGACATGAATAATATAGATATCATAAAAAAACAGAGTAAATAAGAATAAGGTTTGAAATCTTCTCTCAAATGTGCAAGGTAAGATCAGCCCATAAACTCTCCAAAAACTCTCTCTAAGCGTAGAATGAATGATAGATCGATAATACAAAGTCTAAAAACCTAATATAATGTTAATACACGAACTGGGGTCTTTGTGTAAACAGGTGAAACTTCTGGGCAAAGTTGCAAATCTCCTTAAGTTGTTGTCTTCATGTGAAAAATAGAAATCGGACTGTATTGGTCAATACAGTAAGTTGTATTGGTCAATACACTTTACTCCAAAAACACCAACTTCGACTTCTCAGCTATAGTGCTCCATGAAAGCTCCCAAAACGTCCAAATAGTCCCAATTGCATGTAAACCTGTCAAAAACTCGACAGTGACTCGAAATAGACATAAGGGACTCAATTATATACATATATCATGGTCTAAAAACCCATAAAAACTATGATATATTAACTCCCCCAGACTTAGCTTTTGCTTGCCCTCAAGCAAAACAGAAAACTGAATACAAGGAAGAAGTTTGAAAACATCGAAACTTATAACGTCATAAGAGCACCACACTCACATTAACCATAGTAAACCACTAGAAATTCTTACCTGACAAGATCCAGACCACCATGTAATTCATCGCTAGCACTTGCAGTTTTCCCGATAATACCCACAACTTCACAACGTAATCTCTTGTATGTCCTTCATCGCTACATCTCAACTCTGATTTATATGTCAAGAACCTTCTAGACTAATTGTCATTCAATACCCAAACAAGACAACTATACAACACTTGGTACTCTTTCTCTCCCCCAGACTTATTATTTTCTTTATTCTCTTTTTTTTAATTGCAAAGGGGTAAGCTAATAATGTTATCACGGGAAAATCCTAACCTCGCTTCGGCCTTTGCTTGATCATCTCTTATATCCATATAAAATAATGAGGTCACGAGAAATATTCCTACCCCTTTACACGGAAGAAAATTATTTCATTTACATATTAATTTATTTTGATCAAGGGAGAGGAGTACCATTTATATTCCACAAAAGTTGTATCGGGTCTGATACGAATGAGAAGTCAAGCCCATGGAACAATGAAATCGCGGATAAGATTGATAGCTTGGGCCATAGAACGAGGTTTTCTGTTGGAAGTATGGAAGTCTCAAGTCAACCTGTCAGCCTTTGACTTTTCCATTAGTCTCGGATTCAAAATCAGGGTAGAATCAGTGGTCACTTAAGCTACTGCAACTGTGGTGGTTTCCTCGGTGCTATCATTGTTTTTGGACTAGGTTTGACTCAATAAAATAAAATAAACAAAAAAACTTGACTCTAAGAAAAAAAAAAAATTTCAGCAACTACACCCCGCAGACTTGAACAACACTGTCCTCAGTGTTATAAAGGTAAGGGTTTGGTGAAAAAGGATGAGAAAAATCGAATGGACTGAGATTAGTGTTATTCATACATGTATTGATCAACACACAGAATTGTATTGACTGATACAAAACTTTGATCGCAGAAGGTTGTTCTAATGGAGTTAATGTATCCACAGAAATACACTAGACGTGTATCTCGACACAAATGGCTCTCATCATAGGTGTTCTGTTAGATGGTTGCATGTCATTAGCATAATTCTCAACCTGTTAAGAACACAAAATCTAAAATTTAGAACAAGAACAATGCAATATGATCAAGTACTCAATAAATTGAAGTACAAGAGATGAAATTAGAAGAGATAACCTTAGGTCCAAATATCGAAAATTGGAGATTACAAGGAGATTACCTCAGATTCGTAGTGGTTGAGTTATGGATTGGGATGTGGAGTGAAAATCTAATGAATTTAGGACTTTGAATGGCCTAAATTGATGAAGAATCAAGGATTTTCGGGTTTGGCTATGGTGGAAGGTATGACACGCGAAAAAGAGAAAAAAGAAAGGAAAAAGGGTTTAAGTAAACAAACCTTTTTCGGAGGTGTATTGATCAATATACTTGCTGATTTTTTTTTTTTAGAAAATAGAAAAGAATACCAAAATTCATAAGGAAAACTAAAAAAAAAAACGAAAATTGAACTTGTGTTTACAGACTTACCGGTGGGTTGCCTCCCACCAAGCGCTTATTTTTAAAGTCATTAGTTTGACTTGGTCGGAGCTCGGACATCTGGTGGATGGGAAACTGGCAATGGATGCCTCGCAGAAATTTTTTGCCTCATCCATGGTGGAGTATAAGCAGTTGGTGCATGAGATTAACCAAGGAAGTGAGGAAAATCAACAGGGTGTGGTGTTAGTCTGGGTGGGACACTTTTTTTTTCTGCAAAATAATCAAAAGAAGAAACAAGTGCACTACGACAATCGCGTGACTTGGTTAACTGCAAAACAGTCATTGTATCTTTAAAAGTATTATTGATGATATCAAGTGGTTTAGGTCCAGAAAGTGTGTACCTTTGCCTTTCCCAGGGTGAGTGGAGTGTGGGATGTGGAGTTTTCCGTTTAACAATAACTCTCGGACTCACAGTACTGGCATGGCGTAGTGGATATTGAACCTTCTTGTCGTGTCTGTTGTCAACCAATCCCCTGGTGGTGTGAATCGACACTGAGCCTGTAGCTCGAATATCCTCACTTTTCTTGTAATTCAGTTTTGCAATTTTTGTCTCCATCACAAAAACATCTTCCTCTAACAACATGTCAGTAACTGGAACCTTATCGTGGACCCTAGTTTGAAAGAGATGATCACCACTCCAATCCTTAAGCTTATAAGTTTGTTTATTCACTTGCTCACTAGGACCCAACTCCTTGACATACCCAAGAGTAATGTCTATGGAGGTTTCTACAGAGAAAGCTTGACCATCAATAGTGGATGTTTTTCTCAGCTTGTCCATCTCAAAGTTCATAACCTGATCACCAACATTCAAAGCAATTTTTTCTTCTTTCACATCGACTAGCGCACCAGTTGTGGCTAAGAATGGTCTGCCAAGGATAAGAGGATCTTTAGGCTCAACATTATACTTCAGATATGAACTCTCCAATTTGAACCGACACATCCTCAAGAAGACCCTCGGGAATTCGCACACTCCTATCAACCAAGATTAGTGAGATGCGTGTAGGAATAAAGTCAGTCATACCGAGTCCTACATCAACTGAATATGGCATCAAACTGACACTGGAACCCAAATCACACAATGAACCTTTGAACGTTTCCTCGAAGATAGAGTAATCCAACACAAAACTTCCCGGATAATCTAACTTTTTGGGAATTCGATTTGGAATAACAACACTACAGACCTTAGATATCATCATAACACTCTCTTCTTGACTCATGTCTATTGTTAGCATCCTCTTTAAACACCTCTTCACAACCGGAGTAGTTTTGATTGCATCCATTAAAGGAATCTCCATAGTGAGTTTCTCCAAAATAGCTATGCACTTAGCTTCATATAATTCTTGTTTTGACTTCCTGGGGTTCCTGGGGAAGAGAATCTTTGGCTTATAAACTCTCTCAGCCAGATTCTGTTGCCCTTTAGATTTTCGTTTTGAAGCAGCCTCCGCGTCACAATTAATACGGGTATCTGTATTGACCAATACAGATTCGTTTTTGTCCTTAGCCAAATTTTCGGATTTGTTGGAGTCCTCAGATTTTCCATGCTTATCAACCTCTGATTCCTCAACATCTACTAGTTCATCCTCATCAATTAGAACTGGTGAATCACGGCATAACCTAGTGGTGTTTCCCGTGGCATGGATACCATTTACAAAATCAGCTTCTATCTCTTCTAAATCTGTGATTTTCTCAGCATTCAAACTCCTTCTCAAAACAGGATTCAACTCCTTACCACTTCTCAGAGTGATGGCATTGCATTGATACTTCGGATTAGTATCTGTCTTTCCCAGATGAGTTCCATCTTGTCTCCTCATCGGCCCCACAGTTTGAGCTACTTGAATGTCAAGCTTCTTAACATGAGTGTTCAAGGCTTCAAGCTTCCCATTCAGATCAGTGTACATGGCATCCATCTTTCCATTAAAGTCAACTGTAATATTTTGTTGACTCTCCAAGATCTGTTCAAGCATAGACTCCATCTTGCTTTGCTCGGTTGGTGCGGGAGGTGCTTGGTAAAATGATGATCCATAATTTTGTCCAAAACTATTGTTGTTCTGGTACAGCTTCTGATACTGAGGCTCAACAACATACCCTGATAATTTTGTTGATTTTCGTATCTTTGATTCTGAAAACCAGTCCCACCTATGTAGTTGACTCCCTCTTCTTCTGGCTCAAATGTCTCAACTTCTGCAACAAATTGAACTAACTTCTTATTCACCAAGAGGTTGTGAACTGAATCTATCTTGTTCTGCAATACGAAAATCTGTTTTCCATCAACACGCAGCTCATCTGATTTTGCGTCATCGTAAAAGTTATGTAGAAAAGCCTTCTTAACTGATTCCCAGCTTGTAAGAGAATCGGTTGGCAACTGTTTCAACCAATAAGCCGCATCTCCCCCAAGTGAGTAAGGGAAAAGCTTACAGAATAAGAAGTCATGAGTGTTCAAGGCTTCGAGCTTCCCATTCAGATCAGTGTACATAGCCTTGATGCTAGTAATTAGATCCTCAAATCTCTCAATATGATCCATAGGGTGCTCATGTGATAGCCCGTGAAAAGGATGTTGTCCGACCAACTGATAGTAGGATGGTTTCCACTCGAAGTCATTTATGTCAAAGGTAGGGAGTCTGATTGCCGACCTGTTCCTGTAGAACTCATCTGGCCTGTTGTAATCCGGTAGAGCCCGCCCTCTCACAACAACTGGTGCTACTTCCTCATTCACAATAGCCACATGCGCTATAGGGTTTCCATTCCCGTCCAGCCGCTGACCTTGAGCATTGCAAACATGACCCTCTTCGTCCCTAAGGACACCAGCTTCGTCTCTCATCAAAATCACAGGATTAACCATCTCAACAAGTTTTCGTGCCTTTCTGTTTGTTCTCTCAATTCTTCCGAGCTCTTGATTAAGAAAGGACAAAAGCTCAGCGTTCTTGTTGCTCCTAGTACTGCGATTAGGAATGCACCTGTAACACCAAAAACAAAGAAAAACAACAAGTAAGTAAAATTGAAAAATAAAAACTTAGACTAAACTCTAAACTTAAATCTATTGGAAACTCAAAAGAGTCCCCGACAACGACACCAAAATTTGATATGCTCAAATTATCACTTCAAGCTACTCTCTCAAATTAAGAGATCACGGTATTATTTAGGGGTCAAATCCACAAAGACTCACGACTTCACAATAGATTATTTAGTTAGTTTCAAATTCAGCTAAGCAAATAATAATTAAATAAAAAGATAATGCAAAATTAATTAAATTCGGGTTTAAATTCAGATGGGTAAGCATTAGGTTTAGGGAATTTCTCAGGAAATCAAGTAATGATGTTCAATAAGTTATAATAGGATCGAATTAATATCAAATTCTAGAACTCAAACATAATAATTAAATAAACCAGCTCTCGCTGCGAGAATTTACTATGAATAAAACTTAAGAAACCAAATCTCTTTATGAATCTTAAAGTCTAAACAAGCATTAAACACAAGTTGATTTGTTCACAAATTATCTAATCCAAATCTCTTTGCTATTATCTAATTTGCTCACTCTAGGTTTTATCCAGTTTCAAACCACACTCTCGTGCCAATTTGACAACCTAATATCGAGTTTCTAGGTGATCAATCTAGAACAAGCTTTAAATATACCCTAGATAAAGAACTAACAAGTTTGAATCCTATTAAATCAATTAACACATCATTCCGTGAAATCTCTTATGAGAATCCCTAAACCTAATTATAAAATCTACTCAGACATGTCAATGAAAAACAAAAACATGAATAATATAGATATCATAAAATAACAGAGTAAATAAGAATAGGGGTTTGAAATCTTATCTCAAATGTGCAAGGTAAGATCAGCCCCAAAACTCTCCAAAAACTCTCTCTAAGCGTAGAATGAATGATAGATCGATAATACAAAGTCTAAAAACCTAATATAATGTTAATACACGAACTGGAGTCTTTGTGTAAACAGGAGAAACTTCTGGGCAAAGTTGCAAATCTCCTTAAGTTGTTGTCTTCATGTGAAAAATAGAAATCGGACTGTATTGGTCAATACAGTAAGTTGTATTGGTCAATACACTTTACTCCAAAAATACCAACTTCGACTTCTCAGCTATAGTGCTCCATGAAAGCTCCCAAAACGTTCAAATAGTCCCAATTACATGTAAACCTGTCAAAAACTCGATAGAGACTCGAACTAGACATAAAGGACTCAATTATATACATATAGCATGGTCTAAAAACCCATAAAAATCATGATATATCAGTCACTCTTTAAGTTGATCATCCTAAGGTCAGCTGATGAGCCTGAGTTGAAGACTTTATCTTTCACAAGTATGCTCACGTTAGCAATCTTCAATACCTCTTCTGACAATCAATCAAGTCTCACCAAGCTTGTGTGTCTATCTTTATCTTATGTGTGTGCTTGTTCTAAGTTTCTAGCTAGTATGCTTGCTCTTCAGGTCTGTCCAAATAGGATAATCAATCATGTAACCGTTTAGCTTTGAATGAAGTATTTGAGTGACAAAATAAAACTACCGATTACAATTATAATTTTTGTTTAATCTTAACCATTTAATATACGATTAATACAGTTACAAGGAAAAAATTACGATTAGAAATGATTACGGGTATATGCGGTTACAATTATTACAATTCGATTATTTGATGATCATGATAAACATTTATATTAGTGATATTTTTATATATATATATAAAGAATATTAACCTCTATTGAAAGAACTAGATGATAATATATCAACTAATACTTATTACTATAATTAATTATATGTTCATTTTTATTTTATAAATGGTTACGATTATAATTTTACGGTTACATTATATGGTTAACCAACGTTTTTTATACGGTTACGGTTAATAATTTTAACTTAAATTAATATATGCTATAGTTACTATTATTAACCACTTAATACTGTACGGTCCGATTACGATTGAAAACATAACAATTACTATCTGATTACGATAAAAAACAGAACAATTACGGTCAAAACTATGGTTACAGTTAGATTTTGACCATGACTACTTTCATTTCTTCATCAGCCACAATTCCTTTGTAAACCGTTTTTGGTTATTGAAAAACATACATCATTTCCCCAAACCTCAGTTTCGCAATTAGTAAGCCCAACTTCCACAGTGGACCAAAGACAATTTTATATTGCACTGTCCACCTAGACGAACAATCCGAAACCGAACAAACCGAGCTGTAACCAAACCTAAAAGGATCAGTCTTGTAAATTCATTATAGTTATATTTTATTATATCTCCTTGGTGAACACTGTCTTTGCAAATCAGCCCATATTAATATGTCAATTCTTTTTTTTTGACCACTCTCTCTACGGCTCACGCCAGTCGCGAAACAAATAAACCAAAGCCCTAGATCCTCATTGGAAACGGAACCTCCTCGTCGGCGAATCCTTTCACAACAATACTTCTGTAAGCGCCTCCTCTTCGGTACTCTTAATCTATCTCTCTCGATCTGTCTTAGATATTTTTTAGATTCAATAATTTGAAACGATTCATGATTCTGGTTCTTTTCATTGATTTGATTCTGTTTGCTATTTCCTTATCTTTCACTGATTCACAATCATTAGCTTAATATATTTGATTCACGTTCTTGTCTCTGATTCTGAATATCGCAGAAACAATTTGTATTCTTTTAATTTGATTTTTTTTAAGTAAATCTCTTAGATAAATTTTGATTTTTCTTATGATTCCTTACATATATTGTGATTTATCATCTCCTGAATTTACAATCTGATGAACAATTTATGTTTCCCTTAAAATTTGATTTTTGCTTAAATTTAGGTGAAAAATGGCAGAGCACTTAGCTTCAATCTTTGGTACTGAGAAAGACAGAGTGAATTGTCCATTTTACTTCAAAATCGGTGCTTGTCGTCACGGTGACTGGTGCTCACGGCTCCATAACCGTCCCACCATATCACCAACGCTCCTCCTCTCAAACATGTACCAAAGACCAGATATGATAACTCCAGGTGTGGACCCTCAGGGTCAGCCATTAGATCCGAGTAAGATCCAAGACCACTTTGAGGATTTCTACGAAGACATCTTCGAAGAACTTAACAAGTTTGGTGAAATTGAGAGTCTCAATGTTTGTGATAATCTTGCTGATCATATGATTGGGAATGTGTATGTTCTGTTTAAGGAAGAGGATCATGCGAATGCTGCGTTGCAGGCTTTGCAAGGGAGGTTTTATTCAGGACGTCCGATAATTGCTGATTTCTCTCCTGTGACGGATTTTCGTGAAGCTACTTGTAGGCAATATGAAGAGAATAGTTGTAACCGTGGTGGGTATTGTAATTTTATGCATGTGAAGCAGATTTCGAGAGAGCTTAGGAGGAAGTTGTTTGGAAGGTATCGTCAGTCTTACCGTCGAGGAAGCAGAAGTAGAAGCCGAAGCAGGAGTATAAGCCCACGACGCAAGAGAGAGCGTGAGCGAGAGAGAGGAGATGTTAGGGACCGGGACCGTGACCGTGACCGTGACCGCCATGGAAATGGGAAAAGAAGCAGTGACAGGTCAGAGAGGCATGATCGGGATGGTGGTGGAAGGAGGAGACATGGAAGCCCGGTTGTGAGAGAAGGAAGCGAGGAAAGAAGAGCAAGAATCGAGCAATGGAACCGAGAACGCGATGAGGGAGTTTAAGGGTATTGCTTCAGAAATTGGTAAAATCTTGTAATGGATACTCATTTGGTCTTCTGTTTTTGGAACTTGAAGAATATGAGTGGCATGAGCTCCTTAGATGGCATGAGGTGTGAACTTATTTTTGTAGATTCTGTTTTAGAAACTATATTGTGAGGCAAATGTTTTTTAAAATTAATGTGATGATGGTCCTTTGGTTATTGTTTTTCATGATTTGTCTCTTGCATGTTTCAACACATCATCTTGTTAGGATTTTGTCGGATAGATTGGATAACGAAACATAGTTTCAGAGCAGCTTCAGCAATTTTGATGTCTACTTCTCATGTTTTATGCATTTGCTTTTGATAACTTGCCAAGTTATTGCATCAATTATAAAGCTCACGTAAAGAGCAGAAGCTGGTTTTTATGTAACAAACCGTTTGTTTGATCATTTAATCGTTTTATTTATTTATTATTCTCTGTATCACAAAGTTAGATTTTCTGAGATTTAATTTTTGTATCGCAAAGATTGATTTTTTGTATTTTAATTATCGGGAGATATGGGAGAGCTTCATAACAAGAGATCAATTACCATTTGAAAGGCTTGATCAGTATTGCTAAGGAAGGAGGTATGGATAACTATTTTGGAATACCAGAGAATTTGGGTGACTCGAAGTATAAAATCTTTAACTATGTTATAGAACGTCTTAATGATTGGATTAGTGGATGGTCAGCTAAATTTCTATCTAAGGGAGGTAAGGAAACAATGATCAAATCAGTTGCCTTAGCACTACCATCTTATGTTATGTCATGCTTTAAACTTTCGCAAGATTTAACCTCGAAGTTAACAACTACTGTCTCAAAGTATTGGTAGAGTTCCAATGGTAAGGATCGAGGTCTACATTGGTTTGCTTAGGAGAAAATATGTAAACCTAAATCTAATAGGGGGGAGTGGGCTTCCGATGCTTAGAAAAATATAATGATGCAATGTGTTGGCAAAATAATATTGGCGACTTATTCAATACCCGAACTCTTTGCTTGCTCAGGTTTTAAAGGGAATGTATTATAGAAAGTTTTATCCATTACAGACTAAAAAACCATACTCTCTATCTTTGGGGTGGAAGAGTATATTTTCAACGAGGGATTTAGTACAAAAAGAGGATTATCCAAATATGAAGGTAAACAAATTAATAAATCTGGTGTCCAAGGTGTAGTATTTATCGGTCTTATAATACTATATGGATCCGGAAGATGTTTCTTTGATTAGTAGAATTTCTATTAGTAAACACTTTAAAGAAGATAGACTAATTTGACACTACACAAAATATGAAAATTATACGGTTAAGTCAGGATACGAGTTGGCATGGAATATGACATATGAAGTTCTTTGGGGTCCAAATTGTACAGTTCTCAAAGCTCAGACATGGAAGGTTAAAGCTCCCCCAAAAATAAAATATTTATTTTGGCAAATAGCTTCAGGAGCTCTTGCTGTTACTTCAAGATTAAATTATCGGGGAGTAAAATATGATAATATTTGTCAGCGATATGAATTAAAAGAGAAAACTATGAACCACAAATATTTTTTGAATCTTCTTACACTGTGCAAACTTGGATGCTATCAAAAGTTTTATCATCAATAAAAAATTTCCTGACAGCATCAGAGTTTACGAATTTGGATTATCTTTATTGGAGAATACCAACTCCTATAAAGAAACATCGTACATCCAATTGTTTTTCTTGGATAATATGGTTTTTGTGGAAAGCAAGGAATAAGAAGTTATTTAAAGATAAAAAAACAGATTCCCAGGATATATTAAATTGGGCTATCACTGAATATTTAGCTTGGGAGGAGGCACAACTAAGTCCAACAGAGGAAAATGTTAATATGGAGTTGATATAGATAACCCCTTTGTTGCTTCGTTGTCGGATTGATAGTTCTTGGAAGTCATCTGATCCTACTACTGGCCTACGTTGATTTTGTTTTTAGGGAGAGGATAATGTAATATTGATGGGCGCGAAGTGCAATCGGAAAACGCTTTCACCTCTGCATACGAAATTGGAAGCACTTTTATGGACAGTGGATTCTATCCTTTTGGAAAAATTAATTGTCAAGTATTTGAAACAGATAGCGCAGAGCTCGTATCCATGGTGCAATCTCCAGAGGAGTGACCCACTTTCTTCAATCAGCTTGATGATCTTGCTCGTCTACGTGATTTTCTACCAGAGTTTTCTATCTCCCGCATCCCAAGATTGAATAATAAGCAGACGAATTGCTTAGCAAGAACTTCAAGATTCAAGAGTTTTATTTTCTGGAACTACGTTTGTAAACACTTTTCATCCAGTGTGAGCAACCAATACTAGAGTGAGTTTCTAATTTATAATGTCTGGTTGGAAATTTTTTTATTTATTTATTTTTATTGAAAATGTCAATTAGTTAATTAATGTATTTACCTTTTGAATTGGAAAGTGAAAAGTGAAGTAAAATACAACTTGATATTAATTTTTTTTAAAGACATAACACATAAATAATAATAATTATAGTATAATATTTATTGCTTTTTTAATCTTGGTGTAAAATCTAAAAAATCAATCTTTGTGATACGAGTGAGTATGGTTTGTTATTATAATCAATAGGATTTGTAAGACCTTTCACTTAAAAATATAAAATATAAATTCGTTTTTTTTTTGTTATATGGTTTGATGTATACACTAATTAAGTAACTAGTTATATTTTGTTAAATTAAAAAAAATGTAGTTATATTTTGTTGATTTATTTTTATAATGTTATTTAAACCACAACTCGGTTTCGAATTTCGGAAGGAAATGGTCTTTTGTAATCACGAGGACGCACTAACTTTAATAATCTATTCCTAAAATAGTATTTTTCCTTTTCAATGAACATAGAGTAAGAAAAGTAACTTGTGACACGCTGAATGAGCACGACGGACCAAGTCTAGAGAAGGAAGCTTCCTTCCACTTTCATCAAAAGATAATCCGAGAAACACTATTTGATATTGTAAGTCATCACACCATATATTGTTCTTCAGAGCTCATTAGCCTCTTTTTATGGCTCCTTCTTCACCGTCCTCCTCTTCACACAATTGGGTATACGACATCTTCCCGAGCTTCAGCGGCAAAGACGTTCGTGTAACTTTCCTCAGCCATTTTCTAAAGGAGCTCGATCGAAGATTGATCAGTGTTTTTAAAGACAATGAGATCGAAAGAAGCCAACCTATTGGCCCTAAGCTTAAATGGGCGATTAGTGATTCAAGGATCGCTGTGGTTGTGTTTTCAAAAAACCTATGCGTCTTCCAGTTGGTGCCTAGACGAGTTGGTGGAGATTGTGAAATACAAAGAAGAGTTCGGTCAAATTGTGATGCCCATTATCTACGGTTTGGATCCTTCTCATGTTAGGCAACAAAGTGAGGAATTTGGAAAAATCTTTGAAAATACTATCAAGGGCAAAACAGATGATGACATACAACTATGGAGAAAAGCATTGACCGATGTAGCTAATATCGCTGGATATCATTCACTGAACTGGTATGACCTTCTGAATCAATGTTTTTACTTATCAAAGACAATTAAAAGTTCCTAGACATATAATTATTCATACTTACAAAAGATAATATCCTATTCATATTTGTTGTTTCATGTTTGTAAAATGACATCATATTTATTTGATAGGGATAACGAAGCAAAAGTGATTGAAGAGATCACCAATGACATATTAGGTAAACTGAATCTCACTCCATCAAAGGATTTTGAGGAATGTTTAGGCATCGAGGATCATATCGCACAGATGGGTTTATTATTGCGTTTAGAATTAGAGGAAGTGAGGATGGTAGGGATATGGGGTCCTTCAGGGATTGGCAAGACTATAATTGCAAGAGCTTTATTTAGTCGACTTCATCGTCATTTCAAAGGAAGTGTTTTTATCGACAAGGCTTTTGTATCTAAGAGTATGGAAATTTTTAATAGAGCCAACCCTGATGACTATAACATGAAGTTGCATCTGCAAGAAAGTTTCCCTGTCTAAAGTTTTAGGCAAGAAGGACATAGAGATAGAACATTTAGGTGCGGAAAAAGAGAGGCTAAAGTACCACAAGGTTATTATATTTATTGATGATTTGGATGATCAAGTAGTGTTGGATACCTTGGCGGGTCAAACTAAATGGTTTGGAAGTGGGAGCAGAATCATTGTGATTACAAAAGATAAGCATCTTCTTAGGGCCCATGGTATTGATCATATTTATGAGGTGGGTCTCCCACATGAAAAGATAGATCTTGAAATGTTTTGCCAATCAGCGTTCAAGCAAAACTCTCCACCTGATGGTTTTATTAAGCTTTCTTCTGAAGTGGTAGAGCATGCCGGTAATCTTCCTTTGGGTCTTAATGTTTTGGGATCATATTTGCGGGGAAGAGAAAAAGAGGATTGGACAAAACTGTTGCCGGGACTTTGGAAGGGTGTTGGTGAAAAAATTGGGAAAACATTAAAAGTTAGCTATGATGGGTTAGATAGCGAATATGATAAATCAATCTTTTGTCACATAGCTTAAAACTCTTAATGATAAGTCCCTCATACATATAAGACGGGATTATGTGGAGATGCACCGTTTACTACAAGAAATGGGTAAGAAGATTGTCCGTACACAGTCTGTTGAGCCTGGAAACCGGGAGTTCCTTATCGATTCCACGGATATATGTGATGTACTTTATGATAGCACTGTAAGTTATTCATTCTCCTTTCATAATTCAGTCTATAAGATTAAACGCATATTATTTGTTAACATTTAAGCGTGTGTGTTTGTTATTATAATTTCAGGGAACTAAGAAGGTCTTAGGTATAGCATTGAATATAGACGAGATTGATGAGTTGCATGTTCGTGAGAGATCTTTCCAAGGGATGAGTAATCTTCGTTTTCTAAAAATTTACACTGACCAATGGAGGTCGAGAAATGACGTGAGATGGTCCTTACCCAATGACTTCAATTATATGCCCCCTAAACTCGGATTATTGAGTTGGTACAAATACCCAGTGAGATTTATGCCTTTCAACTTTCGTCCTGAAAACCTTGTTAAGCTTGAAATGCGGGAGAGCAAGCTTGAGAAGCTTTGGGAAGGAGTTCGGGTATGTGTTATATATTAGTTTTTATTTATTTATTTATTATAATAGTTATTTTACATTTTGGATGACAATATTATCGTGTGATGTGTAACTTAGTTTTAGTTTACTTTGTGTGAGTTCAGTCGCTTACATGCCTCAAGGATATGGATTTGTCAAGATCTGAACACCTAAAGGAAATCCCAAATCTTTCGATGGCCACTAATCTTGAGACACTTGATCTCAACTGTTGCTCGAGTTTGGTGGAGATTCCTTCATCTATTCGGAATCTTAATAGATTGATAAAGTTGAACATGTCAAGATGCATAAATCTAACAACTCTTCCATCTGGAATCAACCTCAAATCTCTTGATCGCCTTGATCTCAGTGGATGCTTACGGTTGAGGAATTTTCCTGATTTATCAAACAACATATCAGATCTCTTTTCTAGACCAAACAGCAATAGATGAATTTCCATCTAACTTGCGTCTAATAAACTTGCGTCTAATTAATCTTGTGGATCTTAGCATGCGGGGAATTATGGGCGAGAAACTGTGGGGAGGAGTGCAGGTATATATGTCCTAACGTTTTCTAACTTCCTTCAAACTTCATTTTTGCTTTATACTAGTAAATTCAGAAGAAACATGTGATCATGCTCGTCAAAAATATTTAATTGCTACTAAATACAAAGTTTTTACAAGTTTTATAGAGAGAAAACTAGTTATCTGCTCTACCGCACGTTGTGGATAGCAACGTATTATAGATTTCTTTTTCTAGCAGCACGTATTATAGATTTCTTTAAATAACAATCATTGTAAGCCGTAAATTATATAAGTCCTATATATTTTAGAGAAACTACTGAAAATAGATCATTTCAGAAATTTATTTACAAACAGGATATCTCTAATTGAAAAAATGCTTCTGAGAGACCTTGTTTGGAAATAAATTTCAGAAAGGGTTAACATAACCTATTTTCGTAATACCAATATGAAAAGGGTTAAAATCATAACTAAACTTGAAAGTATAAATGAAAAGTTTTATTTTCTTAGAGAGATTGTGTATTGAACTGAACTTTTAAAGAGATTTGAATTAAAATGACAAATCATGTGTTATTAAAACATGAATTTTAAAATATATTATTATTAGATTAATGAATTTAAAATGTACAATCAAATCCATTGTTATTGAAAACATTTTAATAACTAGATTTGAAAGTTTCATATGAGATTTCAAGAAATTTCTTACTTAAAAATACAAACTCATATTTGGTTGAAATTGGGATAAACCATTCTAGATTCGAAAACTAACTATAATCGAAACAGGATAGCCCGATTGATAATATATATTCACTTTCACAGTTATTTTGAAAAGGAAAGTCGTTGAGGTGGTGTTCTAATGTCTCTAAATTGTTTTTGGTTCAGTCGCTTAATCCCTTGTTGAGGATTGTGTATCTCTCAACAAATTTCAAGATACTTTGTCTCTCGGATATCACAAGTTTGGTGGAGCTTCCATCATCTCTGTGGTATCTCAACAAACTGACGTTGTTGAGCATTACAAAATGAAAAAATCTGGAGACTCTTCCAACCAACATCAACCTTAAAAGTCTCGATCTCCTAACTCTTAGTGAATGCCCGCGGTTGAAAAGTTTTCCTGATATCTCAACAAACATCTCAAACCTCTTTCTAGACCAAACAGGGATTGAAGAAGTTCCTTGGTGGATCGAGAGCTTCTCTCGCCTCACTTGCTTACGTATGAATGGATGCAACAAATTAAAATGTGTTTCCCTAAGCATTTCTAAACTGAAACACCTTGGGGAAGTTGACTTTTCAGGGTGTGGAGCATTGGCTGAAGCTAGATGGCATGACAATCCATTTCCCAATGAGGCTCCTTATTCTTTTCCAAATAGTTTTGTTTCAAAACTAGAATTCAGATTCTTCAAGTGCCTTAACTTAGATCAAGAAGCTCTTATTCAACAACAACCAGTTTCAAGCTACTAATCTTGCCTGGGAGAAATATACCTTCATATTTCACTCATCAAACTACTGGACCCTCTCTAGCCATGCCTCTACTTCACACCTCTCTCTCTCAACAATATTATCTCAGATTTCTTGCTTGCGTCGTGGTTGATATCAAATCAATGTCCACTTTTGGTTTCCATGAAGTAGATATCCAGGTACGGTTTAGAGGCAGACTCAATAACTACTTTGTTAGATGGTCCCTCCTCAAAGCAAGAGTTGTGTACTAAGAACACAAGAACAATTCTCTTTAAACAAATTTCTTTTTTCTCCTCCTTCATTTGATATCTCAATCTTCCTTAAATACACAAACTAAAAGACATTAACTACCCCACTAATACATGAAAACCACTTACGTAAGTAACTACCCTCCCCACTACTTGTATCTCATCAATACTCCACCCTCCAAAGAACCTTGTCCTCAAGGTTCATAACAAAAGCTCGTCCACGATCAAAGGGATGTTTCCCGTCGGTACCAAACGAAATCTCCTTTAACACAACCAATTTCCGAGGTTGCACAGAACCAAATCGAGATCCATTCGTAGACGAGTTGTATCGATTACACTTTTCTGGTTTTCTGGTCCGAGCAGTGTGATGGTGGCGTCTAACCAGAACAGTTCGACTCCGTCGTTGTTTCGGTGGTGAAGCCAGTGAACGTTTGAGTGATGAAGTCACCAATGGTCGAGATTTCACCGAAAACTTCATGTCGATGGCCATCTCCACGATTTGTTTAGCCGGCTGGGTTGGTTTCTTCACGGTCTTCAACGTCTTCATCTTCTTACTCGAAGTTGCTGCCCGCTCCTTCCAATATTCCACCATCTTCTTCATCTCTTCCCGTAGCTCCTCTTGAAGATGAACAAACTCCTTCATGGTTGCACGTGGAACCGCCAACGATGGTTCTTCATCGCCGTAGACATCGAAGATGGGGCTCCATAGATCTTGTTATAGAGTTCCATGGATCAACTGCTCTGATACCAATTGTTAGATGGTCCCTCCTCAAAACAAGAGTTGTGTACTAAGAACACAAGAACAATTCTCTTTAAACAAATTTCTTTTTTCTCCTCCTTCATTTGATATCTCAATCTTCCTTAAATACACAAACTAAAAAACATTAACTACCCCACTAATACATGAAAACCACTTACGTAAGTAACTACCCTCCCCACTACTTGTATCTCATCATACTTTTACCCCGAGGATGAGCAACATCTCTACTCCACCACTCAGATGGACAATCATCTTGCTATATTCGATTGTTGTTTCCTTTTAAACAAAGATAATGCTTCTCTAGTTGAGTCGAGCTACGATCATGTGGATATACAGTTTCATATCACTGATGTCTTTTATGAGTTCAAAGTGATAGCATGTGGTATACGATTCTATGAAGACTGTTCATATAGTCTACCAAAGGTTTCGGAAGAAGATGAAAGCAGTGATGATAAAAATGAAGGCAAAGATATTGATGAAAGCCTAGAGACTGGAGATGAAGATGCAGAGACAAAGAGAAGCAGTAAGCGAATGCGGGGTAAGCATTATACATCTCATTATTCTTTTTTCAAAATCAAACAGAAACAAATTTATATATTGAGACCACACTGAATTGTCTCAACAGATTACGTGAAGAGAAACTGAAGAAATTGAACCGCATTCGTAATGCGATATCCTCTCTGGTAATTAAAACTTTCTGGCTTTACTTATAACTAGTCCAGCTAGATAACACAATGACGTACGGCTTTTGCAAACTTCATTTGTAGAAGAAAGAGATCATTTTCATAAAATCTATGAGTTCACACTGCTTACTCTTGAATCATGCTAATGAATGAGAGGCAAAGGAGAAGGGAATATCATTAAGATTTATTTAGTTCTGAGTTCTGATATAGAGAACTCTGTTTTACAAAAGCTATGCAAAAAAAGGAGTAAGAAAACTTTTTTTTTTCTTTTTTTTTAGTAAGAAAAACATCTTATTTGCTCTGTCTCCGTAATTTTCCTATGTGTGTGTTGTCGATGGATATGATGTAATCAACTCTCTCATAATGGGTATGTGTCTCTTGTTTCAAATTCCCCTCTTTAGGAGAGATCAATTATGATGTCCTCCCTTTGCAAGAAATCATTTCCACACTTTTTGTTCTCTATTCCCTTAGATTTTTTTTCTCTAAACAGTTAATAAACCTAAAATACTATGCATTTTTCTAACCAATTTGTTATCTTGTATCTATTATATGAAAAGTTTATCGAAGAACCAGACATAACTGTTTAGTGATCGTTTTGAATCTCATTTCAACACTCCTAACATTTTATACATGAGATCAACTCTTTATTCTTGCTGCCACTGGTTTGCGTATTTAGCTCACTAAGATTGATGTTGATGCTCTTTCTCTCTCTCAACCAATTAGTTCAATAAATTCGGTTTGATTATATTCAATCAATTTTTCTCCTTTTAATTAATTAGAAGCTTGTGAAATTTATTTATTGGAGCATAAATAATATGAAAATCTAAAATTCTAAATTTGAAAAGGAAAATTCAAATTTTATTGAAAACTAAATAATAATACTTAACATATATATTAAAAATAAGTAAAAGATAAATATTTTATCATTTATTTAATTTTTTTTTTGGTTTTTTTTTTTGATTAAGCAAAGATAATAACACAACTGTTTTTACACCTGTCAGAATCTAATCAATCAACCGACACGTGTCATAATCCTGTTATTTATAATTTTAACACGATATCTATCGATTATTCAATTTCCTTTTTCTAATAATAAAATAAACTTTTACTTTATTTTTCTAAAATTATATTAATAATTTTCTTTTATTAATCTCATGTAATTTTGAATATATTAACAAACATATGTTTTCCTTTTAACAATAATATAAAAACATCTTTCATTATGTTTTATGTTCAGTTTTCCTTTCTAAACACACAAACAGATGTACATAATTGATTAGAGAAAAAATTATATAAGAAAGCTAGCACATAATTCATGATCATCCAATTCCAAAGTTACTACTTGCATAATTGCATAATTAAATAATTTTATTTCCAAAATATTTTACTATATTTTCTTAATTCAAATATTTTTGTTAAGACAACATCTAATATATATTATTAGAGACGCACACTTTAGAGAGTAAACTTGCCCTCTCGTGATATTTACAGTCATGTCATGCTGATGTGTCACTATCAGAATCATTTTTATAGAATTCAGTAATTAGGAAAACTATAACTAGACTAATTACAAAATATGCCATTGGACATTTATCATTTAGTCAAAAATATTTTCTAATCAATTCAATTTAATTAAATTTTAAAATTAATGACTCTTTCCAAATTTAAACAAACTAATATTCCGAGAAGTCATAATTCCTTCTTATTAAATATTTGGAAAGAATTAAATTGTAACATCAAGTTTGTGAGCTATTACTTTTGATTTCCATATTTTCAAATTAATCAATAATATTAGAGCTAAAATCTCGGTTACAAAATTTTCAAATATTTGCCCTACATCCCTAAGACTAAAAAAACTACAGATTTTGTGTATTTGACTAATGTTTATTTTTATACAATTATATGAACAAACGGTAGAGATGGTGTCAAGTTTTCTCTCTTTCAAAACCTAAGGTATGTGGCATTTAACCATTTAAAAAAATAGATAACATACGAAATATCATTTATGATGGTTATTATTATAGTTTTTTTTTGTTTTCACTAATTTTTTTTATCTCTTTGAAAATTGTTGTTTTTCCAATTTCTTATTGTTTGGTTTCGTTCATTTTCTGAAAGTCTCCAATTAATGATTGTGTCACCACATGAAATATCTTACTCATAACTTATGTATTCTATTAGTATGTGTTTTTGACATTAATATAGGATGAGAAACCATGATTTTAGAGTCACACTAATCTTACTCATGAATTTTGCCGATGCATTAAATTTTATTTGATAACATTTCTCCATATTTTTTGGAAAAAAATCTTCACAAGTTCTTCAAAAATAAAATATTATTTTGTGATCTTCATAAATACAGAAATAATTGAAGAATAGTTAATTTAATTTAATGTTATCAAATCTCGCAACAAAAAAATATAGGAATCTTCTTTTTAAGATAATTTCCTATATTTTAAATTTAAAATAATATCAAACCGGAAATGAAATTTTATTCTGTATCAAAACACAAATTAATAGAGGTTATCAAAATTCAAAATAGAAATTAATAGCTGCTATCAAAATTTAAATTCAACTAGTTAAGTAAATATCATACTGAAAATGAAATTTTTTTTGTATTTTCATTTCATTTAAATTGAAAATAAGTTTTTTATTTGAAACATGAACATTTCTTATATTTTAATTTTCAAATAATATTTTGCAATGTAAAATTAACAATAATAACTAATAAATTTAAGTATATCAGTTTCATATAAAGAAACATATTATTACTATCAATGTTTTATTATAAATAAAATTTCTGATAAACGTACTAATATTTAATATTTAAGCAAATAATTCAATTTTTAACGAAAATATTGTTTAATTAATGTTTTTTTCCAACCAAACTATTATTTAATAATGTTATATGGATATCTTTTATTTTCTAATTAATGTTCAAAATTTTTAATTGTGTTTGGTTGTATGGATATCATATAATTAATTGTAAATGTTATTTGGATACATGGATATAAATATAGATATAAAAACATTTTTGCCATTAATGAGAGTTATTTTTCTGTTCTTTATTTCAATATCATTTCATGTAAATTCTTACAATTTTATGTAATTAAGTTAATAGTGTTTCCTATTTAATCTATTTATTCATATATATTATGCACATAGGACCAAAAAATCTTTAACATGTCTTTTTCTAATCGATGTCATCAAAAATATATGACATATTTTAATTGATATATCATTTATTGTTTCAATTTTTTAATCATGTTTTAATTTATGATATATTTTTAAAAAAAATTAATAACACATGTTAATCCGCAAACACGCAGTCATATATTGTATGGTGTTTATAGGAAGGAAAACAGGAGTTCAGAACATGATTTTAAGGGAAGGGACAGAAACATGATGTAAAGAGACGGGAAAAGAACATAGATTTCCAAAAAAAGAGTATTAAAACATGTTACAATTAAAATAAATTAACCCTTGCAATCATATATGTAGCATACAGTTTTTTTTAAATTTATCCAGCATAAAAATGTTCAAAATAAAAGACATCAAAGCAAATTCTATAATAGTTAAAAATTAAAAACAAAGAAACATAATCCAATATAGATGATCCAAATATAAAATAATAACAATAAAAAAGTAAATTAATTTTTTAATATTTTTATTATATCATATGATATATGAATTATATTTGTGTTTATCCTAAATGGGACTTAAAAAATTTATGTTTCCGTCCCATCCGATTTCCAGTTGGGAATACAAAATTTTGTCTTATATCGGGAATACATTTCCTTATACGATGAGAAATTACAAACGGGTATAGAACATAATGGGACATGACGGAATGGAACGGGATTTACGGCCACCCCTAAATATTTGTATTTGTCTCAAACAGGTTTTAATCGATTTAACACCGATTTGATAGTTCACGAGTTTAATAGAAATCTAACCGACCATTACTCCAGTTCAGTTTGATCCTGGTCCGAAAATCAAACTAAATATCTAACTGACATGAGTTCGAGTTATAAATACTATATCAAATAAATTTGTTTACAAATATAATCTCGCACGTGCGGATCCGAATCTAGTACATGTGTTAATGTATTAACATTTTTAAATTAAAATTATAAATTTGAGACGTAGTTACATCTAAAAAAATTGAATGATTTTCTTCTTCTAATAGGATAATAAACTTTATATTTTTTTCCTTTTGAATATATTAACAAATTATCTTCCTTGATACGTTTCAAATTTGTATACATTAAAAAATTATTTATTTCCTTAAATGATTGATTTTCTTTTCCTCTTAAGATATAGAGCTTTAATTTTATTTTATTTTGTGATTATATTTACAAATTTGACACATGGCAAAATTTTATGTTTTATCTTACAAGTGTTTCTGTCTTGGTAATTATAATTTTGATACGTAATGAGTTCTTGAGAGCAACTAAGATTAAATTTCTTAAAAAAAAAGATGAAATTTCTTAAAATTTGGTTCACATTTGTTCAAATATGACTTGTTGGAGGTGGGCTGCCCACATCACTTAGCCCGGCCCAAATCAAATCGGCACATTCTAAAATATGATTGAGAAAAGCCCATGAGCCCAATCTTTAAGGAATGATTAAGGAGGTGGAATGTTGCTATAAATAGAGAGGGACATTTACCCGTGAACAACAATAAAAATTTAGGGAGAGAATCAAGAATAGAAAGAGCAACCGCTTATATCACTCAACTAGCTTGCAAGCAGCGACGGATCTCGTATATGATAGTATGAATATTAATTATCTAGTTTGATTTTAGTTCACTAGACTCCATGACTCAACTGATTGGCAGAGAATGCCAGACCATGGCGAAAAGCTTGTTGAAGTCTATGTCAGGTTATAGAGCTCCGCACTTTTGACGGGTCTACGTCCTACGTCTGATCTGGTTCATGACACTTTCACATGCATTAAGATTTAGCTTGAACAAAGAACTTTGCTTACAACTCTTCCCTAATATCGCCACTCAAATTATAGGATCATAGAATCCAATTTCAATCACCCTTAAACCTTAACTAATAAAGTACTCATACATAACTAAAGCAAACGAAATAATGGGTGATGAAAAGGTATAAATAATAAATGAAATAATAAAGCAAATGCGGTTCAGATGTCCTTATCTAAAAGTTACATAAGACGATGAAACAAAGTGCTTAGATCTTCAAAGGACGTCTTTTCTTGTGTTAGGAGTTGAGAGGATGTTGCTGCGTGATGAGCTGTTAAGATGTGATGAGGTACATAGAGACATCGCAGTAGGGTTTACCATAAGGCTCTTTAATTAGACATGAGAGGGGTTCTTGGCTGCTTCTCTTGTTGCTAGCTACTTAGATATGCCTTGTAGAGTTTAAGAATGAGTATTCATAGTGTTTGTGACGTGTAAAGTCGGTTTAGGGTTTCGTTAGGTCAAAATAAGTGAAGTGTTGTCGCTTTGAGCAAAGTGGGCTTGAAAACTCCTCGGCCGCATCTGTGGGGCTTGGTGGCACGGTGGAGAGGCTGTTTGCCGCACCTGGGGGTTCTCCTGGCGCGGTGGTGGCTTCTGGCTCGGGTATGCAAGACATGTCTTCAATGCTTTCATCATAACTGCTAATTGGCTGAATGGATTAGATTGATTCCAGTTGGAAGTGAAATATGACTCTTCTAGCTTTCCAATGACATAACGAGTGTTGAATTTTATCCACGGGAAGGTCTTCAGAATTAGCCTTAAATATGAAGTTTTGATACTGTCTTAAAAGGTGATTTGCTCATTTTGTTTGTTTTTTATCATTTTTGCCTAGAAACCTGTAATGATTCCCTTCTTAAAACTAAATACACTTGAAATATGGCTTAAAAGCACTTAAACCATATGAAACACTTGTTGAATCATCATTAAAACATCGGTGAAATAGGTAAAAACAGGGTGTTATCAGAGTCTATGCCATTAACGAGCTCGACAAATAAATGGACAATCCCAAAGTCCCAAATAGGGTCCATAAAGGCAGATTGGAGGAATGAGATATGAATGTATGATAGGTCCCTAATATAGGAGTATCAATGTTGATCGATAAAACAGTTTAACAAGAACATAACACAAGTAACTTCATGCAAATTTTCTATCTATGTTTTACCTTTGACATGAATGTCTTTAAATACAAAACATAAGCAACCTAGATCGGTCATGATCCTACAAGTAAGGAAATAAGAACGTGGAAAGTGGAAAGTGGGAAGTGGAAAGTGTAGATGACTAATTTCTTATAATTTAGTAGCTAATTAAATAATTAATTGACAATAATTTGTCCATTAATCGGATCCCGTCAATACACCCATCCTCAAAGAGAACCTTGTCCTCAAGGTTCTTGAGAATAGCTTGTGCATATTTTGGAGTAGCTTCTTCCACGATCGAATGGTTGGTCTTGAACTAGCCGGTGTTTCCGTGATGTAGAGCCCGTGTTCCAGAAAATTAATTAATTTAATTAATTTGGAAATTATTTTGAGTTTATGAACCTTAGACAAGTCTAGAGAAATTAAATATGGGGTTGAAATAATTAATTTAAATTTGTTCCGGGGGTGTCATAAATTGTTTCAAAAGTTTTGGGGTTTTTCTCAAAGGAAGTGGCAAAAATCAATTTGGCTTCCTCTTCTTCTTCTCCTTGAGCACGCCATTTTTCTTCTAAGTGTGGGAGAGTCTTGAGCTTGTGAGAGAAGAGAAAGAAGAGAGAAGAAGAGATAAAAGAGTTCTTGGAGCTTGGATCTTGAAGAAGCTAGAGAGTTAAAGCTTGGGAGAAGTTTAAAGAGGAGGTTCTTTGGGCTATCTTTGGGCAGAAGCTAAGGGGAGAAAGGGAGGTCTTCTTGAGCTTGGGAGAGTCCATCTAAGCTTAGATCCATCCTATCTAAGGTGAGTTAGGACCAAAGGTTATTATTTAAGCTTGTGTGGGGACTTGGGGAGTTTTGTCTAACTCTTTGGTGATTTTGAAAAGTTTGGGGAAGGTTTTCTATGCTTGTGATGTTTAGAAAACCTTGGATTTGTGCTTGTGGAACTTTGATAAGCTTGATTGTGAATTTTTGTGAAGTTTTTATGCTTGATTTGGTGTTTGTAAATAATGTGTGTTGTGGAATACTATTCATGCTGTGTAAAACTACTCATGCTGTGAAAGTGTGTTTACTATTCATGCTGTGAAAGTGTGTTTACTATTCATGCTATAAAAGTATGTTTACTATTCATGCTGTGAAAGTGTATTTACTATTTATGCTGTGAAAATGTGTTTACTATTCATGCTGTGGAATACTATTTATGCTGTGAAAGTGTGTTTACTATTCATGCTGTGAAAGTGGATACTATCCATGATGTGAAAGCATGTTTACTATTAATACTGTGAAATGTGCTTACTATTCATGCTGTGAAAATGTGTTTATTATTCATGCTGTGAAAGTGGGTATTATTCATGCTGTGGAAGCGTGTTTACTATTCATACTATGAAAGTGGGTATTATTCATGCTGTGAAAGCATGTTTACCATTCATACTGTGAAAGTGGGTATTATTCATGTTGTGGAAGTGTGTTTACTATTCCTGTTGTTGTTTAGCTTTTCTTGGTTTGGAATTGCTATTATGTTGTTGGAAGTTTTAATTGGTGATAATTAATTCTTCGTGTTGTCTTGTTATTAAAAATTGCTTGGTGCTTTTTGATAGCCTGTTGTTGGGAGGATCAATTTCATTCAGTGTTTGGTTTACCAAATATTGATGCATCACTTTTGTCGATGCAGGTAAAGATAAGGTGACAGAGTGAGGCCATAGTGGTGCAGCCAGTTAGGCCAGTGGCAGCAGCGCCTCGAGTGTATTCCATCGTCGAGCTCGAAGAGCCGAGTTCCAGGCCGATCACAGGTATTTCTTAGATTCATCTAAGTTTAATTATGTGTTTGGGAATTTGGTTGCTTGTTGGGGTGTTAAGGTTCTCGGCACATGTATATGTGTAGGGACCTTGAGTGGTGGGGGTGTTGAGTGTCATGTGCTGTTTGACACGAGAGCATCGCACTGCTTCGATACTCCGAGATTGGCCGAGAGGGCTAATGTTCGAAGCGAGCCCGGTGTGAGTTTGGGTTTCATGAAGGTTACCGGAGGGAAGCTCCTGATGATTCACGGTCGGGTTAGAGACGTGGATGTTTAGGTAGCGGGAGAGTTTATGCCTGCCGATTTGATTATCTACTCCGTGGAGCTGTACGATGTCATTTTGGGCATGGATTGGCTCAGGAAGTTCAGAGCGCATCTAGATTGTCACCGAGGGCATGTCGAGTTCGACAGAGGCAAGGGGAGGTTGGTGTATCAAGGGGTGAGACCGACTTCTAGGAGACTCGTGATCTCGATTATGCAAGCCGAGCAAATAATCAAGAGGGGTTGTGAGGCGTACTTGGCTACCATTTTCTTGCCGGAGGCTGTTGCAGAGGCTAAGGTTCAGGATATTCGAGTGGTTCGAGAGTTCCACGATGTGTTCCAGTCGTTGCAGAGATGGCAGAGCTGAAGGAGCAGCTAGAGGAGTTGCTAAGTAAGAAGTTTATTCGCCCGAGTACTTCACCGTGGGGAGCACCGATATTGTTTATGAAGAAGAAGAATGAGAGTTTTCGGTTGTGCATTGACTACCGGGGACTTAACTGAGTCAGAATGAAGAACATGTATCCTCTTCCTCAGATTGATGAGTTGTTGGATCAGTTGAGAGGGGCTACTTGGTTCTCCAAGATTGACTTAGCATCGGGATATCTTCATATTCTATCGATGACGTAGATATCTAGATCTCGTTATGACCACTACGAGTTTTTGGTGATGCCATTTGGGTTAACAAATGCACCAGCTGCATTTATGAGATTGATGAACAGCCTTTTCCAGGAGTATCTAGATGATTTTGTGATCATTTTTATCGATGATATCTTGGTGTATTCGAAAAGCCCAGAAGAGCATGAGGTGCATCTGCGTGTGGTTCTTGCGAAGATGCTGGAACAGAAGTTGTTTGCTAAGTTGAGCAAGTATAACTTCTGGCAGCGGGAGATTGGTTTTCTAAGTCATGTTATCTATGCGGAGGGGGTTTCAGTGGATCTAGAGAAGATTCGGGCCATTAGTGCTTGGCCGAGGCCGAGGAATGCCACAGAGATTAGAAGTTTTCTCAGGTTGACAGATTATTATTGGTGGTTTGTTAAAGGTATCGCGAGTTTGGCTAAGTCTATGACGAAACTGATGGGAAAGGATGTTTCTTTCGTGTGGTCTTGGGAGTGTGAGGAGAGTTTTGCAAAACTGAAGGTCTTGTTGACTAGTACTCCAGTATTGGCGTTGCTTGATCCGGGCGAGCCTTACATGGTGTATACTGATGCGTCGGGAGTTGGGCTTGGCTGTGTGTTGATGCAGTGGGGAAGGTTATTACCTACACACCACAGTAGCTGTGGAAGCATGAAGGCAACTATCGTACCAATGATCTTGAGATGGCTGCGGTGGTTTTCGCTTTAAAGATTTGGAGATCTTATCTTTATGGCAAAAAGGTGTAGGTATTCATAGATCATAAGAGCCTGAAATACATTTTCACTCAGCCCGAGTTGAATTTGAGGCAGAGGCGCTGGACGGAGCTAATGGCCGATTATAATCTGGAGATATCTTACCATCCTGGTAAGGCTAATCTGGTTGCGGATGAGTTGAGTCAGAAGTGGGTGGTTTTGGCTCGGAAGTATGAGGTTGAGTCCTTGGTGAGCGAGATTAGCACATTGTATTTATGTGTTGTATCTCAGGAACCTTTGGGCTTAGAGGCAGCTAATCAGACGGATATTTTGAGTAGAGTTTGGTTGGCTTAGAAAAAAGATTAGGGCTTGGTTAAAGCTTCGAGAGAAGCGGGTTCTGAGTATCAGATCTTTGCGAATGGCACTATCCTTGTGAGCGGGAGAGTATGCGTACCTTTAGACGAGGATTTGAGGCGAGAGATCCTGAGTGAGGCTCATGTGAGTATATTCTCGATTCATCAATGAGAGACTAAGATGTACCAGGATCTTAAGCAGTATTATCATTGGGTCAGGATAAAGAAGGATGTTGCTAACTGGGTTGCAGCATGCAACGTGTGCTCGTTAGTAAAGGTAGAGCACCAGGTCCCGAGTGGTTGTTGCGGAGTTTACCCATTCCAAAGTAGAAGTGAGACATGATCACGATGGATTTAGGGGTGGGCTTACCAGTTTCTCAGACCAAGGATGCTATCTGGGTCATCGTTGATCGATTGACCAAGGTGCGCATTTTTGGCCATTAAAAAGGCCGATGGGTCTGCGGTATTGGCTAGGAAATACGTGTAAGAAAATATGAGACTGTATGGAGTTCTGCAATGCGTTCCAGGCTGAGATGGGCACGAGAGTGCACATAAGTATGGCTTATCATCCTCAGACAGATAGGCAGTCCGAGAGGACCATCCAGACTCTGGAAGATTTTTTGAGGATGTGCGTGTAAGATTGGGGTGGTCATTGGGTGGATCACTTGAGCTTGGTAGAGTTTGCGTATAATAATAGCTATCAGGCGAGTATTAGGATGGCTCCATATGAGGCTCTATATGGGAGGCCATGTTGTACACGTTTTTGTTGGACTCAAGTTGGGGAGAGGAGCACATTGGGTGCGAGTTTTGTTGAGGAAACTACAGAGATGATCCAGGTTTTGAAGCTGAATATGAAAGAAGCCTAGGATCGGCAAAAGATTATGCCGATAAGAGGCGGAAAGAGCTTGTGTTTGAGGTGGGAGATAAAGTGTATCTCAAGATAGCTTTGCTGAGAGGTCCGAACAGGTCCATTATTGCGACTAAGTTGAGTCTGAGGTATATGGGGCTGTTCCAGATTGTAGAGCGTGTTGGACCGATAATGTATCGGTTAGAGTTACCTGAGATTATGCAAGCATTTCATAAGATATTTCATGTGTCGATGCGGAAGAAGTGTTTGCATAGGGGTGATGAGGTATTAGCTGAGATTCCGTCAGATCTCCAGCCCAATATAACCGTTGAGGCGAGACCTTTGAGAGTTCTCGAGTGGAGGGTCAAGGAGCTTCATCGGAAGAGGATTTTGATGATGCGAGTTCTGTGGGACTGTGATGGAGTGTAAGAGGAAACATGGGAACCAGAGGCTAGGATGGAAATGAAGTTCCGGAAGTGGTTCCAGAAGCAAGCTTCGGCTTGAGTTCCATCGAGGGGTTCTAGTTTCGGTTTATAGTTGTATGCTATGTGTTTCATTTTGTATTTCTGTTATGTAGAATGATGTTACATTATGATTGTATAATAAGATGTGTTTTTCTTAGTATTTAATGACTTTGGGAGTCATGGTTTTGCATTACATTTTGGTGTTAATTAAAAGTGTTAATGCAAGAGAGTAATAAGATGGATGTTCTTATTGTTGTTGTGAGTGTTGCGTATTTCCAGTTAATCTTGTTTCTGAAAAATGAGTCAAGTGACGGGACCGGGTTATTCACTTAGCTGTTTTATGTGGTGAGTCAGATTGGGACGTATGGTACTTGTTTGTTTTATTACGTTTGTATTGGTGATTTACTGTGACGAATCATTGAGTGATAAAGCTAGCCTAATCATAGTTGTCTTGACAAGTTTCTCTAAAGGGAGCCGACACTGGAAGGTGTGCAGGGATGGTACGTGTATAGTGTTACGTTGTCTGGTTTGGCTAAGGTGTTAGCCGCCGTGACTGAGCAAGTCATGAGAGTGCCCTGAGTGATTGGGTATAGGTGCTATAGCCTGGTTATTGGTTATGCACAGCAGATATTCCAGGTAAGGAATATGGGTGATGCTGGTGTTGCCTTGCGAGGATTTACACGGATCACGGGAGGTAGTTCAGTCGAGATACTTATAGATGTGTGACTTATTGCTCATTGAGAAGACTAGTTCGTCCGGTGCCGATAACTCGTGGGACTATGTGTCTTGAGAGTGTGACTGGTGATAGACCTGGACTCGGAAGGTGTATAGCGTAGAGTGATATGTGATACCGTGGATTCATAAGGAGTATATCCTAGACGTAGGATATATTGCCTAGAATTGAGTGGTATGGGATATCAAGACTCTTATAGGTTATATTACCCCGAGTGGAGTGGTATGGCAGATACCCAGAACTCGGAGATGCTACGGTGTCTTGGGTGTTGTGGTATGGTTGATACCTTGCGAGGTATGGTGGATATCCTGTGGGATATGGCAGATGCTCAGAACTCAGAGACGTTGCGGTGTCTTGAGTGATGGGGTTTGGTCTGTGTGTGAGCAATAAGTACATATGATGTTGCGGTGTCATAAGCATAAGGACTGAGTGAGAAAACTCAGAGGTTAGTTGTGGACCTTGTGTGTACATGCGTGTATACGTGTGTGTGTATGTGTGTTGGCTGGGTTGGCCAAGGTTTAAGTAATCGTTGCGATGATTTGGGTTCATTGGAGATGAACGGTTCATGGGAGATGAACGGTAACGTAGATTCGAGGTTGAATCTATGTTAGTGGGGGAGAATTGTAACGCCCGTGTTCCAGAAAGTTAATTAATTTAATTAATTTGGAAATTCTTTTGAGTTTATGAACCTTAGACAAGTGTAGAGAAATTAATTATGGGGTTGAAATAATTAATATAGATTTATTCCTGGGGTGACATAAATCGTTTCAAAAGTTGTGCAGTTTTTTTCAAAGGAAGTGGCAAAAATCAATTTGGCTTCTTCTTATTCTTCTCCTTGAGCATGCCATTTTTCTTCCAAGTGTAGGTGAGTCTTGAGCTTGTGAGAGAAGAGAAAGAAGAGAGAAACAGAGAGAAAAGAGTTTTTGGAGCTTGGATCTTGAAGGAGCTAGAGAGTTGAAGCTTGGGAGAAGTTCAAAGAGGAGGTTCTTTGGGCTAGATTTGGGCGGAAGCTAAGAGGAGAAAGGGAGGTCTTTTTGAGCTTGGGGAGTCTATCTATGCTTAGATCCGTCTTATCTAAGGTGAGTTGGGATAAAAGGTTATCATTTAAGCTTGTGTGGGGGCTTGGGGAGTTTTGTTTAACTTTTTGGTGATTTTTGAGGTTATTGAAAAGTTTAGGGAAGGTTTTCTATGCTTGTGATATTTAGAAAACCTTGGATTTGTGCTAGTTGAACTTTGATAAGCTTGATTGTGAATTTTTATGAAGTTCTTATGCTTGATTTGGTGTTTGTGAATTTTGTGTATTGTGGAATACTATTCATGCTGTGTTTACTATTCATGCTGTGAAAGTGTGTTTACTATTCATGTTGTGGATACTATTCATGCTGTGGAATACTTTTCATGCTGTGAAAGTGTGTTTACTATTCATGTTGTGAAAGTGTGTTTACTATTCATGTTGTGAAAGTGTGTTTACTATTCATATTGTGAAAGTGGGTACTATTCATGTTGTGAAAGCGTGAGTACTATTCATGCTAAGAAGCATGTTTACTATTTATGCTGTGAAAGTGAGTACTATTTATGCTGTGAAAGTGGGTACTATTCATGCTGTGAAAGCGTGTTTACTATTTATGCTGTGAAAGTGGGTATTATTTATGCTGTGCAAGTGTGTTTACTATTTCTGCTGTTGTTTAGCTTTTCTTGGTTTGAAATTGCTATTTTGTTGTTGGAAGTTTTAATTGGTGTTAATTAATTCTTTGTGTTGTCTTGGTTATTAAAAATTGTTTGGTGCTTTTTGATAGCCTGTTGTTGGGAGGATCGATCTCACTCAGCGTTTGGTTTACCAAATGTTGATGCATCACTTTTGTCGATGCAGGTAAAGATAAGGCGTGATCGTGGAATTGAGGCAGTGAGGAGGGGATGATTAGGACCCGATAGTGTTGTGGTTTTTGTAGCTTTCGTACGATTGCTAGAACCGGTAGAACTGTTGACCTTCGTGATCGTTTATGTGTTTGCTGAATTGTTTTATAAATGTTTAATTATAATTTTGGTTTTTTTAAAAAAAAGTGCGGTCGTTTCAGGTGACAACTGCACTAAAATCTCTTAATTTTGTCGGAATCTTCACCGTGGCCATCTTTTCAATCCTTTGGGCTACTCGGTTTGGCTCCTTCACCGTCTTCATCTTCTTACTCCCATCTGATGTTGGATACTCCCAATATTGCGTCATCTTCTTCACTTCTTCGTGTAGCTCACCTTAAAGAGGACAAAGGACACTCAACTACTCTTTCGTGGTTGCATGTAGAACCGCCAAGGATGGTTTTTTGTTGTCATAGACATCAAATATTGGAGCCCCATAGATCTTGTTATAGAGATCTTCATCTTGATGAGTTTGCTCATCATCAGCCGCAAAAACACTGTCAATGTTGATTAAATTGTTCATCATAAAAATGGAAGGTGTTGTTGTTGAACGTTGATTCTCGAAGAATGCCGTCAACAAAAAGAACGAACTGCTCTGATACCACTGATAGAATGGTCCCTCTTCAAAGCTAAGAGTTGTGTAATAAGAACACAAGAATAATTTTAGACAAATTTATCTTCCATTTTGAATCGACAATGAACAATGCTTAAATAAACAAAATAAGAGACTAACAACTAAAAGATGTGGATAAGTGGGACACTAAAGAACGTGAAGAAGCGGAATATAATCCCATTAATTTAGGAGTGATTATGTTCTCATCAATGTATATCACCAATGAAGAAGTACCCAAGATCGATGGGCAGCTCGATGCCTCAAGTGCGCATTACATCTTGTTAGAAGGTAACCTCTACCGCTAGAGCGTCTCGAGTGTACTTCTAACCTGTTTTCATAGTGAAGAAACCGAAAGGGTAATAATGGAAACTCACAAGGGTGCATAAGGAAACCACTCCAGAGGACAATCTCTAGCCACAAAAATTAAAAGACATGCATTATGGCCAAGCATTATTCAAGAGTACGAGAAGTATGCAACCCGATGCGAGAAGTAGGGGTGGGCACAATTCCCGTCCCGTCCCATCTCGTCTCATTCCCGTTAAGAAATTCCCGTCCTATTTCAGAAGAATATTTCCATATGGTACAAGGTTTTGATTCTTATTTGGGAACAGGACGAGATGGAACGGAAATAAAAACTTCCGAAATCTCATTCGGGACAAATTATATATATATATATATATATATATATATTAATAGAAATATTATAAATATTGAATTTTAAAATTTTCTAATATGTTTAGAGCAAATTTTTATGATATATATAATATTATGTATTATATATAATTAAACGAGAAATGATGCGAGGGAAGATAAAGATTCGTTACTTAGTTTATTAGGATTTTATATTTCTGCAATTTATTTTTGTTTTATTTTGATTTTGATGATTTATGACTAAATTTTATGTTGGATTGTTTTTGAATTTTAATTTTTTTCTATTATTATTAAACGAACATACTTGTGATAGTATATTTGTTTGTCATGATTATTTTTTATTTTATTTGTTTGTCATGATTATTTTTTGGAAATTCTCATACCCGGCCGTCCCGTCCCATCCCGCTCCCGTCACAAATTTTATATGGACTATAAATGAGACATATTTTTTAATTCCCAAATTCCTATTCCGTTTCCATTCTCGTAAAATCCCGTCCTGAATTCCCGTTTGCCTACCCCTAGCGAGAAGTGCCAGAAGTGCCAGCGACACGACCCCAACGACATTTTTAAAGTAAATAGACACATGGTTAAGACCCAGAAAAAAAAAGCCTTTCGACAAAGTTGCACCGCATCGTTGTTACGACGACAACATCATCAAAATCAACTCTGACCGTTACACCATCCATCACTGTACCGCTCGAGAGACGCAACAGGTCGGTATACCATTAACTACATCATCCTCCATATAAGGCTCTCAAGTAACAACAATGACAACTCCACCGTCTTTGTATGAACATTATCTTTCCGCTTTTTTTTTTTTTTCCGTTTTACAAACGATAACAAAGAAAAAGAAAAAACAGCTAGTGGTATTGAGACTATCCATGACTTAGCGATCAGAAGGTTTGGAGTCGTCAACTTGTTCTTCTCCGCTTTCGAGCTTCTGCTTCTGAGTGTAGAAGCTAATAATCTTCTTATCCAGTTTGTAGTATGCCTCCATTCTCTTTAGTGGTTTCAAGCTTAGATCAATGAAGTGTACCTACATTTCCCAATTCAAATATCAAATAAATATATAAAGAAAAAAAAAAACACAAATCCTTCATTTCAACAGATTATTATTAATATTTCTTTCAACATTAAAGACAAGAATGTGTTTAAACTTTATAAATGAATCATACCTTATAATCAAACGTTTGATTAGTCGATTTTAGACAGACATAATCAGAAGAAGGTGCAGACTCCTCGGTATTTCTTAATTGAAAACTGATCATAAGACTACAGTCCTTAGCAGTTGCAGCTATCAAATAATCCTTAACGATCTTCAAGCTTTCATCTAAAGGTAAAGAATGTAGAGACGAGTACGCCTCCAATGGGTCACTTTCTTTACAGATAGGGCAAGGCTGGTTGATTATATCGTAATAAGAATGAATCGCTCCTTCAGTGTCTAATTTATC
The DNA here is from genome assembly GCA_028015245.1 of Cardamine occulta. Classification (NCBI taxonomy): domain Eukaryota; kingdom Viridiplantae; phylum Streptophyta; class Magnoliopsida; order Brassicales; family Brassicaceae; genus Cardamine; species Cardamine occulta. The sequence continues at coordinate 6,006,803 of CM051382.1, forward strand.
TAGCTTCTGAGCTTCGAGAAGCTTATGGAGCACTCCTGAGTCATAGACAGCATCAGATACTAGTTGTAGAAAGCACTTTGTTCTAAGACCGTCTGCTGACTGAATGAAGCCTTTGAGAGTATCCTCAAAGGCATATCCAATTTCGGGACTGGTTCTCCCAGTGCATTCACCTGAACCACCTAATATGAGAGAACCATTCAAGAATACGCGGAAATTATTCTGAGGTGTAGAATACAAGGCTTTTATAGCTTCTGAAACTCTCTCTTTAGATCCAGAGAACAAATCAAGAGGATCATATTCACTTACTTCAGATATCTGCAATATAGTAACATACTTTATAAGACTTTTCTGCAAATCTCAATCTATAGACTTCGTAATGAGTGCTTTGCTTTTACCTCGTTATATTTCAATTTTAAGATTTGGTGCATTTTGAAACGGCTGACGCTTCTTTTGAGCATGTTTTCTTCACTTATGAACTTTGAGGTTGGAAGAAATCCGCATTTGGGCTACTTCATGGAATTAAGGGACAGTGAGTTTAGATCAAGGATGAGAAATACAAGGACGGTAACGAAAAGAAAACACAAAAAAATAGAGGATTTATCAAAAAAGAGTACCTTAATTTCAACACTAATGCAGTCTGCACCAATAGAAATCCCTGACACAGAGAAGAGCAAACACAAGATAGTTATTACTAATTTGTGATCATAAACTAAACTCACCACAAAATTCGATAATCGATTTCTGATGAAAATGGGTTACCTTGAGAGAAAAGTGAATGATCATTCAAAATAAGAGCAGAATCATGACTGGTATCAACATTAGCTGCACTCACACGCCATAGCGGACGCTGCTTAGTTACTTTCTTATCAACAGATTCAAGAAACTCCTTCGACACAGAAACACGAATCTGCAAAACCAAGAAGCCATCAGGTTACCAAGAAGCCAATTGTATCCAAATTAAACCAACAAAGACCATATGAATAATATAACTTACTCCTGCATCAACATGTTTATGACCCAAGAGTGGGATGATCACATACTTAACATATCTTTGTTCAAGAACTTCTTTGTTTGGAGATGAAAGAAGCTCTTTGTTTTCCTTCCATAGAAGTTGCTCATCATTTGTTAAAACAGAAACAAAGCCATTTGCTTTATCGTTCTTTCGAGCTTTCTGTATACGAATCACTTTCCCCACCTAATCAAAGTTTAGAGATAAGGTAACAGATTAGTCCACAACAATCTAAACCAATAATGAAAATCACAATCAAACCAAATCAATACAGTCCAACACACATTATACTACTTGAAATTTTGATAATTCTTCGATCAATCAAACGTATTACCAAATACAAGATTTACTCAGTTCAACACCAGATTTTTAAATTCTGATTCTGATTCTTCATCATTGAACCTAATAGAAGAAGATGATAGCCACTAAAATAGAATCTATATCCCAATTAGAGAATATGAACAAAACTCATATAGCAGAATTAGTCAATGACGACTCTAACAAAATCAAACTTAGTCAATTTTGATTCATTTCGCAGTATGATTACTGACAGGATTCAAAAATTGAGAAAGGAAGATCGAAGAAGAAGAACTAACAAAAAGTGGAGATGATCCAGCGTAAGCAAGAACGAGATTTGCACCTCCTTCACCTCTGTAAATCCAATCAGAAGCATCTTTCTCTTCCAGAATCATCATCTCCATCTGATTAAACTTTGAATCTCACAATTCTTCGATTTACAAAACGAATCAGATCGATCAAATCAAGGAGGAACCAAAATTTAGCTTCCGCAATGCGAAGGAATCGAGAATCGAAAGGTATAGAAAGCTGAAACGAGTAGATGAAGAGCTTTGAAGGATTCTTCTGTCTTTCTCCGTAGTGGACTACATCAAGACGAGAGAGGCTATGTTCGCTTTGGAGAGTCAAGTTGAAGTTGACATTTGAGACGCAAAATCAGAAATAGAAAGAAACGTGGAGGGGTAAAGCTCCACCTGTTAATCTCTCACTTTTTATTTTTTTTTTATTTTTTAAGTATTAGATACTCCTAAATTTTCAAGATTTCAAATTTTCTTTATGCTACGTTTTTGGCTACAAATTAGTTTATAGTTTTATTTATAGTAAAACCTCTATACATTAATATCTCAGTAAATTAATAATTTTTTCATTTCTAAATTAATATTTTACCCAAATATCATCTCTATAAATTAATAAATTCGATAAATTAAAAAATATTATAAAATATATTAGTCATAATAACTCTATATAATTATTTGAGCAATGTTAAAAACAAAATAACCTTCCATTTATGTGGGATATTACAACAAATACTATTAAATTTTTTTTTAATTTTTTAAATCTTACTAATAATCATAATAATTTCTTATTTAGTTAATTAATTCCCTAATAAATAGCACAAAATTTTCAGTATATAGATATTTTAATTCTTATTATTTTAAATTTAAATCTGTTTATTTTTATTTAGTATCTCCTAAATAAAAATAAATTTTTTAATTAGAGTATTTAAACAATATAGTATTTAATGTTTTAAAATAGATTCATTAAGGATACAAAAATAAAATTAACTATAGTATTGTGATTATTGTTGTATCCTTAATGACTTTATTTTAAAAAATATATTATATTGTAAATAATATTTTAACAATTATTACTTTCCACAAAAAACTAAATTCATTTTATTTTTTTATTAATTATGGATGAAATTAAAATTAAATTTTACCATCCAACTTTAAATCATCCGGATCTTCAAATATTTTAATTTTAATAATAGGTCAGGACGGGTCAAGAAGGGTCAGAACAGATAAAGACAGATCATGACAGATCTCAGATAACACCACACGTAATTATATTTTAATTTTAATTAACACAACACAAACTATATATAATAATAATAAATAAGATATTAAAAATATGAAATAAATCTAATTTAAAATACTAATACAATAATCTATCACAATATAAACTAACAAAATATAAAGTAAATATTTTTCCGCCCTGCACAGCACACGTTACTATCTAGTTATTAATTTATAGAGGTTTTACTGTAGTAGATAGTAATCTTTACTGTGGAACGCAAATAAATATTTGTTTCATAATTTGTTAATTTATATAATTATTGGTTATTATAGGTATTTTAAATTAGATTTATTTTATATTTTAGCATCTTATTTATTATTATTATTATTATATATGATTTGTGTTGTGTTAATTAAAATTATTATTACTAATATATATATATATATAATATGTATAATATGATTTACTGTTATAAATATAACAATGATATTGTAGTTTGTATTAACCGTAATAGGGATACAAATTATAAAAAATTTTAAAATTATACAAATTGATTGTCATGTTTCAAAGACTGTCCTACACTTTTATTGATTGTCATTACAAATGTAACAAATAATGACAATTGTCTTCTCCTCATCTTGAAAGAAAATCTGTAGGAGCATTATATGTCTTATTTTTATTTTATGTTTACCATCTAATTTATTATTATTATATATAGTTTATATTGTATTAATTGAAATTATTAATATATATATATATACAGTAAAACCTTTATAAATTAATAATATTAGGACCAATGTATTTTATGATATTTTATTAATTTATCAAGTTTATTAGAAGTGATATTTGAGTCAAAATATCAATTCGGGACTCGAAAAAGTTATTAATTTAGCAAAGTATTAATTTATCGAATATTAATTTATAGAAGGTTAACTGTATATGTATAATATGATTTACTGTTATAAATATAATAATGATATTGTAATTTTTATTAACCATAATAGGATACAAATTATAAAAAAAAATTAAAATTATACAAATTGATTGTCATTTACCAAAGATTGTCATACATTTTTATTGATTATCATTGCAAATACAAAAGATAATGACAATTATCTTCTCCTTACTTTGAAAGACAATCTTTAGGAGCATTATACATCTTGTTTTTTACTCTTCTAACAAATTATTCTCAGCCCAATGGCGGATGCAGGTGGAGAGTATGAGGGACAGTTGCCCCCACAAAATTTGCAAAATTAGCCTATTTTATATTATCTTTTGTATTTTGGTGAATCTTTTATTATTAATTGAATTTTAATGTGAATTGAGATGTATATTTTTTTTAATTCTATGAATAAAATAAATTAAGTGGGACTCATATGTATTTTTCAACCAATCAAATGGAAGCGGGTCAGTTTATACCCACCTAAGGTCCACGTGTTTTATCAAACTGAAACTTAATTTGCTGTGACTAAATTATCTTTAATGAAAATTTAACATTTGTTAAGAAAATAATTATTTTCTAATGATAATTTTTGTAATGTACCATATTTAAATTTTCTAATGTTTTGTAATCATTAGAAAACACGTGGACTGGTTAAACTTTTTTCAACATTGCTCAAATAATAGTATAGAGATTTAAATATGATTTTTTTTCTTTGACTCGGTGATTCACAAATTTTCAGGTTTTTTGGCTTTAGGTATTTTAGAAAATAGGTTTAAGTTAGAAAATTATTTCATTTTCATTTAGTTTGGTTCGGTTAATTTTGTTTTTGTTTGGTTTGATTTAGTTTAGATTTGGATAAAAATAATTGTTGAACTAAAAAAATAATGAATTAATTTTGTTAAGATTATATATTTTTAGTATATTTTGTATATATTTGACTATAATTTAACTTTTAATAAATGTTGGATTATTGGGTACAAAGTGATCAATTTGTCTATCAGATTAAATTCATGGACTCGCCATCCAAACCCAAGTAAATAAGAAAAAGAAAATTATTTCCTAAATAAATCGTGAAGTTTTAGATTTTCAGCCTTTGATATTCTCCGATCCCAAAGTCAGACTTTAAAATTTTCAATTCAAAGAACAATCCTCTACACTAAAAAAAGAGTTTGAACCCGAACAAAAAGAAACCAAACTTCTTGTACTATCATTAAACCACTAGTCATTTGGTTAAAATAAGAAAATTTTAATTACCAATATGAAAACAATTTGAAAGAAACTGATCCAACAAAATAGAAAAGGCAAATGTAAAATATGTTATACACATCATGATTTTGGCCAACTAAACCTATTAAAAGAATGAGTTTTATGCATAAATGATGTCAAATGTTTCAGGGTGCCTTCAAGAACGTCAATTATCTTAAGTATACATAAATATGTCATTCAAGAGGGTATCGATTAGTCTCGAAGGCAGGATTCGTTCGGCGTTGTCATCGAGAACATCTGGGTGAGGGTCAGGGGTAGACAGATTGAAATGGCATAGACCGAAATAAAAACTAAAAAAGGTCATGAGATGTAATTTCCCCTAAAATATGTGGTTGCACAAAAACTGTAAATATTCAAAATTTTGTGCTCAAACAATTTGGCATAACTTTGAAATAAACAGTTCAGATATATGAAATATCCTAAAATCAAATTAATTTTTTCAAAATAAACTGAACGATATAGAAGGTTTTACACCGACTAAACCAAATCATATTCAAAACAAATTAATCCATATATATTTTAATTAAACTGAGAATATGGTTTTCGCGGTAGCCATGTGACCAATCGGTTCATTAATTGTGACCAAGATCCCTAAAACATGATATTAGAGGCTTTGAGGAAGTGTCTGGTAAACAAAAACAATGATGACTCATGTATATTACTTCGAAAGATGTGGATGTTTATGTTTACTTCGTGTCCTATTATGTTTATATTTCCCAATAGATGTAGATTTTTAGTTGCTCTTACACTTATTAATTTCCGATTATCCAAGGAAAAAAAATATTCGGACTATCAAAGGAGGTCCCATATAAATATGTATGTACATGTTTTTTTTTTGTTGGTAAACATTATCTACATGTTACGTCATGTTGATCATATATATATAAATGAGCAAATTTATCTTCACCACATACATTTATTATTTTATTATTTTTTAGATTGTTCTTATTCATTTTATAATTTCTTAAATATTACTTGAAAAATATAGATAACGTCTTCATGTTGTTAATAAACAAGTAAAAGTTACGAAAATAAAATGAAAGAAGTACACCCACCGGTAGGGACACAAAACAAATCCGAGTCAACGTATTTCACCCACCGCTACAACTAAAACGATACCTTAGAATTTTTAAAAAATCAACTTACCAGATCGTCAAGTACCACACAACTTAGTCATTCGCTAACCAACGTTCCTCACGTGCTCCACCGGTTGGTACTCACGTGACAGGCAGCTTCTCGTTCCTATCATCAATGTTTCTTAATAGCATTTCCCAATCAATAATGTCTATATATAATGTCTTCATATAACGAATATTTGTACCAAAGCTACATTGTCAATTCTTTCCCAAAGCATAGTTAATCTTTGTAACACACAAAAATGGTTAGTCACAAAGAGACAGTTTGCGTGACCGGCGCATCAGGATTTATCGGTTCATGGCTAGTGATGCGATTACTAGAACGTGGTTACTTTGTCCGTGCCACAGTTCGCGATCCCAGTACATATCTATATTTTCTTACAAACTCTCGTGCCTTGTAGTTAAGATTATAATTTTTTTTTTAATTTACGGGTTTTATTAATTGTATTATAAAGGAAATTCGAAGAAAGTGCAACATCTTCTTGATTTGCCAAACGCCAAGACACAACTCACTTTATGGAAGGCCGATTTATCTGACGAAGGAAGCTACGATGATGCTATAAACGGATGCGATGGTGTTTTCCACGTGGCAACTCCCATGGATTTTGAATCAAAGGATCCTGAGGTGACTTATATTATATTATGTACATCTTTTGAGTTTCGTATCAACCCTAAATTTGAGTTCGTTTTCTTTGTGAAAATCAGAACGAAGTGATAAAACCGACCGTCAATGGAATGTTGGGGGTAATGAATGCATGTGCTAAGGCAAAGACCGTACGAAGAGTCGTGTTTACTTCATCAGCTGGAACTGTTAATGTCGAAGAACATCAGAAGAATGTCTATAATGAAGAAGATTGGAGTGATCTTGAGTTTATCATGTCCAAGAAGATGACAGGATGGGTATATATATATATATATATATATTAATCTCAATCTTATAACATGAAACACTTAAAACACAATTAACACACTCTCATGGCACTAATCAAATTTTCAAATCATCTAAAAATGTGATATACAATACAAAGATTGATCTTCTTCAAAGTAATTAGAAGTTTTTTTATATATGTTTTGATTGGCAGATGTATTTCGTATCGAAAATGTTAGCGGAGAAAGCAGCCTGGGATTATGCCAAGGAGAACGAAATAGATTTTATTAGTATTATTCCGACATTGGTGATCGGTCCATTCATAACAACATCTTTGCCGCCTAGCCTCGTAACCGCGCTCTCTCCTATCACTAGTAGGTGCACGCAAGTTCTAGTCCTTTCTTTCTAATTCTTAATTTTGTCGGAATGTGAAAATGTAAATCTAAAATGGCGAAAATGTAATGTTTTCAGGGAACGAGCCACATTACTCGATCATAAGACAAGGACAGTATGTGCATTTGGACGACTTATGCAATGCTCATATCTTCTTGTACGAACATGCTGCCGCCAAAGGACGTTACATTTGTTCCTCTCACGATGCCACTATTCTTACTATATCCGAATTTCTCAGGCAAAAATACCCGGAATATAACGTGCCTTCAACGTAAGAACTATTGGATATTTATTGTTTAACTAAGAAGTTCCAGGTCTAGGCTGATAAATGTTTTCGGTTTAAGCCAGATTTGCTTATTCAAACAAAATATTTTGCTGAAAAAGACTCTCTGGAACAGGTTTGAAAGTGTGGATGAGAATTTAAAGAGCATTGACTTCAGTTCCAAGAAGCTGATTGAGATGGGGTTTAACTTCAAGTATAGTCTTGAGGAAATGTTTATCGAATCTATTGAGACATGTCGTCAAAAGGGTTTTCTCCCGGTTTCTTTACCTGAGCAGTCGAAATCTGAGACCAAAGTTCCGACTACTGATGGTGTAGAGCACAAAACCGGATCTGGATTAACCGATGGCATGATGCCTTGTAAGGAGACAGAACCGGGGGTAACTGGTAACAAAACCGATGCTTGCATGCCGGCACAGCAGATGTGTGCTTAGAAGTTGAACCGTTATATTGTCATAAAGTTGTGTGGACTGATTTATGGTATCTCATAGTATGGTTTGTGAGTGTAACAGTATGTGGAAGAACCTATTTACATATTTAAAAAATGTTGTCGTTTAGTCGAATGAGTCCTGTAATGTCACTTGAATGATATTTCATACTCCGTTACTAGAAAATTTCAGCATCTAGACCACAATCATTTTCTAACAATGAGAGTTATAGGTGCAACACTTTCGGAAAAAAAAGTCCCCTTAGAGCATACTGAGCTTATAAAAAATATACTGAATATATACGAACGGATGGAGGATTGATCTCCCTTAGCATTTCCAAGGCTCAAAAATCCAGATTTATGCCTTTGTTCGTAAACGCCTCCACCAAAAAGTTAAATTACTAAAATGCAAATATTTTAGAATTTGCTTCAAGGCTCCAAAGGCATCTTGTCCCATCTTATGGTTGGAAAATCTTTTTGGCAGCTCAAGGCCATTTTGGCTGATGTTTAGGAAACATTTTATGGTTGAATTATTGGGACAGGAAGCCAAACCCTTGTTTGGGAAGACCCATGGCTGCACGATACCCTATTTTGACCACCTCGGAATATCTCGTCTTCGTAGGAGCCCCAATTAAAAGTCTCAAATCTATGTTGGTGATAATTGAGTTTATGTCCGTTAGTTTAATTATGTTAAAAAGGTGTGATTTTTAGATTAAGTTGTTTTCTGTCTTTTGAGGAAGAGTCACAGCTCTTCACTTGTGTCTGTTGGTTTCTATTTAAACAAGTATTGTCGTGATGTAAAACTACAAGGGTTCAAATCAATAAAAAAGTGCTTTTTTTTTTTCTGTTATTGAGTTCTATACAAATAGAAGAGAAAATAATCTCTTTTTCTGTTTCTTTGTTTTCTTACTCTATTGGGAATCATCATCTTAACATGGTATCAAAGCTTTATTAATTCGATGACCAATCCGAGTACAGAGACAAGCAAAACTTCAGAAGGGTGCTTGGGATGCATTGAAGTCAGAATTTAAAGGATATCCACAAGTACGATTAATCAATCTGCAATCGTTGAGAAGAGAATATGAAAACTTAAAGATGAATGAAGGAGACAAAATCAAAGTTTTCACAGAAAAGTTAATTGATTTGGGAAATTATTTAAGAGTTCATGGTGAAGAGATATTAACAAAATTGTTCAGAAAGTCCTAATTTCTCTCCCCGCAAGATTTGACAGCATAGTGGTTGTAATGGAGCAAAAAAGGATATCAAACTAAATTCGTTGTCGGTAACAAAGTTAATAGAAACTCTGAAGGCACATGAGAAGCGGTTGTCGTTTCGAAGGGAAAGCATGACATAATGAGCGTCTCATGCTTTATAACGAGAAGGGGAAAGCAATTGGCGTGATAACAAAGGCAAAAAATGATATGGATTTTGTAAGAACGAAAACCACACAGAATCGGATTATTGGAGGAAACAAAAAAAGAATCACGGAAAAACCTCAAAGAATAAGAAGGAATGCTACAACTGCGATAAGGTTAGACATTTTGCAAGAGAGTGTTCTTCAAAGAAGTATGAACGGGCACATGTTGATACCGGATCCCGAACCGAGGATCCACTCTCTCTAATTATGACACGTGTCATCTATTTCAGAAGATCAAAAGAAAGGTTGGGTTAGTTCGGAGTAAGCGAAGACGAGCGAACCGTACAAGAGCTCGATGAAGCGAACTGGGGGCGGATCAGCGGTGGAGCCTCGCGGAGGAAAGGAGCAAGCGAAGACAAGAGTGTCCGCGAAGTGAGGTGAATCTGCAAGCTGAAGAAGAAAATCATTCAAAGGTTAACATGTTACAACATTAAAGACAAAATTAAAACCGACGAATTAAACGAGAATTATAAGATTAATTAGTATTTATTCTTAGCATTTAATATTTAATTTGTGTATAAATATAGACCCCCATAGTCATGTGAGGGTGTCGATCTTTTCTCTACTCGAAATCATAATAAACAAATTCATACTTTTCCTTAGCTAATATATTTATATTTTTAGTTAATTCTTAAACAGTTTCTATTTTACTTTACAAATTATTTAATATATTATTGGGTGTGAGATCCTGTATTCATATTTTTGGCACCGTCTGTGGAGAGAATCAAACATTAAATCTACAAATCTATTGTTTCAGAATAGTTATCCTCATCAAGAAATCTATCATGTCTGCCGGAACCGGTGACAACGTAGCTAACAACACTGACGCCATCACCACCATCCAGACATCTATTGCCACAATCTTGCAGAGCACGACCGATCTGTTCACAAAGCTCAGTACCATCGAGAAGGAATTGACCTCATTTAAAGATGGTCAGATAAATTTATATAACAGTCATGTAATCATTTCTTCTCGTTTGGATGCAGTTTCTGCTGGGACTTCCTCTGGGAGTCATAGTTTTCGCGTACTTTTTGGGACCACTAGGAGTTTAAATCCTCAAACCCCTAAGAATCCTTCTCAAATTACAAACATTTCAACACCAATCAACCAAACAACGACGCCACAATCTAGGCGGAGTTGCAAATCTAACAAGTGACTCAGTGGGCGACATATGTAATCCTGTAGCTGCGACAAATGTGGTGAACAACAAAAATGATATTCCAGCAGAGTTAGGAGACATTTGGGGTCAGGCAATCATGTCAGATTTTAACCAAGTTCATCGCCAGTTAGACGAAATGAACTCGAAGTTCCACCAGGCAACCAGTTCGGCTTCTGAAGTAGTTAAGGTGATTGAAGAAACTCGCCCTTCGCAGTTTACTTCGCGGATCACAAACTTTCTGATTAAGGATGCACAAGGAGTTAACCTGCCGACTTATGATGGAACAACCGACCCTAAGAGCCATATGGCTGCTTTCCGGATTGCAGCTGGGCGAATTGAGCTCGAAGCACATGAAGAAGATGCAGGCTATTACAAGTTATTATCAGGGAATCTCTCTAGACAAGCCCTCCCATGGTTTACTCAACTTGAGTCTGCAACGATAGATAGCTTCGATCAGTTATCATCGGCCTTTATCATATTGTACTCTGTATTCATAGAAAAAGGTAGAACATATAGCGATCTGTAGAACCTGTCTCAAGGTCCTCATAAACCTTTGATAAAGCATATTCCTAAGTTCAAGGACATTTTGTCCAAGATCCCAGGAATTTCCGAAACCACCGCACTAGCAGCTTTACAAAATGGTTTATGGCACGAGTCGAGATTTCGATTGGAGCTCATAGTTAACAAGCCAACTACCATTCATGATGCTTTGTTCCGAGCAAAACCTTGGATTAAGGCCGAAGAGGAGAAGGTTGCTTTTGAAAAGAAGTACCAAATCACTAAGCCCAGAGTTGTGCCTACAACTAAAAAGTTGGAGCCATAGACCATTAATGATACTAAACGTTTCGGGGCTTCCCCATAAAACAACATTATTGGATGATTCTCTCCTAGAAAAGGAAAGCTAATATCTCTTTCTTTGAATACTTGGGTTCGTGATGAAAACGCGTATTGCAACATCCACCGAGTTAATGCTATAACACCAAAGAGTGTAGTGTACTTAAGAAGCATTTGAGCGAGCTATGGTCTACTGGAGACCTCGCCGATTTCAATATTGAAGAGTTCATCGAATAATATCATAAAGAGCGTGAAGAGCGAAGCTTGGAACCATTGGCAAAGAAACCAAAAACTTCTGAGAAGACTCCGACGAAGCCTTCGAAAGGAAGAATATATGTAATCATTGGATGGTCAAAGTTGTGTTAAGACACAGTTGGCGCTATCAAAAAGCACAAGCGAGCCGCTTTTATGGAAGTGAGTAGGGAACCAAGGGAAATCAAAACCAATATACTGATAGCCTTTAAAGAGTTAAATACTCAGTACCTCGCAAAACCTTATGATGATACATTAGTAACTCTGTATATTCCAAACTTTGAAGTTTCCAAAGTCCTAATTGATACTGGGATCTCAGTTGACCTCATTTTTCTAAGTACTTTACAAAGGATGAGGATCAATAGAGCAGACAAAGTTGGGCCACCGACACCGCTCATTGCTTTTACGAGCGAAACATCGATGTCACTTGGTACAATTAGGTTACCTATGCTCGCAACGGGGGTGTCAAGGATCATTGAATTCACAGTCTTTGATCGACCTGTTGCGTACAACATCATTTTCGGTACCCCTTGGATCTACCAAATGAAAGCAGTACCTTCGACATACCATCAGTGTGTCAAGTTCTCGACTCCTAATGGAATAAGAAAAGTTAAGGGAGATCAAGAAATGTCTCGATCCTGCTACCTCACGAGTCACATGCTAAAAAAATCAATAGCAATTAACTAGCCCCGAGGCATCAAAAAGTTTGGCATTTCCTAGTGAGCAGCAGTCCAAAGAAGTAACTGTCGAAGTCTCTATTGATCGAGAACACCTAAAGCGCATTGTAAAAATCAGTTCGGAGCTAAGAAAAGAATTGCATCAAGAACTAGTAGATTTCTTATAGAGAAACAAAAGTTTTTTTGCTTGGTCCATTGAAGACATGCCTGAAATTTATCCTTCCATCATTTCTCATGAGCTGCATGTGGACCAAAGTTTCAGGCCAATAAAGCAAAAAAGAAGAAAGTTTGGTCCTAACCGAGCTAAAGTGATAAACGACGAGGTGGACATGCTTCTTAAAGCCGGTTCAATTCACAAAATTAAATATCCAGATTGGCTCGCCAATCCTGTGGTAGTCAAAAAGAAGAATGTAAAGTAGAGAGTTTGCGTTGATTTCACTGATATCAACAAAGCTTGTCCGAAGGATAGTTTTCCTTTACCACACATTAAACGCTTGGTCGAATAAACTGCGGGGCATGAACTTTTGAGCTTCATGGATGCTTTCTCTGGGTATAATTAAATCTGGATGAATCCAGATGATCAAGAGAAAACTTCATTCATTGTGGATAAAGGAATATATTGTTATATTGTGATGCCATTTGGATTGAAGAATGCCGGAGCAACTTATTAGTGCCTCCTCGTCAACAGGATGTTCGATAAACAACTCAGAAAAACCATGGAAGTCTACATAGACGACATGTTAGTTAAATTTCTCAATGAGTCTGAGCATATTCAACACCTCGATCAATGTTTCAAAACATATTGAACTAGTATGTCATGAAGCTTAACCCAGCGAAGTGTACCTTTGGTGTACCTTCGTGGGAATTTCTTGGTTACATAGAAATACAGCGAGGCAGCGAGGCATTGAGGAAAATCCTAATTAAATCAATGCATTTCTTACAACGCCCTTACCACAGAACTACAAGGTAGTACAATATTTTAGAGGAAGGATTGCGGCCCTCAACAGGTTTATATCTCGGTCAACCGATAAATGTCTTCCTTTCTATCAGTTGCTTAAAGGAAATAAACAGTTCGCATGGAATGATGAATGTGAAGACGCTTTTACGCAACCCAAGGTCTACCTTACTGCTCCTCCAATCCTTTCTAAACCAGACGCTGGTGAAAGGCTATACTTGTATATCTCAGTTTTTGAACATGTGGTAAGTGGAGTAATCATACGAGAGAATCGAGGAGAACAGCATTCTATTTATTACATAAGTAAAAGTTGAACGAGCCCAGAGACTCATTACACAATGATGGAAAAGCTAGTGCTCGCTGTGGTGGTATTGGTTCGGAAGTTCTCACCTCAACCCCTTTGCAAATTATCCTTCACGGTCTTTGCCAATCAAGACGATTAGCGAAGTGGGCAATCAAACTCAGTGAATACGAGATCGAGTACAAAAGTTAGGTAAGTGTAAAGGCTCAAGTATTAGCCGATTTCCTTACCAAACATCCAGTCAGCGAAGCGATTTCGGAAGATAAAAAAAAAACCTAGAAACTTTTTGTGGATGGGTCTTCATCGAGACAAGGATGTGGAGTTGGAATTAGGCTTGAAACACCTACATCTGAGATCAACGAACAATCATTTTCGATATCATTTCTGGGCTTATTGCTGGGCTTTGCATCGTAAATGGAGTTAGGGCACGAGGTAAGAAACATATCTGCAACTCGTTACAAATTTTGATCAGTAGGGTTCGAGTGAAACAAGCTCTTCACAGTAAATATACTTCGAGAACAACTAAATTTTTGCCAAACTCAAGTACTCAAAAATTCTAAAATGAGGTTTACTGACAAAGTTTAGCACCATTCGCACTAATGATTGGGGGGGGCTGATTGGGTCTACTCCCTCATTCTCAAATCATTAGCGAAGTGGATAACAAGTTCGGAACACTAGTTTCTATGGTTTTAATTTAAAGCTCTAAATCAAATGTATTTTCATTTTTTATGAACTACGAATTGGCTTGATCCCAACTTGGTACGTAGGCAGCATGATTATTCGGGTACATCTATAAAAGATTCAAAATATTTATGATCACACACTTATTGTTTTTGTGTTTACATATTTATTAAAGAACATCCTGAACCGATAAGGTTGCGTCTTTAATAACTTTAAAAAGAACAAACACAAGACAATAAGTCATCGGGTTCATAGACTGCGTCTTCGCAGAACAATCTAGCCCCATTCTCTGCTTGGTCAATAATTTTCCTAATATAGTGCGGAATATGATGGCCAAAGTCTTCTGATTCAAGACCAATCCAGGCATGCAAAGGGGCTTTGAGGATAAAGATTTCGTGGGAGATCCGGCGAATTTTTTCTTCCAATTTGTCTGCCCTTGATTGAAGAGTCTCTCTTTTGTGCTTAAGCACTGAATATTTCACAACAAGCTAAAAGGAAAACCTTTTTTAGGCGTCGATTGTGAAATGATAAGAAAGTAATTTATAGAAACGAAAATAATTTATCTTCTCTATAAAATTTATAGCGGTATCTTGGTATCGTGGTGGCAATTGTTTGATCAACCCACAAGGAACCATCACTGGTGAAATCTGACTATAAGATTGTAGACCAGGGTAAATCCCTATGTTAAGAGACCGGCTTGGATTTGGATGGGAGCAGATTGCCTTATTCACCGACGAATCCAATGGAGAACTCCTACTTTGTCGAGAATTCGTTGCCATGATAAGATACGTTTGATAAAATATTATCTGCTTGTGTTATATACATGCTGAAATACGAAGACATAAAGAGGAGAAATTCAAAAGTCAAAAATCAATTAAAGATTGATTTATGATCGTAATTGGTTTTTTGAATTCTGAGATTAGTGAAAATCAAGTTCCTAGTGATGCCATTTACAGATCTTTGTATTAAAAGCAAAATAAAAATAAACATGGGCTTAAAGATTTGAAGTTTAGATGGGCTGCAAAAGCCCACTAAATGAACAAGTACAATATTCAAAGAATGGGCTCATGAATAGTTTCCTTCATCGCCACCATAGGGTCAGGTCCCTCCCTCGCTTCGGCTTCCAGAAATTTGGCTCACAGACATTCTTCTTTTTCGTCTTGCATCTTTGTTTTGGCTATCTGGCATTTTCGTAACTTCCTCATGTAGTGACAGAGGCAGCGTGGAATCGGCACAACTTTTTCAAGCTCCTTCCTCTCCCAGTCAATGGGGTTACACTCATAATGACGGATACGCCTTTCACACCGGGCGATCCTCTATTCGAGATCCCTCCTTTTCTTGCCAAGAAGTTAATGTTTTCCACATTCTAGGCGATGAAGAATGGTGAGATGTAAGGCAGAAAAGGATTAAGTGAGATTAATCAGAGTGAATATATATATATATATATATATATATATTGGGCTATATTACTCATGAATATATTCACTCATGTAATTTCTTTTTCATGAGTGAATACATTACATTTCTTTTTCATCGAATTTGTCTTCATAGGGTAGATCAACTATGTGTTGTTTTCTATCCCAGAAGGCTGTTGGTAAGTCGGAGCATAATTGTTCTTCGAAAAGTTTATTTAGTTTTGAAATTTTCGCTTTTGTAATTGAAGTTTCTAGTGATTCCTTTGTCTTTTCAACAAGAAATTCCTTTTGCAAGTTTTCTAAGTGGAATTTTTTGCTATTTATTAGAGAATTTAAAGAATTTTCTTGTATTGAGCATGCTTTTATTAAGTTTAGGCTTTTTTTTTTGGAGTTTCCATGAATTCGAAGGATAATTTTTATCTTGAGTTTTGAAGGAGATTGAATCTTCGTTAACTTATAAATGGTGTTCCGAGAATGATATTTTGGTATATATCATCTGTGAGAACAAAAGCAGTTTTGAAAAGAACATTATCTTTTAATACTGAAGCTTCATTTTTTGACGTTATACTAAGTTTTGAGTTGTTTGCTGCTGAGAGTTTTTCTTTTGTTTTATGGTGAAAACATCTTGTTACAAGACCTGTTTTTATGCAATTTAGGTCTGCACCCGTATCAAAAAGTGCAATTGTACCTATTTTATAGTTTTCTGAGAAAACAATTGTAATTTTTATTTTATATTTTCGAGAGGTGATTTCTCTTATTACAAAGAGGAAATCATTTGGCATAGTGTTTAGAGTTTGTATTTGTTCTACTATCTCATCTTCTATGTTCTCTGGGCAATTGTTTTCATGTTTCTCCGAACTGGAGTCATCATGTTTAGAAGCTAATATTGAATGAAAATAATCGGAATCGGTTTTTTGTTTTTCTTTTAGATGTTTGAGCTCATTTTTTACATCTTTGATTTCAATTTGAAGTGATTGGAGAGTTGTTTTGGAACTATTTTTTCTTCCTTGGTTGAGGATATTTGTCAGGTTATATGATGAGTTTGTATTTTTCTTCCAGGAATTTTCTCGTGGCCTATAATCCTTAAAGTTTTTTGTAAATTTTGATTTTTTGGAATAGTATGCTGGTTTACAATTTCCTGTACATGGCTTTTTATTGGTAGGATCTATTTCAAATTCTTTGCAAAAAGACACTAACTCTATTTTTGTTCTTTTAAGTTCCCATTTGAGATTTTTTTGGAGTTTTAAATCTTGACAGATCTTAAGACCTTCTTGTTGGACAAGACTAACTAATTCACCATAAGTGAAATCGTCATAATCTATTATTTGGATACCACTAGACTCTCTAATTTTTGTTCTGACCTTTTCTCCTAAGAGTGTTGGTAGACCAGCAAGAAAGTTTTCTTTCCAGAAGGGTTGATTTGAATCTTGCCGGAGTAGGACTCTAGTGAGGAAGGTGTTTTTATACATTTAATTTTTACACTTAATTTTTTACATTTAAGATTTGAAAGGAGTTCAGCGTTTTTGTCCCTAAGGACTGAAGGATCTCCTATGAAATGAAGGGTTATAGCTAAGACTAGGGTTGCTACCGCATTTTGTTGTGTGTTTCCAAAATTATCTATAATTGGCATTCCTTCTTCATCTATTTTTATAGCATCAAGAATTTCTCCTTGTTGTTGGTTATTAAGATAGTTATCCAACCATCCTTTAACTTGTCCTGAAAAGCCAGCTATAAGGAGTTCGGCTAAAGTTTTATCTTCATTACCTATTTGTGTTCTATAGGCATTTGCAGCCATTGTCATTTTTTGGAGGAAATTTAAAATGTTATATTCAGATATTCTATCTAGATTCCAGTCATAGACTGAAGAAGAGTTAAACCTAGATTGTTCGATTGGCTGAATATGTCCTAGATCTGGTGCCGTTATTATTTAGTTTTCATGACTGTTTCTCCAATCAAGACGGTTTATTCTACTGTTTGAAAATTGTTTTATGGTTTTATCAGAATCTGATTCATGACATAGAGTATTTATTTGAATATTTGAACTTTGTGTTTCGAGATTTCTAGGATTTCTTTGGGCTTTAGAAGTTGGGGTATCAGGGACATCATAAGCTTGATGCTTACTATTTTCCCCTATTTCTATGTTTCTTAGTTGGCTTTGAAGAGCGCGTATGAATTCAATATTCGTGGTTTGGCAAGTTTTAACACTATTTTCTGAAATTGGAAATGGTTTGAAAATTGGAAGTTTTAGTTTTTTATTAGATGGAGTTTCATTTGGGTGATCTGTTTGTTTTAGAATTGATTTCTCAATCCTATCAAGTTGTTTACTTATTGTGCCAAGATTAGTGTTTGAAAAATTGTTTTGAAGAATGGTATTCTTGACATTCGTTTTATCATCTTCTTGAGGGATTTTAAAAGGGATTGCTTCGATTGGTTTATCCAATAATTCAAGTTTTATTCCTTGTTGAGGGGGTGATTTGAACGAATTATTGTACCATTAGTAACTGTTTCCCACTCACAATCCTTGTTTCGATTGGTAATAGGATTTGCGGTTTTTGAAAAAGGATAATAGATTTTATTTTCTTTTGTATAATCTTCAAACCAATTAAAAAAAAAATTTGAACTCTGTTTTTATTAACGTTTTCATAATATTCTTCTTGTATTTTCTCTCTGATTTTTGAGAATCCTTTAAAAAACCAATTTCTTTTTTGTAAGTTATTTTTTGAATAGAATTCTTCTCATAAATTTTTTTTATTTATCTCAAAATCTTTTTCTAAAGCATTTAGTTCATTAGCCATATCAGTGATAGCTGAAAATGTTGGGCTAGTTGGTTCAGATTTCGTGACAAATTCATTTTGTTCAAGACTATTTCTTGACGTATAAACAGGTTTTGGAATCTGTGTTCGAAAATCAACATTTTTTAAGATTGAATTTGGAACATCAGAAGTTGAGAAACGTGGTTGGTATCTGGATTCTTGAATCGGATAACCATGACCTATTTGGGAGACTCTTCCTAACTCTATTGTGTCCATATTTGAAAAGGATTCATATGCTAAATCATCTTCCGTATTTGTATCATTATGTCTAATGAAGGAAAGCTTCACTTTTCCGTCATCAGATTGTTCAATATTTTTTAAACGTGTGTTTGGCTCTATTGATTCTACAGGGTTTTGAGGTTTTGGTTGAGTTACTCCTTCAAGGATCCATTCATCTAGAAGGTTTACATCTTTCCATTGAATTGATCTCGGAATAACAGAGTTTGATTTTGAAAGATTGGTTTGGAGTAAGAGGGTTTCACCCTTTTTACTCGATATTTTTACTTTTGAAGAAAAAGCACTTGTCATGGCTTTATAATGTAATCTAAAAACCAAAGCAATCGGAATCGATCCTTCGATCATTTCATAGTTATGTGTTTTAACTTGTAAACCAGAGATTTTAGAATATTTTTATCATTTAAAGAAACGGTGAAATTTGGATAACAATCAAATGATATTGGACCAGCACAAAGGCTTGACTCTATAGAGCTGAGCAAAGAGTCTTCAAATAATTTGAATCTAGTATCTCTTAAGATAGCTAAAATTGAAGTATTAAGACCTTCTTTTGAAAGTGGTTTTATACCAACTTGGACTAAGCCAATATGTATATATTTGAAATTCTTTTTTCTATGTCTTTGTAAAGCGTTTTGTGAAAACAAATGAATTGTTTCAAAAGGTTTAGTTAATTGTATGTCACGTTCGTCTGTTTTAATTGAAAATTTTGTTTTTAAGAAATTCATTCGTGAGGTTTGATAAATTTGATCTCTATGAACTCTTGGGATTTCCCAATTGTCAATTGAACCTTGAAAGTCATCTATGGTAGTTTCATGACTATTTATAACTTTTTTAGATTCTTTTGAAGATCTACTCCTAGATGAAGATGATTCAGATCTATCTAGTGAATTCCTAAAATACGAACTCATCATGAAATTCTAATGGGTTTTTAAAAGTTCCAGACTCCCTACAATCCAGACTTAATTCTAGGTTCAATTGCCTACACTTCACGGGACTTACTTCCTAGACACGAGACTGGTGAAAACACTCAGGAGGACTAAGCTTTTTAGAAGTCAAAAGGAAGTGATGATAAGTTTGTAATTAAGAAATTTACTAAACAAATTTAAATCTTGTTCAACTAGTATGTAAGAGTTTTTCTGATATATATATATTATGAATCAATTTCTTGACTCGAAAGATCTCTTCGATACCACAAGAATCAAGGTATTAACTTTTTAGGGTATTAACCAAGTTCGAAGGTTGCTTGTATACGCAAGGTTCGAGTTGAGACTTTTCAACAATCCGAGGATTGATGATCTCTAAATCTTGCTTCTACGAATATATATATTTATCTCAGAAAGGATCTTATTTGGTTTTAATCGTAATAAAAATCATAAATTTCATAGAAAAATATAATAAGGTTAATCATAATATATGCAGATACTATAGTAAAACACAAAACGTATGACCATAAGGTCATAAAATATACTTCTTGAAAAAGAGTAAATGGATAATTAAACATTTTGATTGAGTTTTAAAACATTTTGATTTTGATTAGTTCCATCAAAATACTATCACCACATGACTCTGATACCAGGAGGGGATCGTAAGTACACTCAATCAATCTTTTCACAACCCCTTTACCATGTATTGAGGGAACAGAGTCTTAGAGTGAAGTAAGATTGGCTGGTTGTATTTCGAGAGGTGCTGATAGTAAAATTAAGTTTTTCTTTATTAAATTTAAAACAAGTTCAGATTTATAAAACTTACAAATTAAAAACGGAAGAAGAGTTCTGGACTCGAGATGGAAGAGGTGAGAGGGTTTTTTAGAGAGAGAGTCTGTAAGTTCTGCCTTGGAAGATTTGCACGACACTTCTTTATATAGAAGTTTACATGTGCATTTCAAAATTTAAATTATTTAGTAATCTTGAATGATAGCTTCATCTTTTTCTTTTGTAGTGCGTTTGGTGGTAGCCTCGAGATGCTCCTTGTCTTCTACTTTTCGTAGTGGATTTTGACGAATTTGTCTTTTGCTTTTGTAGTGGATCTTTGTCGCTGATAACTTTCATGGCGATTTTGATGGATTTGTCTTTTGCTTTTGTAGTTGATACCGGATTTGTGGCCGACATCTTCTGCGAATGATTGCAGATTTTGCGGAGTCGGTTTTGAAGTAGGATTCGGATTTCGATATTTTGATGTTGCCCTTGGACTCCGTTGTTTGGACTTGTTTTTAGAGAGAGATGTTTGTACATCTTTTATGCTTTTTGGCAAAGCATCAGCTATAAACGGATTTGATTATTCTTTACCAAAGCCGTTTTGCTTCGGAATAGCCTTAACTTATTAGGTGTTAAGATGACCTTTTTTTTTATGGGGAAATATAAAAACATTCCTCCCCTTAATGTTACATTAACATTACATAGCTTCGAAATATATTACAACTGATTTGTGGGGGATTATAAACATTCCTCCCCTTAATGTTACATTAACATTACATAGGATAATTTTTTTTTTTTTTCACAAGATTTACAAATCGTCTTCGTCTATTTCGGGTTCACTTCCGGATGCTTGGGAGTTCTGTGTTGATATCGTCGGTAGAAATTGCATCGAGATTGATTTGATTTCTTCTTCTGATTTTGCAGCTGCTAACATAGACAGCATTTTTGATTTTTGGGCTAGGAAAAGAGTCATTTGTGGTGTTTGGATTAATTTTTGTGGAGCTGGTGGATTAAGAGTTTTGGAATTTTGTGATCGAATCCATTCAGGGATATTTGAAGGATATAAATTCGAGGGGATTCTGTATTTATCCCACCATTTTACTTTAAATATTCGTCTGATAATGGGTATTGTATCATCCGAAAATTCAAAAGTCCATGAAAAAACCCAGGGCAAATGGAATTTGGAATGAAAGAGGGCCAAGGCGAGAAATCTTTTTTCATCTTCAGATGGTATGAAACTGGTTTTAAAGATTTGGAAGGATTTATTTATCTGGCGTTTGAAAATGTTTATGACAAAACCAAAGTTGTTCCACCATTGATTAAACCAAAGAGGATATTTAGATAGGTTACATGTGGTGTCGAAAAAGATCAACCACGTGTGTTTGTGTTTGGGGGATTGAATCAGGAAAGCATTGTACCAAGCTTGGCAATAATCCCAATAATTGAATGGGACATTGTAACAAGAGAGATTTGAACAATTTTCTGGAAACTTGTTTTGGAGAAACTCTCGAGTCAGGAAATCTAGAACAAAATTTGTTTCTCCTTTAATATATTCTATATCAAAATCAAAAATACTTAGTAAAGCCTGCCATCGGGCAAAGATCTGTTTTGATGCAAGATTTTTAACATCTTTGTGTAGCACTTTTGCAATCAATTCTTAGTAAAAAAATTTTGATTTAAAGGATCACTTTGAAATTTTTGTATACATAAGACCATACTTAGTATTTCCTTTTTAATGGTCGAATAATTTTTTTGAGTTTCATTCCAATGAGATGAAGTAAATTGGATTATATTTTCATGATCATTTATTTCTTTTTGTTTTAGAATGACCCCGTATCCCAGATCAGAGGCGTCTGTTTCCACAATTTTTCCCAAATTTGGATCCGCTATATGCAGGCATGGGATTTCTAAGACTTGTTTTTTAATTTGTTGGACGAGAGCGGTATGCTCTTCTGTCCAAGGGGTTGGGTTTTTTTCAGACGATCATGAAGGGGTCTAGCCAATCTATTGATGTTTGGACAAAAATCTAGAAAATAATTAAGGCTTCCTAGGAACCTTTGTAACTGGGTTTTATCTAAGATTTTATCAGGAAATTTATTTGCAAATTCTAATGATCTTTCTATTGGTTTTATCATGCCTTTTGAAACGTAATGACCAAGAAATCTTATTCTAGTTTGGAATAAAGACATCTTTGTTTTGGAAAGAACAAGTCCATTTTTGCGTGCAACATAGTAAAAAAATTTTAGATGTTTGAAATGTTTGTCAATCGAGTTTGAAAATATAAGTATATCGTCAATATATACGATACAAAATTTTGAATAATCTGAAAATATATCATTCATTATTCTTTGAAATTCCGAAGGTGCATTTTTTAAACCGAAAGGCATTACATTCTATTGGTATTGTCCAAAAGGAACAGTAAATACTATTTTATAACGATCATTTTCGGATATTTGGATTTGCCAAAATCTTGATTTTAGATCGAATTTTGAAAATATGTGTGCATAATGAAGTTTTTGAAGGAGGTCTTTTTTATTTGGTATTGGATATCTAATCCATTTTAATGCCGTATTCAAAGGTTTATAATTTATCACATGTCTTGGAGTTCCTCTTTCTATTTCAGAATTTTTATTCACATAGAAAGCTGCACAAGACCATGAAGATCTTGACTTTGAAATTAAATTTTTGTTTCAAAGTTCTGAAATACCTGAAGCCACCTTAAGAATGATTTCATATTTGAAGTGTACTCAATATATATATATATATATATATATATTCACACACCGGCAAACATGTTAGAAACTTACCTTATTAAGGAAGTATCTGGCGTCTTCTTTATCTTTGCTAGAAAGAGAGAGCATGTAGTCAGGGGGCTTAACTTTGTAAGCCTCGAATCCATCCCCGGAAGTAGGGTCAGGACTCGAGGGGTCGTCAGGATAATTCCAACGAGGAGGAAAGTCAGAACAATCCGCCATAGGTTCCATAGAAGGTTCTATCCTCAGGAACATTCTTTTTTATTAGGAACAAACCACTTTTTGTTAACCTCCTCTTCTTCAATAAGGGGAAGGTAAAGGAAAATTCCTACCAAGGGATTTATAGAATCAATCAAGGAGTAATCAAGGACAAGTAATTATTACAATCTTAGCGTGTGGAGATAAATTTACTTTCTCTTTTAAGGCAGATTCTGATATCCGAGAAAAGGCATGTGCACACGCAAATCTAGTAATCAATACATAGAGTTCTATAAATTCTAGGGTTACTATCTAATTGGCCCAAAGGTCATCTAAAGCCCTATTCGTCTGCCAAACAAGATTATCTGTTTGGGCTGTGAACCGTTATACGGTTCGCACAATTACGCTATGAGCGTTCTAATGGTGCGCTAACTCATAAGCCGAGCACATCCTCACATTATTTAAGCCAAACTTTCTTGCACCATGATTCCACGAGCGAACGGACAAGTTCAGATCAAAGATGGAACCAGTCCCATTGGGCATTTCATAAGCCGAGCCTCATCCTCGTATAAATTTACTGAGGATCACTGATATAGTTTTCCTTTAAAAATGGTAAGGGCATGCCATTTCAGAAGCCGAGTTTAATCCTCGCATATTACTGAGGATAACCGTTAGCATTTTTCCTTAAGAATGGTAAGGGTATGATCAACCCATATTTCTCTTGAAAACAACTCGTCCCAGAGTTTGAACAAAACAAGTTGGACTTTGCAAACCCAACACAATTATTCAAAGAATATCTAAACTTCCATAGTAACTTTAATCTTGATACAAGTCCCAATGGACGAAGCCATCTAGGCAAAATAAAATCATGTTATAAAAATGAAAAGGGACAATTCCCAACCTAAGTGGATGCAGCCACCAAATCTATACATAAACAAAGAAAACAAATTCAGCACCTAAGC